>CM021102.1:561626587-562008701 GCA_007115665.2 Sequoiadendron giganteum
GATCTGTCATTTTCCTTTGATTGATACTCAAGAATGAAAAATAATCCATACACAATTATCTAAAAAAAAAGAAGAGCTCCGACTACATCTTCTCTCATTATGATGCGTATAGGTACACATACATAAACACATCACTCTCTCAATAAACTCTATTTGTTTAATTTTCTCCTTACCATATTCATTTAATACATATTACTGTTTATGTATTTACACCACATTTGCAATCACATGTAGGTGGATGTTCCACATTTGTATACTCCTGCAACAGTTGTTTAAATCTAGCTACTAATATTTTTTTCCACCCAAAACAAAATCTTTCACCCTTGTTTCAAGTTGTACAGTTTGTATAAAGTCATATTTGCATTAACAAATTGGGTTTCTTTGATTGTGCAGGATAGTATAGCAAAAATAACACAACAATTATATGTCGGATCATCCAATGCCAACAAATGGAATCACCAAATACAAAAAATCAACATAGTTGAAATCACTCCAGAACTTTCATTCATTTTTCAATAGTCAAGTATGTATTACAAACACATTGTTAATTTCCCATAGCACAATTAAAGTTGCTGCAAATATAGCTATGCATAAAATTAATATGCTTTATTTTTCTTACCATCTTTACACAATACAAACTAGTATTTGTATATTTACACATACATTTATCACATGCAGGTGGATGTTCACAATTCGTACACTTCTAAAACAACTAACAATGATGAAGATCCATTTAGCAATGATCACAATGAAGATGTTTCTATCTCATCAAAGGATCAAATAAACATCAAATATTGAACGATTCCACAACTCAACACTTGATCCAAATCCACTTCAAAATCAACATAATATTGAGCTAAGTCCCATGCCTAATGAAGAAATCGAACAACCCTTTGCAAACAACCCATCCTTTAAAATTGATCCATGTCAAGAACATGAACCAAAGCATATTGAAGACAACACTACGCAAAATCAAGATCAAGAATCTGTATCCCCAAGTCACATATGATGATCATAACCATATGTCACCTACTCCTCCATCTACCCATGAGATGCTTATTGCTAATGAACACGTAGATGATCTTCAAAAACAAAAGTCTCCTACTCTAAACATCATTATCAATGAGCAAGAGTCTTGTACTCTTAAACTCCTAGTGATAGATCAAAGCAAAGAAGAATTGATGGAATTTCATAGTAACCATGGAGAAGATCCTTACAAAAATGAAATATCTTCACGTCACTAAAAACAATCAACAATCTTGCGTAAGGTCTTGATTTTATAGCAATTAAGGAATAGTGATAACTATGCAACACTAGAGGGAACTTGTCTAGTGCAAACACCAACTTAGGGAGAATGAAGAGTCCTTATGATAAAACCACTACCAATGCTACAACTATTCATAACATTAATCATCATTCACACATTATCCCATCCACAAATTGTGCCCAACCACACGAGAACAAGGTATATCAAAGAAAGGAACAAATGATCGAGGTAAAATAATCATTGAAGAAAAATGAACAAATAAAATTCAAATGGATACCAAAAAATACAAAATAAAATCATCCCTATCAACCTCCATTAGTCAAAGAAGCTATGGGGAAAAAATCAAGAAGGGAAGTTTATCCATCAAAAAAGTGCAACAGTGCACAAGAAAGCTTCAAAAGTGACCTACAAGATATATGAAAAAGTTTGTCCGAACTGAATCTCCATATCCAACCACCATTGCTCATCCTCCCAAATTTGGAAAAAAAAGATTCCAAACTGTCAACTAATCAATCTACATCTCATATCTCTCAACGTACTCCCTATCACGATGCACACATCTAGATAAGGTTAACTCTGATATTTGCAAAGAAAAAAGGCATTTCAAAAAACAAAAAAAAATTGTCCTTTATTGAAAAACCACTGATGCAAGAGCATCCAGTGGTGTAAGGGCAATCCTACATCACCCAAAAATATATTTACTTTCATTTAGATTTTTTTTTTTTATAGATGTTTTTGCATTTCTGGATACCCTTTTCGTCGAAGAAGAATTCCCAACTTTCAGAACTTCTTTTCTGCTTTTTCTGCTCGACTGCTATTTTTAGCATGTATGATTTTGAAGGCGTGAGGAGACATAAATTTAAGGGAAGCTTCATGACAGAATAATAAACACTTTGGTGAAAGAATCAGGCAAAGATCATTCCCGATTCAAAAGTTATTCAAGTTTCAGTTTCTGCTTTTTGCCCTACAAAATCTTCGGAGCTAATTTTGAGGGACTTAAAGGCTCCGGATGGGCTCGAAAATTGACAGAAAATGAAAGTGGTTAGCCTCCCACTTTCTAGCACTTCATTTTCGCAAGACCTTTCCGAAAAGGTATTATTATTGAAAATCCGACGGTTAGATCTTGAGTTAGGGCTTCCGGAAGTTTGTGCATAATTAGAATGTTGTTTTTGGCTCCAAACGGAGAATGGGGCTATTTATGGAGTAGTTTCTGATTTTTGTGGGTAGTTTTTGGGAAAGAAGATCGCATGTTGCGAATAGGGGAATTTCTGTAATTTTCTTTTCTGTAATTTGCATGTATTGCAGAACTCAAGGATGGGGGATCCTCTGCATGTAAGAATTTCATACTTTGAAAATAATAAGATTTGTTAGTTTTTCTGTGTGATTTTCTGTGTCTCGGGTTGCACCCTCATCAACCACTATGGTGACACTTTAGGTAGGTACCATGATGAAAACCTGGCAAACAAGTGTCATGTGTATAATTGAACATTTATGTGCACCAAATTAGGTAGAATCATTTTATCCCATCCATAATAAATCCAACACTCCATCCATCTTATCCATAATAAATCCATTCATCTATGAACCATCTATCAAATCCATGTTCACCCATTGCCACCCATATTCCAAATCATCTTGATCTTGGTTGAGGTTTAGTGTACACTTTACACTTGCTTATGTTAAATATCTTGACATGGGTTGTTGTCATTCATCGTACCCACCATTATCTGAGCCATCAACTATTATCCAAATGACCATCCACAATCCAAATTGGTTATCTTATCACAACATAATCCTTGCCATCCTTTTCACGCCCAACATATCCATTCATCCATTCAACCACCCATTATATTCCATACACTACTACAAATTAGGGGCAAATACTTACATCTTGCTTCAAGAAAACATCATGATCTATATTCATCTTAGTTTAGTATTTGTATATATAGAGGATTATTAGTATTTGTATATTTAGAGGATTATGCCATCTTAGTTTACACATACATGTATTCTGTTCATAGCATAAAGGAGTATGCAAAACATGCCAAAGGTGTTCTCTATATATTACAAACATTTTGTACTTAATTCCAACAAAATTGTGTATATTTGGGAGTATGCAAAACGTGCGAAAGGTGTTCTCTATATATTACTGACATTTTCTATATAATTCAAACAAGATGGAATGAACAAATTGTATGTTTACTTCTTTATTCAGTGAAAGAGATGGTTATACAACCATTATCTTTTGGTAAAGTCTATTTTATGTTGTGAGATTAAAACTTCGTTTGTTGTGGTACTAGTGTCTGGTTGTATCTCCAAATATGTATTACAACCATTTAGTAAAAATATACAGACAATATTATACAAGTATTAAACTGCACTTCACTCCCATTCTTACTTCTCTATATTCTTCTATCGACATAACCCTTGCATCCCCTTCGATGCAAGTGCTAGTATTAGAAGGGGCAAGAAAACAACTTCAAATGTAGAAATTCAAAAATTTGGAGATAGTTACCTCATATGTTGACTGTAGTAAGCTATTTAGCTTTTTCATTGTTCTTTTGTCATTCAGTTTGCAGATGAATGTTGAGAGGCCTCTGCAAAATGTGTTTTTTTGATATGTCCTTTCTACAATATTCCTAAAGGGCATTGCTAGAATTTCATTTCTCTGCAGTTGGTTTTCTATTGCCAAGTATTGTTGTCCAAAATTTGGGCATAGTTGTAGCTATTAATCAATAACAAAGTTAGCTTTTTTTTGAAGTGAAATTGTAATTGAGAGAATCAGGTAGGGAAAATAGATTTAAATTGGATTTGTGGGAAAGGTTGAAGAGACATTCATACCCGTGCTTTGTCTGTGTTAGCATGCCCGTCTTTGATGTTAATTGCATATTGGGAACCTATTTTCTTGGTCCCACTTAGCAATGCACCTATTATTCCAGTAGGGTAGTCATTTTTGGTTGTGAGTAGTTGTTTGATAGTTGTACTTGGTATGAAGTTGTACTCTTGACAAAGATGGGGTATTCTTTCAACTGCACTTGTGTTTTAAAAAAAATAATATGCAATCATAGTCATTTCGGTCGTAATCTGTTGTTGGTGCAATTTTGAAACTTGATATAGAAATTGCTAATCCTGGAATTATTTGTGTTCATGTTGTACAAGGTTTCCAGTGACATTCAGTGTGATTGCCATTTTTACTTTGAGATCTTTTAAGTCAACACGTAACACTTTTCGTGTTCTGTTCACTTTGTCTAGTGTTGCTTTGTAGACAATGAGTACGTCTCCTTGAAAGGTGATTCCAACTTTTTTTTCATTGAGGTCTTCGATTGATATGGAGTTAGGATAGTTGATTTTTGTATTGTAGAAAATTAAACAATACTATTTTAATATTGGGAATTTTAGCAAATACGTGTGGAAGGAAAATAGTGTAAGTTGGTTATTGTTTTGATGTGTCTTCTTGCTTAATTTGCATTTGCTTTGGTGTTCCTTTGCTTGCTTCCATCGTGGTCTTGCAAGTCATATAGTATTGGAGAATGTGTTGTACAATTGTAATATTTTTGTTGCATGGAATAGTGGAGTATTTGCAAATTGTAATAATAATGTTGTTTTTGAAAAGATAAGCAGCATTTTCAGGGTGCTTTACCCTTCACAAGGAGCCCAAAGGGCCAAAGGACAATATAGAACAAAACAAAATTGAACTATAGGAACAAACATAAACAATTGATAGTCAACTGAGAAAACCAAAGAACCAGAAAAGACACAGCCTAGGAACTAGAGGGGACCAAGCCAACATCTAGAATCTGAGGACACAAAGAAGCAACGGGCTTGGGCAGTCCTTTCTTCTTGCGCAGCACAACCGACCAAGGAGGCTCAGAAGCAACCACCGAGCAGGGCAAGGGGAGAGGAACGACAACAATCACCGTGGGTGAGGAGCCACCACTCAACAAGGGCGCCGACAACGAAGGTGAGGAGACCAGAGCGACCAAAGAACCAGGAGAATCTAACGAGGGACGAATAGGAAGCGACTGGACACCGACAACAGACCGATGCAACAAAGGATTGACAAAAGAGGTAGTGAAAATAGGAGCCTGGGGAGGCTCAAACACCAGAGGAGGGAAATGAAGATCTCCATCCTCAAAGGAATCGTTAGAAGAGCTTGAAGAGTCCGGAGAGGGAGCATCGATAGTGAGGTGATCCAAAAGAGCATCCTTCCACCAAGTAGCAGCACAAGGACAACACGAGGCCAAATGACCAGTAGCAAAACACCTCCTACAACGAAAGGGGAGGCCCTCATAGTCCAACAGCTGTGACCAAGGCCTATCCAACACCATCAAAACCACCTCACCATGGAGAGGTTTGGAAATATATAAATCAACCAAAATACGGGCAACCGTAGTGTGCCCCAGATCCCAAGTCATTGAGTCCACCTTGAGGAAACGACCAAAGGAGTTACCAATAGCCTCAAAACAAGACAACTCCCAAAATTGAAGAGGAAGATTCGGAAGACAGACCCAGACAGGTCTGATGTTCAGCGGTTCAGTGAGCAGGTTGAAGGAGCAAGTCCATGGCCTAATGGAAAGGGAATGGACACCCCACATCCAACCACTGTCCAACTCACAGTCTCTATCCACAGGGGAGGAGAAGGAGACAAAGAAAAACCCCCGAGCATTGGGGTACAACTCAATCCGTCCCGAGACAATGGGCTTCCAAGAAACATAAACCCACTCATGTAGATTTGGAAGGGAAGGCCACAAGCCATTAAACCTGCAAACCGCACCCTGCCTCAAATAATATTCTTCATTTTCCGCAACTTCAGGACCACAGACAACCACAGGGGAAGCCCAAGCACAAGGCAGAGGACGAACCTTAGAGGGAGTTGGAGCAAACCGAGAGCCAATCTTAGACACAACCTTAGAAAAAGACTTCCTACCAGCAAGGGCACCCGAGATAGGAGCGAAAGGCATCTTAGGGCCTGAGGCAACACCCACCCCAGGCAGAGCATGAGGAATCCCCGAAGCACATCCCCCGTCACTAGGAAACAAAGTAGCCTCAGCCCTGTCGACAGAAATAGCCCGAAGGGCATCACTAGACAAAGGGATAGGCCCACCCACGCCAGAACCCAAGTCAGTTACCACTAGGGACCGCAGATCAATGCACGACACCATAGGGCCATCGCCCATACCAACAAACACGTCCAAGGCAGGCACCTCCAGGGAAGAGGACACCGCTAGGGAGCCATTATACGGACCAACCGGCAGCAAGGAGCCGTCTGCAGCAAGAGGCCGACCACACCCGCCCAGAGATTCAGCGTACACAGGAGGCCGTCACACAACATCTGTAGCAGGCCGAAGGGAGCGCCCGCCATAACCAATTTGGAAAAGCTCGCCCGTTTGAAGATGCCCGTTGGAAAACGCCAGAGCCATTTCTCACAATCCAAAATTGATGTTTCCTTGGATACTTTTTTTGATATTAATAATAATGTTGTTAATATTGGTCGCAAATTATATTTGTTTTATGTTTGTAGATTGAAGTGTGGGTGATTGTGTTTTTTTGATAAGCTTATTTGTGGTTTGAAGTTGAATTATTTTATTGGGTAAGATGCAATTTTAGAAAAGTAGCAAGGTGGTTTGTCCAATATGCCTCTGATTTGTAAATGGAGCATATATTTGTAGTTGAGTTAGAACAAATATGGTCAATTAGTGTTTTGTTCATATTGTGCGATTAGTTTAACAAAAAATGTATGTTGTGGTTTTGCATATGATTTTTAAGTATTCTTTTGCTTTTGTTTTTTCTGTAGACATGTCAACATTGAAATCCCCTAGAATGTACAGGATGTCTTTTGTTTTTATGTATGTAATTACTATTTGCATAATTGTTATAATTTCTTCTATGTGAGCATTAGGTTTTGGTATTCTGTGTTATTTCTAATCAAATTTTTAAGCTGATTTAATCTTATTGGTCATTGGTAATTGAGATTTTGTCTTTCAATTCTTAGAAGTGGTTCAAAGTGTCCATTTAGAGGGGTTGTGTCATGGAATAGTAGAGTATGATTTTGTATGGAGTGAATGGTTGAAGTCCAAGTACTTTCTCCTTGTTGATATTGACCAAAGGCATATTTGTATATTTAACCATTTGAATCATAGTTGGAAGACTTTGTTGGACTTGCCATGGACTCGGCGGATTCAGGAGTCTGGAAGCTGGCTGAGTCGACTTGGTGCGGACTTGTGAGCTGAGTCTCTGGCTCGGACTCCAGAGTCCTTGGCTCGGACTCCCAAGTCCTGAGCTTAGATTCCTGAGTCTCGGGCTCGAATTCTCGAGTCTTGTGCCTGGATTCTTGCCGCAACTGGAGGCTGCTTTCTCAGCTTTAAAACATGATTTTTTTCATTTTTTTGCCGAGTCCTATTTGTGGCTGCCGAGTCTGCGCGCGAATCCGAGTTTTCAAACTTTGATTTGAATAGCCAACGAATGCAAAATATATCTCCCCATAATCCAACTTCGTTGTGAATCGTAGTTGGTTTCACAAATAATCGTATTCTACGTATATGTCTCGGAGTCATGTACTTTGTGTAGTTTATATAGAATATGAGGGTCTAGTTCATAGTTGTATGATTTAATTGCTTCTATTTCGCCTTTTTGAAGAAAACTTAAGAAGTAATCAATAGTTCCATTTCATAGCTAATTTGATGTGTAGCGATTTTTGAGTAGTTCTAACGAGCCAAATAAACAATCTCCAAAATGCTAGGTAAATGTGTTTAATCTATATAGTCCCTCTTTTTTTAGTGCATTATCAATGTTGCATGTTTGTGGATGGGATGCAAATTGATAATTGTCAATGTTTATCATTTGTATTTTTTGCTATCTTGATTTCTTTGAGGCAAAGTGAGTTTTTGTATTGGTGAAATATAAAGTAGGTGTTTTAATTACAATGTCTGTATGGCCAATGGATGCTAATTTTCTTTGTTACTTATTTATTATTTTTTATGTTGCCTGATTATGCTCCTTAGCTCTTGTCTGCTTGTGCCACAAAATTGATACTGTCAATTTTATAGCATACAAGCCTTGTAGCCAGGTGCAACTACTGTGATATTGCTTTAGTTTCGAATGCATGTAATATGGGATTGTTCAACATACTAATTCAATTTAATACGAATGCATATTAAACCTTTAATGCATTATATGCAATCATAGTATATGCAAATGATGATCTACTTACTAAAAAGTTCAAAAAAGTCAAATATAGTTATATGAACTAAATGAAAGTTCTATCTTTTCGATAACGTTTTTGACATTCGATATGTGCAAGAATTTTTATGCCATTGCAAAGAAAGGAGAAGAAGGTTGATTCAAGAATCTCACCTTGTACTTTGTTGTCAAACAATTGACTACACTTGTATTGATATGGACCTTTGCCTCTTGCAATTAGAAGTATTCTCTCCTGTTGCAAGGACAAATTAGACAAATGAGTAAAGTGAACGACATACGTTATGTAATTCATAAACATGAAATAGTATTTTCTTGTGGTTTTGTTTGCACTTGTATTGATATGGACCTTTGCCTCCTCTTGCAATTAGAAGTATTCCCTCCTATTGCAAGGACTAATTAGACACATGAGTAAAGTGAACGACATATGCTATGTAATTCATAAACATGAAATAATATTTTCTTGTGGTTTTGTTTGCCTCCAAAACAAGTTCAATGAGAATTGAAATGTAGCATTGAGAATAACATGTCGAAAGGCAAAAAACACAGATATAGAAACTTGAATTGAATTTTATGTGTTTTTGAAAAAACAACAATAAAGCCGATGAAAAGAGATGCAACAATTACTTCTACTGTTATCGATCCAACACTTTAGATGCACCTTTGATCGTGTTTATTAAGTAAATTAAGAGTATAATACAATGCTAGTAAGACTAAAGAAAATTAAAAGTCTAATACAATGGTAATAATAAATTGTTGAAAGGACAATTTCGTAACAATAAACAAGTTCAAAAAAATCTCATTTATACAGAGATTGGAAATTACATATTAAAGAAAGAAGTGTGTTTAATCTAAAAGAAGTTGGAAGTCGTCATCCTAATTCATCATTTGTCTCATCGATAATTATGTCATGTCCTTGAAATAGCAATACCATAAAAACCAAGTGTTAAAATACAAATAAATTAATAAATAAAATAAATAACAATATTAATATTAAATATAAAATAAATGTGTACCATATCAATATAAAAATATATAAATATGAAATAACAAATATAATAATAATATATAGGCAAATTATTGTTATTACATTCTAGTATTAAATAACTTAATATCAAAAATAATAATAATAAATAAATATTATAATCATTATGTACATCAAAAATTTTAATACATTAGAATAAAATAATAATAAGATATTAGCAAATTGGTTTTATTACTATACTTTAATATTAAAATATGTTCAATAAAACATCAAAATAAAATAATAAAATAAGTATATAATCTGAAATATCATAATTATTAGTAATAATATATTATTTTCAAAAATAGATATTATTGTGATAATAAGCTTTTAAAGGCAGCAATTAAATTTAACAAAGGGATATATTTTTATGAAAAGTCACCTCTTTCACCAAACAATACATTCCCCCCATGAGTCACCTACCTTGATTGGTATAAATAGAAGGAAGGAAAATAAGGAAGAGGGAAAAACATTGAGAAATACAATCTTCAATTCAGAACAACATCAACAGTGATTGTTATGCATTGGAATATAGTCATTTAATATATATATATATATATATATATATATATATATATATATAATTTAATAGGCATAGAAGTATATATGCATAGATATAGATAAATTTTCTAATGAATAATATTCAATAAATAAAGAATATATATGAATAAGGAAGGAATAATTATATAAATATATATATATGAATACTAATGGATATAAGTAAAAGAATAATTATATATATGTATATAAGTATATATATATGTATAAATACATATACATGATTATGCAATAATGATACTTATAAGTAATGATGACTCTTTAATATAAACATAAGTAGATTATGTATATTTATGAATTGTCCTCATCCTATGATCAATTTAGTATAAGGTTGAAGGAGGCGAGTAAGGAAACATGGAGAGATATAGCAACTCAGGTGATGTACTCACTTAGCAATAATATTTAGCATATTTTGAATATAAGAAATAGATATTTCTAATTTGATTATTGGTGTAATGCTTTCTTTAGTATTATCATGATGATAATGATGTTGATATTAACTTAAAGAATCAGTAATAAATGCAAATGTATTTGATTGCTAAAAGATTGTCTTCTGAGTGTTTGCAAGCCTACTAGGGAGGAAGGGCTTGAGAAAAGTGGTGCCTAAAAATCCCACTTAACAATCTACTGTGGCCATGGAGGGGTGGGGGTCCCACTTAACAATCCCTTGCAGCCATGAAGGGGTGGTAGGCCCGGAACCACTTATAAGCTCCGCTGGCTTCCCCTAGTAGGTTAAGTGTCTTCTGAGGTGATGGCACAGGTAGAGAAAGCAAGTACAAGTGTTTCCTCTAAGCATGCCACTCCGAGACATTCATGTCGCTCGGGGCCAAGGGGTGGGTTGTCTTGATAGGACGCTTGTGCTCTTGGGCTTAGATGGATAGCTTCAGACGGCTCTACGCATGCCACTCCTCATATGTCTTTATTATTGATTGGTGCTTATTTATATTTGGATATCTAGATATTAATGCTAACAAATATATGGACATGTGGAAATATTAAATGCAGATTTCAATCCAAGATTACTTAATCAAAGAGAACATTCATTTGATAAAGAAGAAACCCTAAATCTAATCAACAAGCGAATTCTAGGGCAAAGTTGGATAAGGGACATTAAAGTGGTATCAGAGCATCTTTCCTGCCATCTTGTGTGTACTTGAGCTACTTGCTTGTCTACTTGAGCTGGTTTCCTATTTGATTGAGCTAGTTGCTTGCATGCTTGAGCTACCTGCTTGCCTACTTGTTTGAGCTTCTTACTTGTGTGCTTGAGCTACCTGCTTGTCTACTTGAGTTACTTGCCTACTTGTTTGAGCTGGTTTCCTACTTGATTGAGCTAGTTGCTTGCATGCTTGAGCTACTTTGCCTACTTGAGCTAGTTGCCTACTTGTTTGAGCTATTTGTGTGCTTGAGCTACTTGCTTGTCTACTTGAGCTACCTGCCTACTTGCTTGAGCTGGTTGCTTGTGTGCTTGAGCTGGTTGCCTACTTGTTTGAGCTAGTTGCTTGTGTGCTTGAGCTAGTTGCATACTTGTTTGAGCTGGTTGCCTACTCACTTGAGCTAGTTACTTGCATGCTTGAGCTACTTGCTTGCGTGGTTGTCTACTTGAGTTGGTTGCTTGTGTGCTTGAGCTACTTGCTTGTCTACTTGAGTTGGTTGCTTGTATGCTTGAGCTACTTGTTTGCCTAGTTGAGCTACTTGGGTGTTTACTTTAATTTTTGATTCATGTGGTTTTAAGTTGTATTGAGTCACAAACTCTAACTCGTTGGTTTTGGGAGTCATGGAGAAATAGTAGAACTTAAGAATATTAGTCAATACATTGTCCTCATAACCAAAGTAACCATCACTTGGGTTAGAACTTCCAACTCCTATCAAAGATAATAGCATCACCACAAGAATCATCTTAAAATCACACATCTTAGATCATGATTGCTTGAGGGCAAGCAATCTTGGGCGGGGAGGATTGTCATGTCCCCGAAATAGCAATACCATAAAAACCAAGTGTTAAAATACAAATAAATTAATAAATAAAATAAATAGCAATATGAATATTAAATATAAAATAACTTTGTACCATATCAATATAAAATATATAAATATGAAATAACAAATAGAATAATAACATATATAGGCAAATTATTGTTATTACATTCTAGTATTAAATAACTTAATATCAAAAATAATAATAATAAATAAATATTTACACGTCAAAGATTGTATTACATTAGAATAAAATAATAATAAGATATTAGCAAATTGGTTTTATTATTATACTTTAATGTTAAAATATGTTCAATAAAAAATAAAATAACAAAATAAGTATATAATCTGAAATATCATAATTATTAGTAATAATATATTATTTTCAAAAATAGATATTATTGTGATAATAAGCCTTTAAAGGCAACAATTAAATCTAACAAAGGGATATATTTTATGAAAAGTCACCTCTTTCACCAAACGATACATTCCCCCCATGAGTCACCTACCTTGAATTTTATAAATAGAAGGAAGGAAAATAAGGAAGAGGGAAAAAGAGGGAGAAATACGATCTGCAATTCAGAACAGCAGCAACAATGATTGTTATGCATTGAGAGATAGAGCCATTTAATATATATATATATTATTTAATAGGCATATAAGTATATATGCATAGATATAGATAAATTTTATAACGAATAATATGCAATGAATAAATAATATATATAAGGAAAGAATAATTATATAAACATATATATATGAATACTAATGGATATAAGTAAAAGAATAATTATATATATATGTATATAAAGTATATATATATATATAAATATACATGATTATGCAATAATGATACTTATAAGTAATGATGACTCTTTAATATAAACCATAAGTAGATTATGTATATTTATGGATTGTCCTCATCTTATGATCAATTTAGTATAAGGTTGAAGGAGGCGAGTAAGGAAACATGGAGAGATATAGCAACTCAAGTGATGTACTCACTTAGCAATAATATTTAACATATTTTGAATATAATAAACAAATAGTGCTAATATGATTATTGGTGTAATGCTTTCTTTAGTATTATCATGATGATAATGATATTGATATTGACTTAAAGAATCAGTAATAAATGCAAATGTATTTGATTGCTAAAAGATTGTCTTCTTTGTGTTTTGTAAGCTTATTGGGAGGAAGGGTGCGAGGGAAGTGGTGCCTAAAAACCCCACTTAAATCCGCCCCTGGAACCCAAGGCAAGGATGGGCCCTCGAGGGGTGGAAATTCCACTCATAGTCCGCCCAATCCCAAGCCCTGGGTGGGCCATGGAGGGGTGGGGGTTCCACTCATAGTCTGTTGCAGCCATGGAGGGGTGGTAGGCCCGGGCCACTTATCCGTTCCGCCGACTATCCCCAATAAGTCAAGTGTCTTCCGAGGTGCTGGCATGGGTAGAGAAAGCAGGTACCAGTGTTTCCACTAAGCACGCCACTCAGAGTATGGAATGGTCTTAGTTTGGACGTTCAACTCAGAGCCAAGGGGTGGGTTGTCCTGAGGGGATGCTTGTGCCCTTGGGCTTAGATGGATAGCTTCGAGAGGATCTACCCATGCCACTCCTCTTCTATTTTCATTATTACTTTTGTGATTATGCTTATATTTTGGATATCTAGATATTAATGCTAACAGATATGTTGTTAATATTGTGAATATAGGATTCTTATCTAGGGTTATTGCATTAAGAGAACATTCATTTGGAAAAGAAGAATTCTTAAACCTAATCAACAGATGAACTCTAGGGCAAACCGAGTAAGGGACATTACACAGACTCCCTCACGTGATGTTGTCATGGAGTCACACACATGACATCCACCATGGCTCTCCCAGAGGGTGGAAACAAGGGCTTCAACCTCAAATCTCAAAGAGAAATGCATTATCAAGGGCTAGCACCTCAAATCTCTCTCAATAGAGAAATGCATTAAAAGAGGATCACTGATACCGAGACTCCTCAGCTAGGGCCTAATTCTCCACCATACCAAGCTTATCTTGAAAGTACACAAACTTTATCCTAGAGAGAGGCTTGGTGAGAATGTTTGTCGTCTACTCATCAATGCTGATATACCTCAACTGAATTGCTTTCCTCAATACCATATCTCTGATATAATGGTATTTGATCTCAACATGTTTAGTTATGTCGTGAAACACAGGATTGACAGAAAGCTTCACACAACTCTGGTTATCACAATGAATGATAGTAGGCTCCATCGATTGTCCAAAAAATCCTACAAGGAGCTTCCAAAGCCACACTGCTTCTCGAGCTGCCACACAAGCTGCAATATACTCGACCTCTGTTGTACTCAATGCCACTGAAGACTGCTTCCTGCTGCACCAGGATATTATCACAAACCCCAAACTGAAGCAACATCTAGAGGTACTCTTCCAATTAGTAAGACACCCTACCTAATCAGAATCCGTAAAACCATGCAGCTTCAAATCCACACCTGAAGAATATATAAAACCCATATCCAATTGTGCCACACAAGTATCTCAAGATATGTTTTGTTGCAACAAGATGTATCTGCCCTGGTTCACACATGAACTGACTGAGTGCACTCACTGCATAGCAGATATCCGGTATAGTGTTGAATAGATACATTAATGAACCAATCAACTGCCTGTACATCGTGGGATCCACCAGATCTCAACTAGCTGCAGCCTCCTTCAATTTATGTAAATTGGTCTCCATAGGTGTAGACATGGATTTGCAATCCATCATACCAAACCTCTTCAAAATGTCAATGGTATATACTTCCCTTGACTTAGAATCATCTCATTTGGTTTTTGCCAAACTTCTAAGCCAAGAAAGTAATGCATAAGACCAAGATTCTTCATTTCAAATTCAGAAGCTAACTCCTCCTTGCATTTGAGAATGAGGTGTTCTTCTCCAGTAATAATCAGATCATCAACATACAAAACCAAGATTAATGCTTCACCATTGATTACCTTGAAATACAGGTTAGAATCAGCATCATTCTTTGAGAAACCCAAACTTAACAGGTAACGATCAATCCTTTCATACCAAGCACAAGGAGCTTGCTTAAGACCATACAAGGCCTTCTTCAGCCTGCAAACATGAGACTCCTTCCCATGCACCTCAAAGCCATCAGGTTGCTCAATATATACCTCTTCCTCGATTACACCATTCAGAAAGGCTGTCTTCACATCCATTTGGTGAATTTTCCATCCTCTAGATGCAGCAATAGCAATGATGGTCCTGACTGAAGTATAACGGGCCATTGGAGCAAAGGTTTCTTCATATAGTCAACTCCCTCTTTTTGTGAAAACCCTCTAGCCATGAATCTAGCCTTGTACTTCTCAATGCTCCCATCAGCCGCATGCTTGATCTTGAAGAGCCATTTAGAAGATACCACAGATTTGCCTTCGGGTCTAGGAACGATGTCCCAAACATCATTCTTAAGTATGGACTGATACTCTTCAGACATAGCATCTTTCCAAACCTATTGACTAGAAGCTTCCTCAACACTGGAAGGCTCTGACTCAATAATTTCACTCATCAGAGCTACATAACTGGAGAACATATTAGGTCTCTTACTTTCTCTGAAAGTTCCTCTTGGGGCTGCAAAACTTTCTGCCTCCAGCATTATTTTCCTGGCCCAAAAAGGTCTTTTTCTCCCAATCACAACATCTGTAGGCCCATTAGTAGGTTCCAAGGGCTCAACTGGATCATCATCTTCTTTAGGTTTTGGAGCCTCCCTCTGATTCTTAGGAACATGGTCAACTTCCATATCCTAAGGTGACTCTTCATCATCGATCTCCATATGAGTGCCCTTGGATCTTCTAAATGCAACATCCTCTTCAAATGTGACATCTCTATTGATCTCAATTGTCTTTTGACCCGGAATGTAGATTTTGTAGGCTTTTGATGTCTCACTTTAACCTACAAATATCCCCTTCTTGCCAGAAGGTTCCAACTTTGTCCTCTTGTCCTTTGGTACATGAACATACACTGGACATCCAAAGATCCTCAAATGACTTATTTCAGGTTTCACCCCTGTGAATGCTTCTTCAAGAGTTGAGTTCTCCAAGATTCGATGGGGACTTCTATTCTGAACATAAACAGTTGTCATGGATGCTTCAGCCCAAAGGGAGATTTGCAAATCTTGGTCATGAATCATGGCTTTGACTACTTCCACAATAGATTTGTTCTTCCTTTTAGCAACTCCGTTCTGTTGAGGATTATAAGGAACGCTAAACTCCCTCTTAATCCCAACTTCAATGCAAAAGTTACGGAAGCTAACAAAAGTATATTCTCCTCCATTATCGGATCTCAAGACTTTGATCCTTTTCCTGAACAAATTCTCCACCTGAGCTTTGAATTCTTTGAATCTCTCTAATACCTCCGCAGATTCTTTAGATTTCAAGAAATAAATCCAAGTCTTTCTAAAGTAGTCATCAATAAAAATAACGTAATACAAGAAACCACTCGAAGAAGCAACAAACATTGGACCACATAAATCAGAATGAATAAGATCTAGAATACATTTGGATCTACTTTCACTACTATGAAATGGACTTTTTGTATTCTTACCCAAAGCGCAGCCTTTGCAAGTACCTTCATGCTCCTGGTAGAGTTTTGGAAGGTCAGTGACCATCTTCTCCATGATAGGTAGAGCTCAAAAGTGAAGGTGAGCCAATCTTCGATGCCAAAGATCACACAAACTTGAAGAATCATGCACTAGAGCCTGAAGAGGACGAGTGCATAACCTGTAGAGACACTCATGTCTAACTCCAATCACCTGAGCAGTCTTGATGTTTGAGTTCTTAGCCCATATAAGAACTTTACCTTCTGAAAATGCAACTTGGTAACCCTTGTCTCCCAAGGCTGAAATGGAAAAAAAGTTTCTCTTGATGCCTGGAACAAATAGCACATCATCTAACTACAAGGAAATGTTGGAATTCAAATGAAGAGAGGAGTTCCCAACTCCTTTCACAGAGTAACTAGCATCATCTCCAATAATGACTTGGTCACTGGAACCTTTCTCCACCAAATTTGATAGATGCTCCCTAAATCCAATGATGTGGTGAGAGGCGTCACTATCAATCAGCCAAGTGTTGGTGTCGGTGGTTACATTGCTTGACAAGGCTGAATAGAATAGGTATTCACATGAATCCTTCTGCATAGAAGCTTCATTAACATCTGCAATGGAGGCCTGCTGCTTAGGCCTGGTAGGATATTCCTTTGCAAAGTGACCGTACTTATCACATTTAAAACATTGGACTTTGGAGAGGTCCCTCTTCTTCTTGAATGCAGGAATACCATCAACTTCTTTATCTCTATTCCTCTTGAAATATCCTTTCTTTCCACCTTTCCCTTTCTTCTTGAAGGATTGAGTGGCAAGAACATGAATGTCTTCATTAGTGGAGCTTTGCCCAATACCTCTCGCGGCCAACCTAGACTCTTCTTGGATGCAATCTGCCCTCAAGCGATCAAACTTGGGATGTTTCGATCTTGCACTGATTCCTTGAATGTAAGACTCCCAAGACGAAGGAAGACCATTAAGAGCCAACATGGTCAAGTCCTTGCTATCAACAATATGGCCAATAGAAGAGAGTTGATCTCTCAACTCAATTATTCTCATGAAGTAAGCAATAACTGATTCTCCTTTTTCCATCTTCAAATGATGGAGTTGTTGCTTCAGTGCAAGTGCCCAGCTTGTGTTATTGATTTCGTACATCTCCTCCAAAGTTTTGAACATCTCTCTTGTCGTCTTTAACTTGGAGACAATAGGAACAATATGATCCTTTACGGAATCAACTAACATCTTCTTCGCCTTAATATCTTTCTTCTTCCATTGAGCCTTTTCTTCCTCTTTTGTAGGCTTGGGAGCTGTGCTCTCCACGAATTCTGCTAGCTCACTTTCCTCCAAGGTGAGCATAATTTTAAATCTACATGAAGTGAAATTTGATGCTCCCTCAAGCCTATCCTCAATCTTAAGACCGTTCACCATCTTGACGAAGAGATAGAGGAAAATCAACAAAGAGAAAAGAACAAGGAGTATCGCTGTGATAAGAAATCTGATCAAGATCTTCAAACCCGCTCTAATACCATGTTAGTTTTATGATCAAATATAATGCACAGAAATTTAATTCAAAATTCAATAAAATGACACAACCAATACCTTGGGAAAACCCTCCAACCTGAGGGAGAAAAACCCAGCCAATATATCTCTTATATATTGATTAAAATAAGAGCAGAAATCTGCTTACAACTCAGGCACAATACAATGCCAAATTGATACAATGAATCAAAGCACCTCTCTAAGATGCAATACACAAGTGAATATATAAATCTCCTTGAAGTCGATCTGCTGCTTCAAAATGACGAACTGTTGTAGGAGCAAACTTCTTCAGATGTGAATGATAATTTTCTTGATCGCCAAATGAGAGATGACCACCAAGTATATATACACAAAGGGAAGAAGGACGTGACCCTTCATATGAGAAGTCGGCCTCAAGAGAGGAAACACGTCTTTCCTAGAAAGTCGCAACTTTCACAAAGTCGACTTAATTTAATAATTAAATATTAATTATTACTAACACAAATGGGGCATGGTAAATGAGGTGCCTCCTCATGTTTAATTATCTCAGTATAAATTTGAATAGCCAAGGGCTATATTCAAATTTAATTCTTCAAGTCGTGCCTTAAAAGGTTGCTAATGATTAACATTATCCGCTCAATAGGAATCGCCGCCCATCTTCCTTGAAGGAGTATTTATTTTGTACTTCATGTTATTGTCCTTGTATGATTATTGCCTTCCCTGGGAGTTATTACACTACTTTTTATTTGTTTATGATAGAATATAATCTCCGATACTATTTCTATCCAATTTCCACGCAAGCTCCCGTAATTGCGGTTTCATCAGTTACTCTTCCGTCAAGGTTTGAAACATACAAGACTCTCCACTAGCAGACCATGAACATTATTATTCTGTTTCTATCTGTATCTCTACCTTTGTGATTTCTAAATGCCTTAGCGATGGAATATGGCATCCTCGGCTTAGACATGTTAATCAATACTTTAATCACCTTTCATATTCTTATTTTTGCTAGACCATTTAACTAGGCGGCTTCTATATTATATAGTCTTCTAATTCTGAATCGGTTTGTTAATACCGATTCTTTCCCTTACGAATTCTTTAATCTTGGGTAGATAATGCATACTATGGTGGCGGTAGTCTTCAAAGCCCGACCTTATTTGAATGCAAACCATACTCCATATGGCCCGATAATATATTGAAGTGTATTGATGCCTTGAGATATTCCATATTAAACCACACAATTACATCGCACCTTTAAAGATATTTGATAGTAACTTAATTTCCATATTGGTGCCAACAATTACTTGAATATGTGGAAATATCAATACCAATGATTGTCCATATTATGTGTAATAATCAGCAACCGCATCCTGAGCTTGCACCCATAACATCTGATAGGAACCGACCAATATTTAGTCACACATGAAGTAATTAATTATGATCAGATGAAATCGATCAATAATAAGCACGCCTCAACGAGCACATTGAACTCTAAAGAGTTGGGGACATTACATGCATCTTACACAACCATTAGAATCAGAAAACTCAAATTTTTTTCACAATAAAGTAAAAAATTTATAGGCAACACAGTGCATTGAATGATAAAAGCTTCTACTACTATTAGAAATGTAGTTGCTTGACTGTCATCCCTTTTGTGGGAAATAATCATTTCAAATTACCGAGCTGCTTTGGATGGATTAATGATTAGTAGCTCCTCCAAATCAAATGAAAGTGTCTTGAATTTGAAGCTGATTTGTTTCTTAAGGAGAAGCTTATCAAAGGGCTGTCTTGATCTTTGGGGAAGTTGCGCTTTAAGTTTAATGTGATGGTTACTCTCTGGTTTTCTGCAGAACCCATAGAAAATATTGAAGCAATCTCTTGCAGATGTCCCTGCTCATCCAAGAATTCCCTAGAGGAGATCCTTGGCAAAAGAGAGGAATACTATAAAGGAAATTGAATTCATCTTGTTAAGAACCACAAAATCCTCCAGTGTCAAGAAACTCTAAAAGATATGGTTGTACTTTCTAGTGAGATGCCATGGTGCAAGCCTTTTAATTGAGTTGGCCTTTGTGTTCACCTTTATCAATCTAATTACTAAGGTCATTGATTAAGGCAAAGTATTGACTTATGCCAGCAACCTTACAAGCTGGATATCAAACTCCAAACTATAGGATCCCAAGGATCCTTGAACTGTGGCTTCTTCTTATACTTTAAAAAACATTTTGGAGTCAAAACCTAGGGAGGACTAACACATAGAGCTAAAGGGCAATCAAGAATGCAACGTTAAGATGACAATGGTCCTAGGCCATGCATTTAAGGTATTTAGACTCAAGGAAAATAGACCAGAAATTTTTAAGGGATAGCGATTTTGTTTGTTTAGTAGAGATGAATTTAGTAAATGTCCATATAGCCCCAATGGAATTTCTGGTCTTCACCATCCCAATCAATGATCTGTTAAACAAATAAAAAGAAAACAGCTGAGCTTTATAAAGCAAGCAACAATTGTATCTTGAAGATCTTAGAATTATAGAGTACTAAAACCCAAAACGATACTAGAAAATTAGAAAAAATAAGTATAGCATGCAAGAAGATAATTTCAATACTTTAATAAGAGCACAAAGAAAACACCATATGACACCACATTGATTGCGCAATATATGACCAAAGCACGATATCCTAGAAACACCAACCTCACTTCTCTTAAAGTGTCATAGAAACCCCCAAAGATAACAATCTTGTGCTTGTACAGTGCCTGAAAGATAGTCAAACAATAGCATGAAAAGAACTCTCAGTTAAGTGGAATATGATTGTTACAAACTTAATAATGACATAAAACATGCTGCTGAAGCTTATTTGACATTTGAGTAACAATTCTTACAACACTTAAGGGAGATTAACAAGGTTATGAAGAAGCAGATCAGAAAATGATCTGAACCCTTGTGTGGTCATAATAATTTTCATTTTTTCTTCTGTTTCGCTACAGATGCAATCTTTGGAATATTTTTAGGTTTTGAAAATATGCAATATTTATTTGACATACTTGTCTCTTCATTGATTTTCTTATATACTTTTATATGTACTTCAACAATTCATTATTTTTCTAACAGTGTAGAGCTTATTGTGCTTCCTATTCAATCACATAAACTAGAAGTTCATTAATAAATTGGAGCAGCTTTGTATTAATAACATGTGCAACAAAATGCTAGAATACAACAAAGAATACTAAATCTTCAGCACAAATGAAATCTCTCAATGAAATCACCTCAAAGTACCAAAGAAGTTTCATCCTCTAATTTCCAAATCCAACAGATTTTGTTATCACATCCAATCGGTGAATAGAAGTGCTCAACTCTACAAATTAGGGTTTGTTGATATGATGACCAAAAGATGCAAACTAATGAAGCTTCCTACCTTGTATAAAGAATGAAGTCCTAGTGTGTGCCCAAAGTTTCCTAACATTTCATCACATTCAAAACTGAGACCATTAATAGCACCCCCAATTGGCCATGGTGATAGATGAAACATTGCATTCAAATGGCAAGGGTCCAAGAAAAGGCATGTCAGAAGGTGGGGATTTGGGGAAATGCATACTCAAAGGATGCAATGGCAAGAGCGACCAAGAAATCAAAAGTTAGGATGTTGAGCAAAGAAGTTGGGAGAGTCCCAAAGGTCTAAGGAAGGAATGCTTGACCAAAGAAGCGAGGATCGAGAGATAGGACAATGGGATACCCTGTGTCATGATGCAAGGGAAGAGAGTGTTCAAGAGTCCACAAACAATTGAGGAGGGCGAGCAGGGATTAGGGCTCAAAGATATTCAATACTACAAGGATTGGGGAATGAGATACTCGATGCAATATGGGTAGCAGGTGATGAAAGGCTCAAAGGTGTACAAACATTGGTGAAGGTGATCAAATTAGGGTGCAGGATTACCAAGTACCATGCATCATGGTAGAAGAAGACCTAAGATCCCATTAGGGTTTCAAGATCAAGGAGACTTGACATAGCCACCTTCAAGCAAGATGGTAGGAAAACATGAAAGGGCCCACAATACAATGGAGAATGAGAAACAAGCAATAAGAGGAAGGCATGATAGTATGAGAAAGTCTGAAATCTCACCGAAAGGTTGGAAAATGACTCAAACACCATCATACTTAAGATTTGGGACAATACAGAAGTTGAGGACTATTTGAGTAAATGTCTAGGAGGTGGCACATTTTTTCCCTTTTTTGGGTGTTTTTTATTGTTTTACTTTTTGCTGAACTGCCTTAGTAATATTAAAATAATGTCATTTGGGCAAGATTTTGTTTGATGTTTGGATGTTTCAATCATACTTTGCATACATGGACTTGATAGAATAAAAAAAATTGACTCAACAAAACTTGGCAAAAACTCCACAAAAATCAGCGACACTCAGAAAAATAGTAAATTCAAAAACACAAGGTGCCTAGATTTGTCTGTTTTTTCCACATTACAGTCATTCCACATCAATTTGCAATCATCCCTACCGAGTCAAAAGTTTTTATTCAAGTTGTTCATTTCAAAACAAAAATTACATGTACCTATCGAATACTCAGCAAGTTCAAATCTTCCCCAGTTAATGTAAGGCTTATGGTTTCCGACACTCACTGTCATATATGTAATTGGTTATTGTATATTCATGGGAGAGGATCCCAATAGAACCCTCACTATTTAATCGAAGAAAAAACATTGGTGGTAGGGTATGATGAAATTTAGACAAGAAATAAATATTTTTCATAAGTTTTACAAGATAAAGATTGCATTATTATCCTCATAAGAATCAGCCTAACAAGTGGGGCATCAAAATTGTTTTTAAGTTGCCTCCTACAAAGTTTTCGTCAAGGAGTGCCATGATTTACCTATCCAGTCATCCATAGAAAATTTGACTTATAAAATGATGAGAAGTTGGCACAGGTACGTAACAGCCAACTTCTATATAATTCAGCTGATAGATTCAGGCATATCCAAAATATGCTAGCTAGTGAAATATAATTAAATTCTAAAGTTAACCATGTTCCTGTATAAATACCATACGATGCCCTGATCGTGCACTGGGAGAACCTTTCAACTGCAACTGCTCCCATTGATTTGTATTAAGATCAAGACACCAAAAATCCTGAAAACAAAACGAAAATATATGGGTAACAAATTACTCCCAAATCCTAAAGCTGTCTTTAATTGCCTAAAACAAACGTAGGATATATTGCATATTCAGATCAATTATAGAATTTGATAAAATTTGTTAATCAACCACTTCAAAAGCGATTTTTGTTTGATGATTTAGAAATCAACATGTTAATCAGTAATTTTGCCATATCGATTCTATAATTCTCTAGTGCGACAGATAAATTAAAATAGAAAAATAATAACAAAGATATAATTTGTTCATATCTAATCTTAGATAGCCTGTATAATTCAAAACCTAAAAATTGGAGTTGGGTGTCACTTTGATGACTAGTTTCTAGAACAATAAATGAATAATTAAGTGGAAAAATGTGGTATCTACTGACAAGAGTTGATGTAACTTGTATTGAAACAAAACATAAGGCAGTGTAGAATGAATAAAAATGAAAGTTCATAGAAATGCATACCAAACTGACCTTGCTTTTTCAAAAACAGTAACTTCCATACCCCCTTAATCAATTGAAAAATGCAATGTCTTGGACCATATAACATGGAAGGAAGGGACAAGAACCAGTCAATCCAACTCAAATGATTATAATGACAAGGATAACCACAATGTCAATTATATGTTGCAATGTATACCAATGGTCACTCACAGACTCCAAGAAATGATTATTTGTGAAATTGTTTCCACATGGAATCTCAAGCTTCTAAAACCATACCATGTCATCAAGATTGGAAGAAGACTCCAAAATGATTCCCAATCATCTCAAACCAGACAACACCTAAGAGCACCAAATGGAGAATGGAGCAATTAATCTAGGAAGCGCCCAAAAAAAAGGAGAAATTAATGACCACCTAAAATCTCATACATTTCAATAAAAATTGACACAAAAACAGATCCATGTAAACATAGCATAAAATATACCACTGAGAGGCACAAACTTGGGCAGTTTCAAGCATTAAATAAGAAGCCTCATCAAAAGAACCTGAGGGTCAAAAAGGAACAGGGCACTCTGTTGGAAGGGTGAAAAAATCAATAAAATCTTGATTGCGAAATCCAGAGGGATTAGGAACTGTGCTAAACATCTTATAAGTAATAAATTCACAGAAGTAGATAAGAGGCCATCAAAAATAATGGCTGAACATTTTTACTCCAAATAGATTTGACAATTTAAAAATTCACCTGATCAACACACTTAACGGGATAAACACTGCTGTATAGATATGATTGGAGACAGAGCAGGAGAGGGTGGTTTGTGCAGTCAAAGTGCTGCAGTAGCAATGAATAATACAGTTCATAAGTTGTTTAGTTGTGTTCCAAAGGATTGTAGGCAGCCTGGCTCGAAATGATTCGGACATATTCCGTGATCTTCAATCAACCTATCTATACTTCTTTTTTCCCTCTATACAAAACCACAAACTGTCTTTTTAACTAAACATCCTCAATCAATATATTCCTGCACCTGCCTCTCTTTCCGTTGAACCTTTCTCACTCTCAGCATATGTCTAATCATTAATGTATACATAGTTGCAGGATCTGGATGATTGTTTATCATTTCTCTACATAACCTATGGAAAGTATGTTACAAGAACGAATTGCAAAGTATGAGTTAATAATGTAAGAACTGGAATATCATATTCTAGGAATTGAAACATTTGCCAGGCAATTCCTAAAAAGACCCTATTATTGTCAATCATAATAGGATTGAACATATGGCATTCATTGTACACATGCATCCTAGAAGCATTTACCAAATTATGGACTTTAACAGGGAATCAATGTATATGACATCTATTAGTAAGTATAAAATACATATCCATCTAGAAATATTAGTGCACCCAACTGTAATCATGACATCATTGAAGGTATCCCTCTCTCAAAAGGTGATATACAACTCACCTAACTCAGCCATGGTTTTCTTGCCCAGGGAGAATATCACCAATTCTGTCATAGCGATAATTAGTCCACCATGCCAGGAACAATGTTTAATTGAAATTCAGAAATTTAGGAAATTTCTTTTTGTTTTGCAGTGATTTTTCCAACCTTTTAACGCGGACATGTATGAGAATGCTTGGTTTTTGTATCCCCATAATTAATGTCACTCATTGAGCATTATAATTCCTTGTAAATGTACATTCCTTTGGGCGAATTCTTCTCTACATGTCTGTTATTGTGAATTAGCCAACAATTTGTTCACATATATTTTGCATCCATTTTTTTACATCGCAACACAGCTTCCATTATTTTTGTTCCTATCAATGCATGGGAATGAAAAAATGATTAATATTTGTTTGTGTTTGGTTGAACTTAGCTGCTGATTATTCTTTCTCAAGCCTACGTAAGTTGTTCACTAGTTGGAGTGTAAAGAGAGCTACAGACTATGGGAGGTTAATCGTGCTGGTTCATTTAAGACAGAACATGTTAAACTACATTCCTCCAGTTGTTCCAACTCATACAAGAATTCCCTAGATGAGGTCCTCAGCAAGAGAGAGGAGCAGAAGAAAGTAAATTAATTCAGATCATAACCAACCCCAAAAACATCGCATTATCAAGGATTTCTGAAAGATAAGGCCAGCAGTATCCTTTTTCACATGCACAATGCAAAAAGCATTTGCAATACACACCATGCATTGCTAGCTAAACCTCGGTGCATTACAGCCATCCTAGCACCTTATGTTTAAAGGAGGTTCTTGCTTGTCAAATAACATGGTAGCATCATCGCCGCACTACCTCGACGTCATAGACTCACTATGAATTGTTCGCTCAAGGATAATGTCAATAGATTGTCTCACTTAATTATACAGGTCCTCTGTTTGAGAATTAAAGAAGCTTCCAATGTTTCATTGCCAATCCCTCCAATAAGAGCACTACTATGTAAGTGCAATTTGAAATTTCAATTTTCAGGAATCACTGAAATTTGGTTTGTCTACTGGCATTAACAATTGTGAGTCTTTTGTAGTCCCACCAAGAGCACTATTGTTGTCCTTCATTGTGCAAAAGATTTCCCCAGTAAAACAAGACCTTTTCCTGTCTGATCCCCTCTCAAGCAGCATAAAGCCTCTTTAATGGGACACTATGATCTGAACTGGATCGTGAAGTATCAGAAAAATAAGATAACCTGGAAACCTTTCATAAACAAGTACTTAACCCAGAACACATCCAACTACTATTTTCTGAGGAGTTTTAGTCAACGATGGAGGGAAACTAACTTAGGAGGTTGGTGTATTGGCAAAAACAGCATATGGGAAACATCTAAAGTAGGTCTTATTGCATATATGAATTCCCCTTGAAACGTTAACCATTTTAAAAATAAAAGGCACTTGATTTCAATTCTATATGCAAAAATTATAGCCTCTGCAAGTTGAAGGGCTTTTTGCACTGTCAATTGGCAGTTATGCATGTGTGAGTGGCTGTTATGTAACTGCTGGTCTGCTCAAACTGGCAGTTTTGCAATCATTGGGGCAGTTTCTAAGCATCAGTATTGTTGTACCCAAAATAATTTTTTGGCATTTTGCTTAAATCGAGCTAAACCATGTAAAAATGTTGTCAAAAGTATGTTTTAGGTCAAACCAAACGTAGGGTTTTTATGGGTTTATGTCAAGTAAGATGCTTGCAAAATTCTGAAAATTTGAAAATTAGGGTTTCAAACCCCTGTTTTTAGGAAAACCCTAAAAATTAGGACCTTTCCGGAATTCATTGAAAATGATTTTGATAGGATAATTTGACTCCACGATCACACTGGTCAAGTCAAAATCACCAAAAACATTGTTTTATTCTGGTGGGTTTATTTTCATTTTTCAAGAAGAAAGTTAGTACCTCCACAACCATTAATGGCAGATTGGCCAATACCAGGTGCTGAAAGCTAAGCTTCAATGATGAATCCATGGTAGAAAAGGCTCGAAAAGATGCTCTACGATGGAGGGGATTTTCAAAAGTGGAAAAAGTTGAAAATTGACTAAGTCTGGAAAATGCACGCCTTGCTACCAAGGAGGTTGCGTAGTTCATGCCTTAATCATTTTTCCAACACCCATACACGCAACATGCTGGAGGTGTTTGCTTGGATGCACACGTCGTCAACAACAATGATCAAATCAGTAACAATGCACGACGAACGCGAAGCGCAAGGAGATGAAGATTTTCAATGCAAATGATGAAACTACACCTAAAAGGTGCCCCTGCTAGGAAAAGGCGCCCTTGAATTCAGAGGGTCAAAAACAATCATCAATTTTCACCAAGGCAAACATCCTCTTCATGTTGCTGTTGGCTTTCCAACGCATCGTCAAGTAAGATCATCTGACCCAGAATTCACCAGCAAACGAAAGCTGAAACAAGGGTGTTGAAGGCTCAAATCAGTGGAAAATCAATGCATAACAAGGCCAACAGGGGTGCCCTTGAATCTAAGCCACCTAATGAAGTTTTCAATGACTGTTTCTACAAAGCATTTGCTCAACTCTCTCTCAACTTCACGATCAATCCAACTGCACGTTCACAGGACCTATCGGACGTTCACAGAAGCAGATCAAGCAGAAAGCACCAAGGATGAAGATGGAATGAAAAACATAAGAAAATTGAACAAGTGTTAAGAAAAGGCGCCCCTACTGAAGAAAGGCGCCCATCTTTTTGGGCAGTTAGATGCTATCTGCAAGCTTAGGAACCTCCAGCATGACCTCCGTTTTGATCAATCTCAACAACGACATCATCATCGAAGATGACAAACAAATCAAACACTTGATGACAAAGATCAAACTAGGACCATTCTTGAAGGTTTGCAACACGAAAATCATGAGTTCAAAAGCCAAAAGCACCCCTACTGAAGAAAGGCACCCATGCTTTTGAAGGACTTAAACTGACTTTCAAGATCTGTGAAACCAATCATCCTTTCCAGGACTGATTTGGTTATCCATCCCAGGTTTCAGCAAGATCATCAGACCCATCAATCAACAGTGATCTCAGATTAGAGCACGGAGGGTCAAAATGGTTAAATTCACGAACAATCAAGAAATTGACTAAGTCTAAGGCAAAAAGCACCCCTGCTGAGAGAAGGCGCCCTTGATTTGAAGACATCAGATCCACTCTTTGAGCTTTTCAGCTCCCAGGCTCACTTGATCAAGTTTGTCCTATCTCAGCAATAAATCAATCAGCAATAGCTCAAGATCAACTAAACAACCGGAAACGAAGATCCAACAGAGGCACTTCAGTATAAAAAAAGTGTTCAACACTCAAAAAGGACGTCTAAAAGGTCAAAGCAAGATCTATTGACTTGAGTTAGAGATTTTGAAGGCTTCTCATGTCCAAACATCCCACAATCAGTGGAAATTAAGGTTGGGAACTCCAAATTAGGCCAATTTACTCCTCAATCATGAGTTGGCGCCCATACTTGATGCATTCAAGCATTACTCATTATGTAATCAAGCATAGGCATCCCAATTCATTATTATCTTTTGCAGGTTGAAGGCTAAAACAACAATTTGCTCTCCAAGACGTCTTTTCAAGATCTGACAAAGGGTGTCAACCGTTCTTCATAATTTTTGAAGATCAGTGGCACAAAAAGATAAATTCTCAGAGGTTGCATCTAGAGGCATATTTTTACAGAAGGGCGGCAAATAACTTCCAATCTTCTTGTCTTCTTCCTCTCTTCAATCTTAAATTTCTTGCATGTCACATAAAACAGCAAGCTATCACAGATCTGACCAACTAGGTGTGATCAGCACAGTTTTTCAGCAAAACCCATCTCTTGAAATTTTCCAAAAACAACAAACTTGTTGCCCCTATTTTTAAGGATTTTTCCTAAAAAGTCACAAATTCAAAAATCCAACGAACTGGGTTTGTTCAGCATTGAAGCACAAACAAAACCCATGTGTCAAATTTTTTCCAAAAAAATACTTCTCGGCAAGTGCTATTTTTAAGGGTTTTCAGAAGTTGTCTGAACAGGGTCATGTGCACAGTTGATCTTTAAGTTTTTCAGGATGCAGTTCTCCCAAGTAAAATACAAGACCAAAACGGTCTTGTACCATGATTTCCTAAAAACGATAGACACAAACTTGCATCAGGTGCACCCAGAGGTCAATTCAAAAGATTTGGAGGGCATTAACCAGATCACGCTACAAAAAATCGAGCAATCCGGGTTGCTTGAGGCTGCATCAATCCCCATCACATTACAGAACGTGGAGTTTGTAATTGCTTGCAGTGACAACAGTCAATTAAGCTTAGCAGTGACTTGTGCTTATGAGTTCGAATCATTAATAGCACTGAAGGATTTGAATGCTGTTGTTAATATTGGAAGTCAACATCCGAGTATTGAAGAGTTCGAATCATATCTGGTATGGGGACTTCAGGGGCCGTGGCATAGTGCAGACACATAAGAATTGTTTGACTCCTGCAGCTCAGCAGTCATCATACATAGGAGCATCGTGGTTATTTCAATCTTCTCACACAGCCTTTTAAAGAATTCATATTTCATGCGCCTCTATCACGGGGAATGTTCTAGGAATTCTCAAAGTAATATTTGATTGAATTTTTAATGGCCTTTGTGAGAGTCGGGAGCTGTGTGGTTGTGAGCATGTCCATACAGGATGAGGAATTAAGCAACTTGAAATTGGAAGTGAAGATTTAAATAATGAACCGCTTCAGAATTTTGGGTCGTTGCTCCACTTAAAATTAACATGTTTCCAGAATAATATTGATACTAATGCCTTTGCCGATGAAGATTGTCTGAAGGACATGTGAAGGTTTCTTGTGAGGTTGCTTCCAGAATAAATGTTTCAATTAATTGATGTAAGGAAAATCGTCAGTCCAGGAGGCATCACAAACAGATTAAGTCGTTTCTTTCTTAGGTGATTGGTAATAAGAATTCTAAGCACCGGAAATATTAGTAACGGCAGCTTTAATTTGAAGTCGGCAAAATAATGGAGTCGGGTGAGGAAACAAAAGGTTTTGAATGTTCTTTAATGAATTTGCCTTCAAAAATTGGAAGTCGTTGCCTTATGCAATGTCCGCCAAGCATGAGTGACGGGAGCCTCTAGTTAGGAATTTGCAGTGTTCCACGGGGTTTTGGGGACGGGGACGGGGACGGGGACGGGGGGACGGCAGGGGGCGTGTTTCCGAGACGTGGGGACGGGGTGCCTAAGTTTGGGAACGACAGGGGGATGGCAGCGAGGAGGCAGTAGGGTGTTGAAATACATATAGTACTTGAAAAAAGAGTTATAAAAAGATGTATAATTATAAGAATTATACATCTTGGAGACAACTAGGAGTCCCTTAGACGTCTTGAAGACACCCCAACGTCTTGAAAGTCCTATCAGCGTCTTGGAGATAGCGACACTAGTGGTGGGATGGTGGCGTTGGTGGTGGCCTGGTTGGGGGACGTCTCCCCCAAGTCCCCAAGTCTCTGAGACGTCCCCCTCTAGGAAACGCAGAGTTTTTTGGGGGGGACGTGTCCCCGTGGAACACTGGGAATTTGTGGTTGTGTTAATAATCTACAAGGAGCTGTGTTCGAACATATGAAGAGTCATCTGCCTCTAGACTGCCAAGTCGCTTGCTGATTGGTCTCTCTCCAGGTCAGCTACCATTGTTTTCTATTTACTGTACATGAACGGTTGGTAAATATTATTATTCAGCAATTTTCTGAACTATTAAAAAATACCAGTTGAATATTCATTTGGTATAGAGTGAATCTATACATATGTTGTAAACAATATTTGATGCTATGAAAGTGAAATGGTGACGAAAGCATTTGAAGTAAACTTGTATTAAGATTACCAATGGAAAGCATTTGAAGTAAACTTGTATTAGAACAATATATATACAAAACTGTTTGACGAAATGCCTGAGCAGTTCAGTTGGTAAAATCAAAAAAAAAGATTATATACAAACTAGGGCAGCACATTACACCGTAGAAAGCATAGCAGTGGTACAAACAATGGTCCTACAGAGCATAACAGTAGGAGGCACGCTGTAGCATGCCGTTGCCCTATTTGAACTCTTTGTAACTATTTTGGTCAAGAATAGGAAGTGAAGCTACGCTATTGTCATTTCCAACTGAATTTCCCTACACTAGGATTTCTTGGGTAAAAGTACTTGTGTCAACTTTTAATGTGATTTGTCATTCAGTACTGTTTCACCTCAATTTTCTGCAACTACAGTATTATTTTAATTCCAAGAACTTAAGAATTCTTATGTCATCCAATACTGTTTCACCTCAATTTTCTGCAACTACAGTACTATCTTAATTCCAAGAACTTAAGAATTCTAATTTTAAACACAAATTGCATTCTAATTCTGGCATTTGATATATATTTCAAGCAGAAGAAGATGTTAGATATGTAAATTCCAGCAATGTAGATAAAATTCACATTTGATAGGTCAGTTAGTAATCAGTTCCTTTGTGAACAACTTAATCCTACTAACTCTATGCTGACAGAAACAAGGTGTGCTCTGACAAACATCCACTTGCTGGTTAATGACTTGAATAGTCTCAGCCTATTTGGCCCTTCATGAGGCAGAGAATCATACAAAGGGGACTATCCAGCAACCTGTCAATCAAGAGTTTTTCCTATTTTACCCTTGATAAGGAAATGGACCAGATAAATTTTCATCGCAGAGAACCTTCCAATTCCTAAGGTTGTGAAAAAACATCAACAAATACTTGAAGACATGGAGATTAAGCTTTGGAACCCACACACTAACAACCTATTCTTTAGGGAGAAAGCTCCAAAGAAATATAGATATGTCTCAGTCAGCATTGCAACTACACATCTTGGAAAATGCATACAGAAAAAAAATTGAGCATGAGAATAGTACCAGTTTTCCAATAGACGTAGTTTCATGAAACCAATGATGTCATCAACTTTTCACATTTTTGACAAGCAGTTGACTAATATGACTCGATGGTGACTTGTCTTCAATTTTCATTCAGAGAAGTTTTATATATAATAGGAATATTCTAGAATAGCAACAAGCACTTAAACTCAAAAGTCAAGAACTTAATGTTAAAGGTCATGGAAGTGTAAAGGCATTGTTGTTATTTTGACGAACTTCCAATAGGTGATAAAAGTAATCAATTACTTAATGCTGACTGTTATTCAAGATATTCATAATAAGAAGGGAATTATAGTGCTTCTCATGGTAGAATACCTTCATTCATTAGCACAAAGTGCAAAAGAAGAAATACCTTGTAATGATGGAACCTTTCTTGATTTGGAGAAGTAAACTCCCCACCTACAAAGAAAGAAATCAGTTATGCCGATAATTTAGGCCACTCCTGAAAAATGACATTAAAACATAACAATCAATAATAATACTGGCTTTTTTATAGACTTGTATTTGAAGTAAGTTCATCATCATTGATTATTACCAAATATGAACAATGAATTTTTCCATGCAACAGCCTGATGAGCACTCCGAGGGGGTGGACTGTTGGGACTCGAAATTAGCTTCCATTCCTTTTTTTCAGTATTATATCTATAAAGATCACCATATACAAGAGTCTGCCAATAACCAAAACAAAAGCATCGGCACATGACTTTCCTGTCAAATAAGTTCCAGTAAGTAGATACTAATCCAAAATAGTCCAATCTTGTGTTTCGGTATATTACCTTATCTCCATTATAATATTCACCCCCATAAATAATCAGCTCAGTATCCTTTAAAGGATTTACAGTTGCCTGCATTTTACACAGTAGTAACCATTCACTTGCATGTTCAAGATATATAACAAAACAAATTGACAAAAACATATAGTAACGCAGTCAAATCCACACAATTAGTTCAAATGTCTACATTGTAACGACCTAACCCTTTCGTAAAGTAAAAATTTCTAAATTTACATCATACGAGTAAATAAACCTGCTAACAAGTCATTGCAATAAAAAAATTCTTTCTTTTATTGAAAATATACGAGCAAGATGCCATATCATATTACAATAAAGATTCTACTTCATTACAATAACTTCACAAGTACGCATAACAAGAATACATACCTTTACAAACATAGCTCCAATGAGCTTTAGAACTAATAGCTGAAAGACGGTCCAAGATCTTCCCTTTCAAATCTTGGTTCTTCTGTCGCCTACTGTGGAGGAGAAGCATCACTCAGGCGTTTTTCCGCCAACCACGAACTCATAATGTTGTCCCCCACACATCTATCATTCGATAGATGGCCCTTCCCTTCGACGAAGAGATTGGTAGAGTAACCGATAACGACAACCAATTGAACATAGTGTTGTGTCCTACATAACTAGAACCTTGTAATCCCACAATCTCAAACTAGCATGCAATACTAGATCACGGTGAACTGACAGTGTAGTCTCAAGAGTCACACAACCTAGAGTGGAGTCACACAATCTAGAGTGGAGTCTCGTACATTGCACTACTTTGATCAAAGAGTTTTAATTTAATAAATGACTGAGAGTCATCTATCACATACACTACTCAAGGCCGATTTGACTTAAGGCTATCTTCAACTACGCATAGGTATTTCCTTCAATGGATAGTCCATCATCCCAGATAACCTACAACCATATTAATCTACTTGGAATTAACTACTTAACTGGTAAGTACACAAGCTAGGTATTCCTTCTATGGATTGTCCATCATCCTAGATAACCTACATACTTGGATAACTCGACTTACGTGTAAGTATATCAATCCCTCTCCCATACTAGATGCCCTCTCCTAGGAGAAATCACAATTTTTATAGCAAGTAAGTACACAAGCTCCCTCCCATACTGGATTAACTATCCTAGGAGTAACACAAGCTTTTCTAGTTAAATTAATAACTTAGTTGGGTGTGTCTCAAGTGACTCTTGCATTCAAATCAAGCCTAGTAAATAATAACTAGTATAAACACTATTCTCCTACTATGGAGTAAATACAAACACATTGCATCCCAAGTTCAAAAATATCTAGTATATTTAAATACCTATGTTGTACTTCATGTAACATAATTAAATGCCTATGTCAAGCGATCTCTTTGACATATCTAGTATAGATAAATACTTGTGTCAAGCTACCTTTCGACATATCTAATACAATTAAGTATTTATGTCAAGCAAGCTCTCCTATCTTGGAGTACTTAATAACACATTATAAAAGAAGCCTAAAGGCTTCAATTCCCTTTTTCAGAAGACATCAAAAATACTTCTATAACTCAAACAATCAAGCTACCTTTCGACATATCTAATACAATTAAGTATTTATGTCAAGCAAGCTCTCCTATCTTGGAGTACTTAATAACACATTATAAAAGAATCCTAAAGGCTTCAATTCCCTTTTTCAGAAGACATCAAAAATACTTCTATAACTCAAACAAAAAAGACATTTCATGCAGCATAGAAAATTTAGTTAACCCTTTTAAAATGACAAGAAGAAGAAACCCCATGCCTGTTATCGCTTTTCCACAAAGCGATGACAATGCAGCCTTCCCTTTAGTTCAATTCAGCTTCTCAACTCAATTCGCACTTCCTCTCTTGTTGATAGCACTCTTCTCTCAAAATTAAACAACTCTTCCTATCTTGTTGAAAGCATTCTTCTCTCAAAATTAGACAGCTCTTCCTCACAACCTCCACTCTTCTCATACTCAGAAATCAGATATAATGAGCTGGTAAAACTCAGATGTAATAACCAGCAAAGGCATAATCCTTTGGTATGATACTGTAATATCCCTTGCTGTTACTACTCTAATTTTTCAGCTTTGCATGTTTTGGCATTTCATCAAACACTTGTCTTTAATGCTCTTTCAGCTGGTAAATGCTTTCTGGTTTGTTCTTATTTGTTTTGTATGTTGTAATGATGCCTCAAATGACTTCTTCAGACCGTACTATAAATGCCAAATGAAAGGATAATGCAATGCAAATGTCTTCTCAGATTTCCAATGCAAAAGAATGACTGAAACTAGTGCAACACTACAGCTACAGCTTCAAGACATTATGACAAACAGTTTGGGACCAATCTCCAAATCCATAAATTGATTACAATAAGGCTCTAATGTTTATGGCTTGCCAAAGATGTACAATACTATTCATTATCACAACTACAATGCATACTCAGATGTGTCTACCATCAGTTGGGACTATATCAAACTTCTACCAGCACAATGACTGAAATAACTTGTTTCAGATTACAGAATGATTGTAGTATCTCAACTGATCGCCTTTATTAAAAGATGATTTTACAAACTGAAATGTCAATATCTAAATGATGCAATTGTGCTGAAGTGTAACCACAGCCAATAGATATTTCCAAAAACACATGGCAAGCAACTTGCAATGAATGATATAGAACCTGGTAATGACATCTTGCTCCAATGAAGTCGGTAATGAAGGCTTGATAACTCACTCCCCAAAATCGTCCAATCTTGACACCAAGAAAACCACGTCTGATTTGATGCCTCCAGATGGTGATGCTGCCCAGCAATAGTGCTTAAGATTAATAATTTTGGATGTCTTAATGTTGCGTCCAATGAATGAGAGTAGGGTCTCTATGTATCGGGTGATTAGCTGCGCCTAGCAAGCAATGAGATTCTCCAAATATAATACGATTCTCTCTCAAAAAATGTTTTCCGCCCTCTCTGATTTGATGTGTACTCCTTCAACGTTTTGCCCTCCTTTTCTTTTCTTCCTTCCTAGTATCTGGATTGGCTTGTTGTTCTAGTCCTGAGTTGCGTCCATCTCTGCGTGCCTCTCTCCCCTTGCCTACGGCTCATCTATCGCTATTTATTTTTTCTTCTTCTCATCCATTCGCTTCAGGTGAAGAGTCGTGTCTTCCTTGGTGAAAACTCAATTAACTATTAATGGCCCGTCTATTTCTCAAACTCCCGGCTCCTATATGAAGTCGGCTCATTAACATGATGATTGTATATGATTATGTCAATATATATTATATGTTTTATTATAAATTGATTTTATTAATTTATATTAATTTTATGTGCTTCAATACCCACTATATTATAATGATTATAATATTGTTTTAATATTCATAAAGCTATTTGTAATATTTATGATTATAATATTGTCGGGGACAATTATAATCATAATGATATCGATTAATTAATAATTTCAAATATGCTTCATATCGATTTTATATATTTTAATATTTATAATATTATAACAATTGTAGTTATAATATTATCTATTCATAATTATAATTATAACCATATTATATATATATATATATATATATATATATATATATATTATAGTTTTATAGTTTTATTAATAAATATTTAATTTATAAATATTTATATTTTGATATTGATCATTATAATGATATCAGTGGTAATTATAATCATAATGATATTTTAATTGTATTTCTTTATACTTGACTAATGATATTCTTAATTACCTTTTTCTATATTATTAAAAAAAATACAAATATATTAAACGTATACTTATCTCAGATGCTCCTTTGTGATGGGGACATCACAGATACGCCTCCCTCAATGGTATTAACGAACCCACAGAAATGTGATTACTAGCTGCAAATAATGTTCACTTGGAAATGTGAAGAATGAACATATATTAATGCACGAGATGATACGCAATTAGTGTATAAGGCAATCACAAAAGACAAATGACAAAAGCTAATGAAGATGATGAATGATGATGGTGAATGAATATGATTTAGAAGAGTTGGGCGACTATTTATAGTGAACCCAGCCTCCAACATTCCCTATAGCCATGCAATATGAATTGACACCACTGCCATTTGGAACATTCAATCTAGAGGTGGCGCCAATTCCAATCCATACTCACCAATTAACATGGTGAGTCAACCTCCAAATCTGCCAGCATTGTGAAGACTATTTCCAAAAGCACATGGAGAATTCAGAAATCAACACCTACAGAAAATTGTTTCAGAGGTGGTGCCAAACTCATGAGATGGCGGGAACTTCATATTTTAGAGAAGTCAATCATAATTCGTTTACACATACCCAGCATCGACTATTTTTCTGGTTGAGTCGATGGAATTTATTTACTGTGTTGGATTTAATCTTGCTTCATATTTTGACTTGGTCAAAAGATTTAAACGCCTTTCGTGGATTTATCCCTACGTGCTCGTAACCAGGTGATGCGCGATTTCACTTTGTCGTATTTGTTTCAAACTCAAATATTTCTCATTAGCCATTTTGGCATAAATAAGCCATAGTCCAATACACGAATTGAAGTCTTTATCAATTCGATTTATTTCGTAATTAGATTTCCAAAGTTAAATGATATGAATTATATATTTTATTATATATATATAATTATAGTTATAAATATATTAAACATATATATGTGTTCTAATATAACTATAATATATATATATAAAATCTTATATATATATATATATATATGTTTTAATATAACTATAATATATATATATATATATATATAATCTTTAATATATAATCACATATATATATATATATATATATATATATTTAACAAATATATATATCATAAGCCAGTTAGCATACATCCAATACATATATATATATATATATATATATATATATATATATATATGTTAATTTGAAAGGCCATAATAATAATATCATTATTATCCACATTATACAAGATGTGTGCATATATACATATATATACCTATATATTCCTCTATGTACACATATGTGTAAGTATACCATATCAATGCATCTGTATGAGCATATCCATTTGCCATCGTAGGCTTGTATTGATATGTATATCCCTATGGATGTGTGTATATACTATACATATGTATATATGTTCACATCTAATTCACTTACATTCATTTACGTTACCAACAGATTGATAGGTGTGTAAATGTGGTATCTCTATACATATGCATATACATGTCGTTAGATCCTCCAGACACGCATGTGCATACTTATAAACATACTTTCACCTACATCCCTCCTATCCGTATGATCGTAATATCACAAGACAAATCACAGAGACCAAATAGATAAGCATCACTCGCAAATGCATGCAGAAGTAAACAAGACTACTAATGCAAACATACAAGCTATGGGTGACTTACCTATAACCCACACAAACTGACTCAATTCACTCAATCTAAGGTGATGTGTGTGTATGCTCAGATAGTTTACTTTACTGGTTACCTGACCAAGCCCTTCTCCCGAGTGATACTTCCCCTCCCCCTAGAGAATGAACATCTACCTGCAACCACTAACACATGCCCTTGGCAGTCAATTGTTCACAACAATAAGCAATATATATAAACATCTTCGAAGTTAGAATAACAATAATTCAATAACCATCTATTCACATATATGCAGTATTTCACCATGAATAACATCAAATGAAACAACATCAAATGAGACAACATTCATATTGATAACAAGGTACAAGCATCTCCAGATTTCACATTACATTCATATTTACCCTATGTAGAAATAGTAAATAGTAACTTCACAATTTGGGGCATAACGTACATGCTGAAATCTTAGATGAAGATTAAACTTTCTCTATTTCTAACTTTTTTATTCATTTTAACTATTTGTGTTTTTTAATTTTGTTTGCATTTTTTTATACTAAAGATGGAATGAGAAGACACAACTACCACATAGATCAATCATGATAATTACAAGGTATGAATTTTTTAATGAGAGAGATCTGTCTAACACACAATGCAATACTTTTTTACTTTTTGAACTTTTTAAACATGGACCTGAGTCAAATGGATTTTGCTAAAACATTTATTAGAAACACTTGAACATAAATACCAATCGATGACACACAGATCACATGCAATAGACAAGCTAAAGTGAAGGATTATGATCTAGCTTTTTACTGAACCATTACCATTCACATGATGCAAATTTTATGACCAAGATCAAGTTAATTGTTTTAACTCTAAGACTGACTAATGAATCAAATGCACTTAACTTTGTCAAATAGGAATTACATAGAGAAAATAAAAGACTGTAACATGTTCTTAGCTTTTTTAGAGTTTTGCTATTGGTTCACTATGTCCTTTATGTTGATTTTTGAGAAAATCATGGGTATATGACTAGCACATCACAACCACAAAAAAATATATATACAAGAATAGGCTTTCACCCACAACAAACATCCTTAAGAGTACAATTACTTCATTGCATGAGCAGAATAATATCAATATATCAATGATCCACGAATTATCAAGAAAAAAATAACAAAATGAATGTGCACATTGGAGTAGAATGAAGAAGATCCAACCAATATATGCAAAATTAGAGCAAAGTAACGATTATTAGATTGAACACATTGAGGGATAACCTCCAAAAATCTTACAATAAGAATAGAATTCCTAATTCAATATCCAAGATCTAATCACTATCTCCTATATATAGATGATTAGGCTATGATGATCCCATAATCCCTATCAGGCCTACTACATCTACAACTATTAAATCTAGGAACTATCAAATTATCAGGTCAAAGGTTATGTTTACCACAATCGGCACCACCATAACTAGATACATCCAACAGAATATAGGAGTAACATGTCCCTGTCTTCAAAGAGATTCTACCCTCAATGCTCAGCTATGGGTATTTTTGAATGAATCCTTCATATTTGCAAGTAGCATTCCTTAATCTCAATATGTTCTTCCTAAGCTTGCTAAACCCCATGAGGTGGTCACACCTTGTCGGAAGACTCTCTAGGCTGCAAAGATATCTTCCTAGAAATGATTTGGTCAGCTCCCAATAACACCCTTATTATTAGAGTCTGCTCCACAGAAGAGCATTTTTGGGACCTTAGAACTAAGTGTCAACATTTTATATTATCTTGTGCAAGACAAAACAAAATCAAACAACGTGTGCATACAAAGCCATCTTTGAATTATGAGGGGAAGCTCCCTAATATCTAAACCAAACCTAAATGCTAAGCTAAACTAACCATAGACACAAAACTATAGACAAGGCATACAATTATCAAGGCTACACAATATCTACTTGGAGGTTTTGCATTAATGAAATGACTAGTTGCCTTTGCTTTTTCCTTAGGTATGAGCACTGAATCAATACAAACAATGTCTTTCAAGCAATATTTTATACATTTTATGGACAATGCAGCTAATCTAAACACAAAATCAACACCTTTTTACTAGCCAAACAATACAAACCATTTCAATGCACACAATAGTTGGAAATAACAACACCTAGGTGACACTTGATTCTAAGAGTTAAATAGTTAACTTGTATACAAAGCTACAACCTAGGTAGACAAATAACCACAATACAAAGCTTGATGGTAAAATCCACTTTCAATTCAATTAATGGAATTCCAAACACAAGTTCCACAATAACTTCAATACCATAACCATAGCATCCACCATCATCTGTCTCTTGTGCTCAAAGCACTTATTTAGAAGTTTACAACAAGGTTGTTGGGAGATTGGCACCGGTACTAGTACAGGAGACTGGTAAGGTTGCTGGGAGATTGGCACCAGTACTAGTACGGGAGACTGGTACTAGTACTAGTACGGATTTTTTTGAAAATAGGAGACGGGGGTACTCGAAGACGCCATCTTTTTTAATATAAATACAATTTAATAAATTAATAATTTATAGAAAATATCATGACATTGAACTTTCAAAACATGAGCAAAAGTAAAGTTTAACAATGAACATTAACTTTAAAGTTTAAACACACAGTAGTAATGTTGACGGAATGAGCAAAACTTTAGTCTTTAAGTTTTAACCTTTATTTTTTTAAGTTCTAATGTTTTTTAGGTTTTGAATTTCATGGGAGACGCCATTTTTTCTCATGGGAGACTTCAGGAGACTTGAAGAGACCTTTGCCCGCGTTTCCTACAAAAGGAGGCATCTCTGGGTACATCTCTAGTACCAGAGACACGTCCCAGACTCCAAGACACGTCTCAGGGGTCAGGAGATGCATCTCTTGGCAACATGGGTTTACAAAGAATATCCTCTTTTTGGGATTTTAGATAATAATTATTTATCCCAAAAAGCAATGTTTTAAAGAAAACCTCTAAAGGCTACAAAAGAAGCAAGAAAGAAAGATACCTTAAAGCGAAACTATTGTAAGCAACTAATCAAATAAAAACAAGCTCTCCTCCTCTATCGAAAAATAGAACACAACTAAAAACAAACACTGCTAATTGTTATTTTGTATGTGGTCTCTAATTCTAAAGCATTTATTTGCTCTAAAACTAAATGGATCCTCTGAAAAACTAAAACCCCAACCATGAGACCTCGGCAATCCAAACTTGATAACTTGAACACTTGAATCTGCTTTCCTCTCTAAAAGCAAAGAAAAATTAGAGTTATAGACTCAAGGTTATTCCCCAATGATAATATTTCAAAACCTGCACTTCTTTTGTCTTCACCAAACACCTAGAACAAACTTGTTCAAAACCTTAGGCAGCTGGTACTAAGTTTTCTCCTTTTCTTTTTGTTTTAAAGCAGGTCAGTACACTAAAAATAGGCACAATTTCCTTGCATTCGCAAGCTTAAAACATGTATCATGTAATTTGAATGTATTCACCGACATCAAACCCTCAATCTTACAATCTGCAGTATTTAGTATTCATCTCTATGCCTACAATGTAATCACTAACCCTTTTTCTCACTAAAATACCTCGATCACACAATTACAATAAACTTGCCACTTTGAAACTCTTTATCAAGTGATTTTGAACTCTATCACCATTCAAATTTGTATCTCATGATTTGCATGTCTTTGATGTCAATTAAATCTAGTCACACAATTTTGATTCTATGTCTACAATAAACCACCAATCACACAATTTGCATGTGATTTCTAAACATTAAACTCTATTTCATGCAACTACATGTGTTTTGGCATTTGAAACTTCAAATCACACAATTCGAAGGTATTTTGTCATCCTAAACTCCTTTATCACACAACTTGTATGTCCATCGTCGATTTGAAAAACACTAGAACATGGTTTGTTCAGTTTTGACACTATATTTGACATGACAAAATGCCAAAATGACAAGCAATCGCCTTTCAAAACTAGTTAGACAACACAAAAGACAAGAACAAAATATTTTCTCAACTCATCTACCCAACGCTCCAACAGATAAATATAACAAAACATGAAAAAACAAGGTGTAAATGGTGGCTTTTGCAAGAGAATAACACTAAGAAACAACTTTTTTCTCTCCCTCAAAAATATTATCTAGATGCAAATATCATGACTTCAAGTGGAGAGGAGCTTTAGAATGGTCATGCTCAAATTGTAACTACAAAAAGAAAAACAAGGTTATTCATGATTTCCCACCTATCACATGGCCACACAGTAGACCCTCTGTAATGTCCCCTTCTCAACACTAGTCCTTTCTAAGACCGTTAGCCTATTTCGGAGGCTTGTAGGCTAGTCGAAGGCTGAATTAGGTTTTCCTATTTTCCAAGAGGTATCTTTTTGAGTTTTCAGGGGATGATTGCAAGAGTTTGCCAGTATGTTTTCTGGGTCTTTATGGGTTTTCAGAGAGCTTTAGAGGGGTGTCATGCATTTTCATCAGTGACTATTTATGGACTTATTAATTTTAGTAAGTTACAATGACTACCTAGAATGTGCTTAAATGGTGTTTGGAACCACTTACTATTTTTAGCAGTAAGCTATTTTTAGTAAATGTTATTTCTATTTAAAATAATAAATGTAATATTAATGGTAATCTTAGCGTTATTAGGCAACTTAGTTTTTTTTTAGTAATTGTTTTAGCTTTAGTTTATTTTAAGCATATTTCTGTTTTTTAGCTTAACTTAACGATTGTTTCGTTTTAGAAAACATCGTCTTGTTTTTCTTTTATAAGGAACTTTTGTCTCGATCTGTAAACATGCAATTATGAATATCAATAATATTTTCATGGTATCAGAGCGGGTGACGAGCTTTTAGAAAGAAAAAAAATTCGTGCCCTAGGCACCTGGAATTTATTTCCAGAATTTTTTAATCGATTTTTTATGAAAAATCATGGGACATTCTTCAAGAGATTTTTTTCGAGTGCTTGTGAAGAAGGAGATTTCGTGTCTTTTTTGCAGCAGATTTTTGAGGACTTGTTTTCAAGGTAGAAATCACGTCAATATTTCAGTCTAAAATCGTGGAAAATCGTAAGGGTTTTCTTCGTTTCGTTTTGCAAAGCTTCTGCCTCCTGCATGAATGCAAATCGCGACTCTCTTTTTTGCGTTTTTTTCTGATTTTTGCGTCGCCCGCGATTGTGTAAGGACGTCAACTCCTAGAGTTTGATCTTTGATTGTCTCGGCAATAGAAGCGTCTTCCTTTGAATGCGATTTTCACTTGTTTGGACGAGTTTTTTTCTGGTTCCTTGCACGCATTCGTCCTTCTATTCTACTCGTGATTTCTCTTTCTCTGGAACACGATTGGGTTTTTTTGGGGCTCGAATCTACTCCTGATTCAAGCACGTGATCAAGGACAAAACTCAACCAACGTTTCTTCTTTTCTGCCTGCATTTTTGAGACAGTTTTTGCACGTCTTTTATCTGCCTAAGTTTTAAATTTCGTCGACTAGGGTTTTTATAAAATCCTCTGTTTTTTTTATTGGATTAAAATTCTAATTGCAGATTCTTGGTGGGTTTTTCAAGACCTTTTTTGGGTTGGTCTCAAATTTTTCTAGGTGCCTCGTTTTTTGTGCCTCAAATTTTGTGCCAGTGGATTTGTCTTGAATTCTATGCCAGTTTTTTTGAGGTGCTTTTTCTGATATTTAATGGCAGCTGGAAAAGATTTTGAGCCAGTTTTGACAAAAATTCTATGAAACATAAAATTTCTGTATAGAGTTTTCGAAATTTTTCTTCAAAAATTTGCACAATTTTTTGAAAAATCGAGAGTTGTGCCAGCTAATTGTCCAATGTTTTGCCAGCTGATCACAGAGTTTCCCCGTTTTTTGTGCTTTGGAAAATGGGTGTGATAGCAACTTTGTCCAATGTTATGTTTGAAAGTTCGCAAAGGTTCAATGGAAAGAATTACAACACGTGGAAGCAGAGGATGCTTACCATCTTAGAGTATCGATGTCTAGATGCGCATGTCCTAGGTACAGAAACTCGTCCCACTTCTACTGGGAAGGATCAGGACAAGTATGATGGAGGTAATAGGGAGGCAGTCATGCTTCTCAAATTATCTATCATTGATGAGATGTTACCAGAAATACCTTCTGGTAAGTTTGTTGCAGAGATCTGGAAGCATTTGAAAGATCTTCATGAAACCTCGAACAAGAGCAGGGCTTTCTTCCTGAAGAATATGCTCTTTTCTATTATGATGGATGACCAAGTGTCTTTGCAAGAGCGCTTGATAAAAATAAAAAATATTCGCGATCAACTGGAGGCAATTGATTGTAAGATGGAAGAGGAGGATATGGTGATGATCACTTTGAAGAGTTCGCCACGTTCCTACGAGCACTTCACTAAAACGCTCAACATTACATCCACCAATGTTGACTTGAAGTTCAATGAGCTGTGCAACAAGCTATTGCAACAGGATAGGTGGAGGAAGCAGTTTGGGAGAAGCAGTGAGTTTCCTAGTGTTGAACAAGCATTTACTACCAAGGACATTGGCAAAGGCCAGTCCACTCAACAGAAAGGACGGGGCGATTCATAGGAGAACTCCAAGAAGAAGTCTATTACTTGCCATTACTGTGGGAAGATTGGTCATATACAGAGGTATTGCAAAAAGCGGTTGGCTGATGAGAAGACCAACCAAGAAGCATCTCAGCAAAGTGCTCACGTGGCAGAGCAAACTGAGCAGAAGGAGTTTGCATACTATGCATTTTGATGACCAGCACAATATGGGTAGACTTAGTTTTTGTTTGTACGATGACCATTAAGGGAGGGTATTAAAATAATATTTGTAATATTAATAGTCATCTTAGCGTTATTAGGCAACTTAGTTGTTTTTTAGTAATTTCTTTAACTTTAGTTTATTTTAAGCATATTTCCCTTTTTTAGCTTAACGATTGTTTCGTTTTAGAAACATCGTCTTGGGATTTTTGGCCATGTGGTTTGGCAACAGTTCAGCACTTTGCTTCTATTTCTAGTAGTGAGGCACTTCAATTTTGGCAGAGGCTTCTCCAGCATTCCTAGAGTTCAGAAAAGGATAGTTAATAACTTAAGTTATATCATTTCTAATGTTGCTTTTTGGCCCCCCACGCCTAGGCTTATGACTTAAGTTGTTTTTAACTTGCGGCCTCTCATGTGGACGTCCAAATTGGAAAGATTATTGCATTTCAAAGGTTTAATATTGCAAAGTGAAGTTGGGTGCCCAAAGTCTAAGTCAAAGATGAATTTAAAAGATTATTTTATTCCTTCTCATGTGGGCATCCCTTTTGGAGGGAAGGGAGGTTTCAAATTCCTGGGTTTGAGCGTATAAATACAACTCTCTCCCTCTCATTTGGTTATCCAATTTTTCTCATAACGAAGTGCTGCCAAAATCAGTTCAGACTCTTGCTTCGAAGTTGATACACCTCCTAGTTCTTCAGTTTTGAGTTTGCAAGATAACTCCTAGCTGAACAATGGATGCTTCTTTATTCAAAGGTTGCAGATTGAGCTTCATTGGTGATGGCTTCTTTCATGCTTTCAATTTGTGTGGGTTTTGATGTTTTTTGGTATTTTGGTGTGGGTGTGAGTTAGATTATCAGTTTGATATCATTTTGGAGTGTTTTTATCAGTTTTCTAGTTGCTGGTTTGTGAAGGGATGAAGCACGTTTATGTTCACGCTGATCTGAGAAGTTGATATAATTTTTGGGCATTAGCTCATTGCTCTCATCTGTCCTAGGCGCCCCATTTCCTTGAGATTTCATAATTTTTGGTAGAGGATTGGATTTTTGCTGCTGGTTGCCCTTCTTGGGGGTCATACTTATTGGAGTCGTGGGTTATAGAAAGGATGTAGCAAGGTGAGTTGGAGCTATCATTTGGTTTTTATTGGAGAAGACTTATGTCATAAGAACTCTTTATGCAGCAACCAGCGTTTAGGAGTTGAAAAGTTATTAACAAAGACATCACAGCTTTTGGAAAATAAGTTTATTTGGAGAGTTCTAAAGCAAATAGAACTTCTTGATTACCCAGCCACCACATTTTGCTTATTTCAGTATAATAAAAAATGAAGGCAAAGGAGTATCTCAAAAAAGTGGCCACTAATGTGTAGCTGGAATGCATAAAGGTAAAACTTAGAGAGTCCTAGTGACCTTTTGGAGTCTAAAAAATCTGCCACCCAGCTGGTTTTGTTGCAGCTCTACTTTGGAAATTGTTTGAAAATGTGAATGAAAAGGAGTCCTAATGCTGATAGGAGACTTAATCCCTGCTGCCAGCTTTGCAAACAATATGATGTTAAAGTTTGAATAACACCTTTGAAGGTGAAAATATATGTATTTGCGGTTGTCGTACAACTCCTATGGGAATCGTTCCAAGCTTAAGGGAACCGTACAGCTATAAGAAATTTGAAATTTGTAAAAGTGATGTTTGACCAGTCAACAGCAGATTTCCAAGCAGCTCAAGCAGCTCAAGCAACTCAAGCAGGTCAAGTAGCTCAAGTAGCTCAAGCAGGTCAACCATTTGGTATATAAAATATTGATGCTTCATTAATGTTATTATTGATGCATGTAATTTTCTGAATATGATATTTGTTATCAGCAATACAAATAAATGTTGAAAGAACTATGATGCAACAATTTTGTATAAATGAAGTTGTCAGCAATATGTAAGTTTGGGAAAATTATTTACAATATTTTCAAAACAAGTTGAAACAAAAGTCATAACAGCAGATATACAAAGTGTTTGATGAAATGCTTGCATGATAGAAGGCAGAAAACTTTGTGGGTTTGGAAAAACAATTGGTTCAATTTGGGGGTGGTCATTTCAAATGGTTTGACGATGAGTGTAAATAATTGCAACAAATACTCCATTTTGTACTTATCATGACCCTCCCTCCATATTTGCCACCCATAAAGACTAACATCATCTAATTCAATGTAAGAAACATGAGTTTCTTGCACTGAGGCGACATATTCCCTTCAATAATGCCCCTCCCTTTGAGAAGTTCTTCCCTTTATATTCTCCACAGTAGAGAGGGAAGAGACACACTTGTTCAGTATTCTTTCCCTTGGTAGGGGCACATCCCTTTATAACTAACTGCTGTCTGAAGATATTATTTCCCTAATACAGATCACAGCCCTTTGGTAATTACTATTTTTATTAACTAATCCAAAACCCACATGATTGCTGCTTTTTGAAATCACGGTATTTTATTAATAATCACTGCCTTCCAGAATTAACCCCTATCTCTCCTTGTTTTGACTGATTAATCTTAACTTTTGGAATCACTGTTGATGTTCATTACAGCGTCGGTCTGCACTTCCCAAGAGAATACATTAAATGAATATTTTCTAAATGTCAAAGGGCCGACCCTTAAAGGATTCACACTTACTATGGCCGACCCTAAATTGTATTTATTATTTATTGTTTATGTTTTCCTAAAAGGGGGCCGACCTAACTTGAAGAGGCGCCTCTCTTGCATAAATACAAGGTCTTCTTGTCATTGTTATTCATTCATTCCAATAAGATGTTCGCACCATACAAGGAAAGTTTGCCATATATTCAAGAGCAGAAATTCGCATGAAGAGGAAGAACAGAAATCCAGATTCGCATTCCTAGAAGAAGTTCATACTTGAACAGCAGATCATCATTAATATAGCAGCAGTCATAGTTCAAGGAAGAGCAGATATATTTGCATCTAAGTATTAAGGAAGAGTGCAAATTCATTAGCCATTGTTGGGCTGTGTTGTAAGCAGAATTCTATCACTTATTATCATATATATAAGAGATATATTGCTGGGTTTTTCTCCCTCAAGAGGAGGGTTTTCCCAGGGTATCTTGTTGTGCTCATTGTCTTATGTGTTGCATTTCTTTTGTTCAATTGATTATCTAATCTGATCTAAGAAACACTAACATGGTATCAGAGCGGGTGTGAAAAAGATCGTGATCAGATTTAGTTTGCAACACTCACCTTATTCCTTTTTCAGTCTATCTTCTAAATTTCTCAAGATGGTGAACGGTCTGAAAATCGAGGATAGACTCGAAGGGATCTCGAACTACAAATCATGGAGGTTCAGGTTCATGCTAACTTTGGAAGAAAATGATTTGGTTGAGTTTGTGAAAACAAAAGTTCCCGAACCTGAGGGGGAAGAAGAGAAGCTGCAATGGAGGAAGAAAGACACTAGGGCAAAGAAAGCATTGGTTGATTCCGTCAAGGATCATATTGTACCAATTATCTTCAAATTGGATACAGCAAGAGAGATGTTTACAACCTTGGAAGAGATGTACGAAATCAACAACACCAGTCGAGCCCTTGCTCTGAAGCAACAACTTCATCATGTGAAAATGGCGAAAGGAGAATCTGTTATTACATACTTCATGAGGATTTCAGAGATAAAAGATCAGCTCTCCACTATTGGTCACATGATTGATGATAAAGAACTGACTATGCTTGCTCTCAATGGTCTTCCGCTTTCATGGGAGGCGTTCATCCAAGGAATCAGTGCAAGATCCGAACTTCCCAAGTTTGATCGATTGAGGATTGATTGCATTCAAGAAGAGTCAAGACTAACAGCAAGGGGGATTGGTCAAAGCTCAAAGAATGAAGAATTACAAGTTCTTACCTCTCATTCATCAAACAAAGGAAAAGGCTTTAAGAGAGGTTTCTTCAAAAGGAATCGAGAAGATGGAAATGAAGATGCTCCTACCTTCAAAAGGAAACGAGACATGTCCAAGATTCAATGTTTTCGTTGTGATAAGTATGGTCACTTTGCGAGGGTTTGCCCCCAACGACCTAAGCTTCAAGTTGCCACTGCAGATGTTGAAGAAGTTGCTCTACAAAAGGACTCCAGTGATTATCTATTTTATTCAGCCTTGTCTAGCAATGTTTCTACTGACTCTAATACTTGGTTGATTGACAGTGGTGCTTCTAGGCACATCACCGGATTCAGAAGTCACCTTTCAAACTTAATGGAAAGCAACTCCAGTGATCAAGTTGTTATTGGAGATGATGCTAGATATTCTGTAAAAGGGATTGGAAACTCCACTCTTCACTTGGATTCTGGAATTTCTTTGGAGTTGAATGATGTACTGTTCGTACCAGGGATAAAGAGGAACCTTGTTTCAATTTCAGCATTAGAAGACAAGGGTTATCAAGTTGCCTTCTCTAAAGGGAAAGTTCTTATATGGGCAAAGAACTCTAGCTTCAAAACTGCTCAAGTGATTGGAGTTAGACATGAATGTCTCTACACGCTGTGCACTCGTCCTCTTCAAGCACTTGTGCATAACAGTACCAGCATGTGTGATCTTTGGCATCGAAGATTGGCTCACATTCACTTTCGTGCTCTACCTATCATGGAGAAGATGGTCACCGGTCTTCCGAAATTCGATCAAGAACATGAAGGTACATGCAAGGGATGTGCCCTAGGCAAGAACACAAAAGGTACGTTTCATTCCAGTGAAAGTAGATCTAAATGTATTCTTGATCTCATTCATTCTGATTTGTGTGGTCCAATGTCTATTGCATCATCTAGTGGTTTCTTGTATTATATTATTTTCATTGATGATTACTCTAGAAAGACTTGGATCTATTTCTTGAGATCTAAAGAATCAAAAGAAGTATTAGAAAGATTCAGAGAATTCAAAGCACAGATTGAAAATCTGTCTGGGAAGAGGATCAAAGTATTGAGATCTGATAATGGTGGAGAATACACTTCTGGCACTTTTCGAGACTTTTGTATTGAAGCAGGGATTAAGAGGGAGTTCAGTGTTCCCTATAATCCACAACAAAATGGTATTGCTGAAAGGAAGAATAGGTCTATTGTGGAAGCAGTGAAAGCTATGATCCATGATCAAGACTTACAAATCTCTCTTTGGGCTGAAGCATCAAGAACAGCCGTCTATGTTCAAAACAGGAGTCCCCACAGGATCTTAGAGAATAAAACTCCTGAAGAAGCATTCTCAGGCGTGAAGCCTGAAGTTAGTCATTTGAGGATCTTTGGCTGTCCAGTCTATGTTCATATTCCAAAGGAAAAGAGAACAAAGCTAGAACCTTCTGGGAAGAAAGGAATTCTTGTAGGCTACAGTGAGACATCAAAAGCTTACAGGATTTACATTCCAGGACAGAAGTCTATTGAGATCAGTAGAGACGTCACATTTGAGGAAGATGTTGCTTATAGAAGGTCCAAAGGCACTCCTATGGAGGTCGATGAAGAAGAACCTCCTCAAGATATGGAAATTGACCATATTCCAGAGAATCTGAAGGAGGATACAGAACCTAAAGAAGATATTGATCCAGCTGAGCCTTTGGATCCTACTGATGGGCCTCTAGACATTGTGATTGGAAAGAAAAGACCTCTTTGGGCTCGCAGGACAATGCAGGAAGCAGAAAGGTTTGCAGCTCCAAGAGGAGCCTTCAGAGAAAGCAAGAGACCTCACAAGTTCTCTAGTTATGTTGCCTTGATGAGTCAGATTATTGAGTCAGAGCCTTCAAATGTTGAAGAAGCTTCTAGTCAACAAGTATGGAAAGATGCCATGATTGAGGAGTATCAGTCTATACTTAAGAACGATGTTTGGGATATAGTTCCTAGACCCAAAGACAAATCTGTGGTGTCTTCTAAGTGGCTCTTCAAGATCAAGCATGCAGCTGATGGGAGCATTGAGAAACACAAGGCTAGATTTGTGGCTAGAGGGTTCTCACAAAAAGAGGGAGTTGACTATGAAGAAACCTTTGCTCCTGTGGCTCGTTACACGTCTGTTAGAACCATCATTGCTATTGCTGCATCTAGAGGATGGAAGATTCACCAAATGGATGTAAAGACAGCTTTTCTGAATGGCATAATAGAAGAAGAGGTGTACATTGAGCAACCAGAAGGATTTGAGGTGCATGGGAAAGAGTCTCATGTCTGCAAGCTGAAGAAGGCCTTGTATGGTCTTAAACAAGCTCCTCGTGCTTGGTATGAAAGAATTGATCAGTATCTTTCAAGTCTGGGTTTCTCAAAGAATGATGCAGATTCTAACCTCTACTTCAAAGTAGTAAATGGTGAAGCATTAATTTTGGTTTTATATGTTGATGACTTGATCATTACTGGTGAAGAACATCTAATTCTAAAATGCAAGAAGGAATTAGCTTCAGAATTTGAGATGAAGAATCTAGGTCTCATGCATTACTTTCTTGGCTTAGAAGTTTGGCAAAAGCCAGATGAGATGATTCTAAGTCAAGGGAAGTACACTGTTGACATTCTCAAAAGGTTTGGTATGATTGACTGCAAACCTATGTCTACACCCATGGAGACTAATTTAGATAAGCTGAAAGAAGCTGCAGCTAGTTCAGAACCAGTGGATTCTACGATGTATAGACAGTTGATTGGTTCATTGATGTATCTAGTTAACACTAGACCTGATATTTGCTATGCAGTGAGTGCACTTAGCCAGTTTATGTGTGAACCAAAGCAAATACATCTTGTAGCAGCTAAACATATCCTGAGATATTTATGTGGCACAATTGGATATGGGTTGAGATATTCTTCAAATGTGGATTTGGAGCTGCATGGTTTTACTGATTCTGATTGGGCAGGATGTGTCTCAGATCGGAAGAGTACTTCTGGTTGTTGCTTCAGTTTGGGGACTGCTATGATCTCCTGGTGTAGCAGGAAACAGTCTTCAGTGGCCTTGAGTACAACTGAAGCAGAGTATATTGCAGCTTGTGTGGCAGCTCGTGAGGCAGTGTGGCTTCGTAAGCTCCTTGCAGGATTGTTTGGACAATCAATGGAGCCTACTATCATACACTGTGATAATCAAAGCTGTGTGAAGCTTTCTGTCAATCCTGTGTTTCATGACAGAACAAAACATGTTGAGATCAAGTATCACTATATTAGAGATATGGTGCAAAGGAAAGCTATACAGTTGAGGTATATCAGCACTGAAGAGCAAACGGCAGACATTCTCACCAAGCCTCTCGCCAGGATTAAGTTTGTATACTTCCGAGAGAAACTTGGTATGGTGGAGAATGCAGCCGTGACTGAGAAAGAGTCTCAGTAATCAGTGATCCTTGTTGAGAATGCAACTCTTTGCTGAGAAAGAGTTGAGGTGCAAGCCCTTGTTAATACAATTCTCTGCTGAGAGAGAGTTGAGGTGAAAGTCCTTGATAATGCAATTCTCTGATGAGAGAGAGTTGAGGTGAAAGCCCTTGTTTCCACCCTCTGGGAGAAGCTATGGTGGATGTCATGTGTGAGACTCCATGACAATATCACGTGAGAGAATCCGTGATGAGTTTTTTACCATCTATGGGAGTAGCCATAATGGTTAATATCACGTTGAGGTGATATTTTATTTTGTTTTCATTCTAATATAATGTGTCTTGTGCAGATGGAAGTTCATCCCTAGCTGAGAGGGAGTGTTGATGTTCATTACAGCGTCGGTCTGCACTTCCCAAGAGAATACATTAAATGAATATTTTCTAAATGTCAAAGGGCCGACCCTTAAAGGATTCACACTTACTATGGCCGACCCTAAATTGTATTTATTATTTATTATTTATGTTTTCCTAAAAGGGGGCCGACCTAACTTGGAGAGGCGCCTCTCTTGCATAAATACAAGGTCTTCTTGTCATTGTTATTCATTCATTCCAATAAGAAGTTCGCACCTATTATCAGCAGATAAAGTTTGCACCATACAAGGAAAGTTCGCCATATATTCAAGAGCAAAAATTCGCATGAAGAGGAAGAACAGAAATCCAGATTCGCATTCCTAGAAGAAGTTCATACTTGAACAGCAGATCATCATTAATATAGCAGCAGTCATAGTTCAAGGAAGAGCAGATATATTTGCATCTAAGTATTAAGGAAGAGTGCAAATTCATTAGCCATTGTTGGGCTGTGTTGTAAGCAGAATTCTGTCACTTATTATCATATATATAAGAGATATATTTGCTGGGTTTTTCTCCCTCAAGAGGAGGGTTTTCCCAGGGTATCTTGTTGTGTTCATTGTCTTATGTGTTGCATTTCTTTTGTTCAATTGATTATCTAATCTGATCTAAGAAACACTAACAATCACTGCCATATTTTGTAATTGCTGCCTTTTCAAACTTAACTCTAATTGGTGGCCCCTCTTGGGATATATTCATTGATGCCTTTTGAATAATAATAATGCTGTTTCCATATATATATATATAATTTTATGTTTATATTTTACATCAAATATTATTTTCCTATCTTGCTATTGTATGTATAAATTGATTTTATCGTAAATATATTTAAATATATATATTATAATAATTATAATTATTATAGTATTAAACTTATATTTATATTTTGGCTATTTTTTTTTTAATTTTTATTTGCATTGCAATGCTTCATATTTTGTCATTTCAGGGACATGACAATTTGTTGGTTTTTATGGCTGAAATAGTTTAAAACTTTACTCAATGGATGGAGGGGCATTGGAAGTATACTTTTATTCTTGTGACCCCACTCATTGAAGACAGGTTGAAAGCAACACCTTATTTTATTGAAAATAGCATACTCTATTAAATTATTAATCAATTAAGTGATAGAGCCATTTTACAATTTTTTTTGGGTGGGGGAGAGTAGGGTGGAGAGCAAGCATAGTCTCAAGTTACACATTCACAAGCCACCAACCATTTGATAGTTTCTTATAGATTTCGCAGAGTTACTATAGAATCACAGTACCTAAGTCTTCTTAAACCAATTTTTGAAGCCACAAGACAGGTTGGAAGCAACACCTTATTTTATTGTAAATAGCATACTCTATTAATCAATAAAGAGATGGTGCCATTTACAATTTATTTTTTTGTTGGGGAGGGAAATGGGGTGGAGAGCAAAAGTAGTCTCAAGTTAAAAATTCACAAGCCATCAGCCATATGACAGTTTCGTAGATATTTTGTAGAGTTGTCATAGAACCACAGTACATAAGTCTTCTTAAGCCAATTGTTGAAACACAAAATAATACAGAAAGGGAAAAAGGACAAATTCTCATACTGAACAATTGCATCGAGGTGAAGGTGGTGGCACATTTTCCTCAACATGAACTTCTTTTTTCTTGGCCTCTTCCTTTCTTATACTGGCCTGTAGAAGCAAAATATAAGCAGAGTCAAGTTTCACTGAAACAGAAAACATTTTACCCTATAAATACGTGATGGTTTTTGTAATATTTTGTTGTCTAGAAGATAAAACATTCAAAGCAGAACTAAGGAAATTGGACATTGCACAAAATTTCAAAATAGTATCAAAATTCCAATGAAATGAAAGTTGTAGTTTGACCTTACAATTAGTTAGTTGACAGTTTATCAGTTATCAGTTAGTTCATGATTATCAACTACAGAGTAATTTTCAAAATTAATTTGTCATCAATCAAAGAATACTGTAAATGTAATGCAGACCTGAGCATAACAAAGACATATTGCTCCCTTTTTCTCAATATTGCCCACTCTTTTAAATTCACCAATATGGTATTAGAGCCTAACATAATGGATCTCTGGGGTTGAGATCAGATTCACCGTAGGATTTTGACTCCTGTGAACAAGATGGAGAGAGAGAGAGAGAGAGTTGTGTGGAAGGTTGTTGTGACCCAGAATAAAGGATGGGTTATCTCTATCCTGAACAGCAATATGTTAAAGGTACTGCGTTGAAAGCCTGAAACAGAGAAGGTTTTCAGAGGTATAGGGAAAAAACCCCATTTATACCTGTATTCAGGAATAATTTATTGTTCTAATAACTGTTCTGGGGAGTAATATATTTCTCTTTCAATAAGTTTTCTCAGGATTAAATGCCCCTGTTCAGAAGTGGTAAGCATAAACCAGTAATATTCTGAAAATAAAATACTGGCCAGTTCCATCAGTTCAGAGAGTCGACAACCCTAGACATAGACTGAGAATCCTAAGTTGACAAATTGATTCAGTCCACAAGACTGCTGATTTTGAAAATACAGTGATTGGGAGTGTGCCATTGTCATGATTAACTTGGGAAGATACAGTTAAATCAATTCTATGCATCTGAAAATCAGCCAGGTACCTAAAAAGATTCATGTTGATTATTGTTATCAGAATTGCTTAAGGTTTATGAAAAAGACACCTATTTTTCCTTTAATCACAAGTACACAGCCAAATGCAAATAACAAAAAGTCAAACCTCAATAACTTCTTCCTTACTGAATCTCAAAAGATCCAAGGGCAAAATCACATATTGAAAAAAATAAATAAATAACAATTTTCAAGTATGGTGATCTGATGGCCATTCATGGCATAGTGTGATGGTTAAATCATGGCATTGTTGTTGTAGCCACCAAGGTTCACCATTCAAACCTCCTCTGGGCCATTGTGATCACGAGTATTGCGCCCACTTGATCCAATGCGCTTGCAGGCTTGAACCTTCACATTGAAGTCGTCAATGTTCGTGCCCATGTCTTCCTGCTCCAAACCCCCACTGGGCTGGTGTGTCCACGGGTTTTGTGCCCTTGTTGAGCTCTTGAGGTCACAGGCTTAGACTATTCACATTAATGCAATGTGTTCATGCCGGGGATGAGATCCCTAAGGTCCCTCATTTGTGGCCTCAACTAGCTTGGGCCAGACTAAAAATTCCTGTGTTACCAATAAAAAAGAAAAGTGTGGTGATCTGATGGAAATTGTAGAAAGAAAGCCTGCTGGAGATGGCAAGGTAGACAATCTTCAAGAAAGACAGTATCCTTATGTTCATGTGTTCATATACTTTCTCATAAGTTAGAATTTTCTTAATTTACATAATTAAGAAAATAGAAAAACGTAAATAAACTCAACCTTCATTTTCTAACCCATGGTTTGTGTATGCACATGTCCACTTGCAAATGTTAACATGTCTTCTTATAGGTGTGCACTTAGTCAAGTTTGGTGATTGTGCATACCACTAATCACTTGGGGGGTAACTTGTGCATCTTGCATGTGTCCACTTGTAGGAGTGCACTTGGTCAACTTTTGTGATTGTGCATGCTACCATTCATTTGAAAGTTGATATGTTTATTTTGCACATGTCTTCTTGTAAATGTGCACATTGTCAACTTTGGCGTGCACAAACCACCATTCACTTGAAGGCTAATGCGTGCATCTTGTATATATTAGATTGGTATTCATATGGCGGCTCAAGTGTGTCCACACTAACCTAGCTTGCATATGAGCAATCTTCCTAGAATTTTGACATGATATCAAAGTCAGATCTCAGCAAGAATTAATTCAGCGCAAATTTAGATCTTATTGAGCTAGAAAATTGGTGATTGAAGCACCATATTTCTTTCCCCGTTTCCTTTTCTGATTTTCCTACAAACCCTCTGTTTTTCTCCTCCCCGTCTCTCACATCTAATTTTTTGTTCAGTCTTTGTTTTAGTCAAAAATTGGTTATGGATAGCTTTAAAGTTATAGTTTGAAGGATATTTCAGGAAAACAATTTTCAGATTTAGGGATTTTTGAAAAACATTTAGGGTTCTAGAAAATAATTCCAAAAAATATAAATTAATCATATTTTAAGTTTTTTGTCTATTTCCCAAATTTCATTAAAAAATTTCCATCTCCCTTCATTAGATTTTTTTCATATCCCTCTATTTTTGAAAAAATTAAAATTTAAAAACCTCCCTTATGGCTCCTTTGGCACTGTTTTTTTGAAAATGTATATTTTTTTGGAAAAAATCCAAATTTGCTATCAAATAAATTTTATATTGTACTAAACTTCTTTTTTTGGCTGTTTCTCATTTTCTCCAAATTTCTCAACAGGCAAAAATTGTTCTAAAATTGCATCATTATAAGCAGCTTTCGGGGTAAATCTGTTGTAACCACAGTATTCTATAAAGTGTCAATTTCAGGGTGGGTGACACTTTTGAAGACCATTTTCAGGGCCTTTTCTTTTGTGTGTGCAATGCCAAGGACACTTGTGGTTCTCATTGTTTTTGTATGTCTTTACACAACTGTCACATTCATTTAACTATTTATCCTAATTCCACATTATTTTTTTACTTGGAAAACTAAGATGAGTAGAATTTTAAGGAGTAAGCATTGTACAGGGTGAAAACTGGTACTGAACAAGAACCCAAACAAATTGTTGAAAACCCCAAATGGCATAATCGATGTGATGAAACCTTTAGTCTTACTGGTCCTTCTATCTCTCTAGACCTCTTGTTCCATATTGAAACTTCAACAATACCTAAGGATGCATGGAATAAATTACAAAGTACTTTTGGTGTGACTGATCAATTCAAAGGTTGTCGACTGGGAACTAAGCTTGTGAGTCTCAATCCAAATGACAAGATTTTATTTCAATACTAGGAATTCTATCTATGTTGAGAGAACAACATTCAATTTGTATATCCACTTTTCATTCCACTACAGATGCATTTGGCACTTCTTTCAAGATGGCTAGTTTTGATGAATTTGTCAAGAGACTTACTCAGGAACAAATCAAACTTGTACAGATGGGTGTTTTTCCCTCTAAAAATTCCAAGTCTCGTGCTCTTGTTGTAAATTTTTGAAGGCACCTCCAAAGAAAATGCATAACAATTCTAAAAAATTCTTTTCTAATCAATCTTCCTTTTCAAATTCTATGCGTAAGCATAATTCTAAAGTAAAATTAAAATCAAAGAAATTTTGTTTCTGTCAAAAACAGGTCATCCTAAGAATCGTTGTTTCAAAAAACTGGTTATTTTAAATTAAGAAATGAAGAAAAATAGGATCTCTATATCCTTTTCTTCTCCTTCTTCAAAGGCAAACCAAAAGCTCTTTCGGCCACTACTACTTCATTCTCTAATGAACCTAAATGTATAAAAGATTCTGATGCATCACATCACATGGCTAGCATAAAAGATTTGTTTTCAACACTAGATCAATGTTCCTTTCAACAATTTTTGTGGGTAATTTTTCTTCAGCCACAATTAAGGGGCAAGGTTCAATTTCTATGTTTGATGGAATATTCAATAATGTGTTTTGTGTTCCTTCACTTTTGCAAACCTTCATCATGTTTATCAAATCAAACACACAGATTTTGGTAAGGCAGTTGAATTCACTCTAGATTTAGTGGTCATTTAGGAATGTGATGATCCATCTAAGATAATGGCAGTAGGAAAGACAGATCACATCGTGCAATTGTATACTTTTTTCTCATTTTGTGCCTGATTCTCCTTCTATTGTTTTAATTATACACTCTAATGATTTGAGTGAGCTATGGCATGATTGGTTTGATCATTTGAAATACTGATATCTTCAACAATTAAGTGAAGAATTAAGTTAGCATAATATGGGCATAAGCCTTCAACTTATCTCTTTTTTTTCAAGGATTCAACAGGTGCATTGTTGGTAAGTATTCAAATGACACCTATGTGAGGTCAATCATGGAGAGCTACTGAAGTTCTTCAACTCATACATAGTCATATCAGATGGCCCTTTCCTCCATTGTCTTTTAACAAGGCTTGGTTTTTGCTCACTTTCATTGATGACTATTCCAGACACACTTGGGTTTATTTCTTGAAACAGAAAAGTGAAATTTTCAACACTTTTCTTCCTTTCAATGCCTTTGTTAACAAAGAAAAAGAACAGAAAAGTACATAAAATGTTTGAAAACTGATAATGGTGAAGAGTATGTGAACTCTTGCTGTGTAGACATTTTCATTGCACAAGGTATCCATCTACAGCATACAGTTCCTTACAATCCATAGCAATATGGTGTTGTTGAAAGGAAGAATCACATACTCAAAAAAATAACTAATTGTATGATCCATTATAGAGATCTTGCCCCAGAATGTTGGGTTGAAGCCATTAATTATGCAAACTACATTCAGATCATACACTCGAGGCTCTCAAAGGCATCACATCACACCTTATGAATCTTGAAGTGGACAAAAGCCTTCAGTTGAGCATTTTCAAATCTTCGTATGTCATGCTCAATCACACATTCCTAGAGATACTCATAAGGCTATGCAAGCACAAAGCAAATGGCTATCAAAAGATATAAAGGATTATTGACTTCTTCATCCTTATGCCACATTAATTATCAATAGGAGTGTCAAATTTTATATATTACCAACATAATCAGTGTCTCCTTCTACTTCTCTTCATGTGGCTCCTCATTCATTTAAATAATGGATTTAGAGAACACTTGAAGCAAAAAGCTCTCTTGGTGCTATAGATGACACTCGTTGCACACAGTCAAATTTCAAAGATACTCCACATTTCTTTCTTGCCACCAAATCAAATCCTCAAAACTTCAATGAGACTAGTGGCTTTGTAAAATGGGATGAAGCCACAAATGAAGAATGATACTTAGGATTTGATCCCTCTTCCTTCAAGTTGAAATTTTGATTCAATGCAAGTGGACCTTGTTGAACATATGTTGTCATTGATGTCAAAGGTGTGACAGTAGTATGAAGGTGAAGAGCACAAAAAATTTACTGAGAGGGGGGAGGGTGAATCAGTATATTAACAAATTTTTACCCTCTCAACTTTTATCAACTATGCAAGAATACAACAATATGAACAAGTTGACACCAAGATCTTACATGGAAACCCTTACGGGAGAAAACCACGGTACAAATAATGTACTTTATATATTTATATGAATTACAATGATTGTAGGCACCAACCTCTAAGTTGTTTTTGTAGGCACCAACCTACTCATGGCCGACTACACCAACCTACTGGAGGCACCAACCCCCACTTGCCAAGAACCAACTTAGCAAAAGATGATAACTCCAAAACAGTGTTCCACCTTCAATGTTGCTTCTTCAACGGATGATGGACAATTCTGATCTTCATCAAATATGCAATAAACATGCTTTTGGACTGCCTTCAAATTTTCTTCACAACTCTCTTCTCAATCTGCTATGAACTCTTCTTCAAAATCTGCTTTAATCCCTTCAAATCTGTACTTATTTCTATTTATAATTCTTTCAGAGACTCTTATAAAAACTACATATATATATGCTTATATATCTGCTACCATGTACTCATAAATCTGTCTTTAACAATCTTCTCTTCAATTTCTACATGTTTGCTGATGCATATATGATATCCCTTCTTACACAATACTCAACGCACTTCTTCTTTGTGATGTAAGTTGTCTCTTTAATGCTCACACAAGAGATAACCTTCTGCTCTAACTATTATATAATCATCTTCCTTACACATTTTGCACATTTAATCTGAGACTCATATGTATATGTTGATCAACCTTTGCAACCTTTGGTGAAAGGACACATTATTTAAAAAAATCTGCTCCTTCATGTCTTAATCTCATCTTCTCATACCATTTCAATCTTAATTACACTTCTTCATACTTGCTTTTGCTGATGGAAATTCATTTCTAAATGAAATCGTATCATTCCATTTAGTGAAGTGTATCCTTTCAAAGCTAAAACACTGCCTCTTAAAGACTTTGTCTTTTCTGACATGTCTTTTTCTATTTTTGTCTTTTTCATTTTGTCTTTATTCAACTCTAATTGCTTTGTTTAATCTGAAGAATCGTGTTTTGTCTTTAAATGATTTTGTTTTATTTTATTAAATCTGAACTCGCATCACCTCATAAAGTCGTGCTTCTTCAAACATTAGCAATCTGTTCATGCTGCTTTATCACTTGTTTAGTAACATTATCGTATCTCCCTTCATAGTCACATCTCTTCATGATTAATTAATCTTTCTCTTAAGAACTGCCATGAGTTGCATTGAAGGTGCTTAAGTAAGTCCTTCCATTGCCAAATTTCCATTTGTGCATTTATTGTAATCCATTTCCACAGAACCACATGTGCTTATGGTGATACCTTAGTGTAGTTTTTAAACTTTTAACCTTTCTTATATCCACATTACTTATACAATGCCCATTGGCCTTTCGCTATGATAATTCTTGTAATTTTCTCCCAAGTGCAATATGCTTGTTTAACTTTATGACTTCCATCCATTATGGCATTGTGTCGTTTTGCACTCTATTTATGTTCCATATGCAGCAAGTCATCCAACATTACACTATAGCTTATCTGGATTACATTTATAAAGACTTTATGCATGCTATAGACAAACCAAAGCACCCGGTTAACACCAATACTTAACAATAGAAATACGTAGATAGTATCAACAAATGACACATTATGGATTACGGTCTTTTGTTGCATCTTCCTTTGACTGCACTATATCTCCATCTTAATTGTCTTGACTAATGACTGGAGAATTTCCAAACGTGGAGCACTATCAACGTAGATCAAATCCACGTGCTCTATTCTCGATCAAGAATGTTTTTGGAATTTATCACACACTATATCAACGTTTCAGATGATCACCCTTCGTGCTTTAAGATAAAGAGAACATGGCCCAAAGGAGAGTGGACCCACTTCGTTAAATATAATACATTATTATGACCAAAGTATCTCTTAATAACTCATCAACATGAATGTGAAGATTTGCACCATAAGGATCACATGTATTCAGGTATACATTGTCAAATAGCGCCTCCATGGAAGGTATATAAACTCAGAAAATATGACAATAAAATAATCTTGGATAGCTTTGACTATGGACTAGCAAAGAGGGGTTTAGATGATGCAACAAAGCATCTGCAAACATGTTCCAAGAGGAGACTGCATCATCTATACATCCATCCTTCCTCCACCATTGTTCTTTGCACCTCATCCAATGCACCACGAGCTCTTGCCCATATAATCGCTGCTGCTCATGACTTTACTGTGATCTACTTGAAATCTGCTTTCAAATATGTTATCTTCAGCCATGCTTATGTCCTTGTTCTATCTTGACATCAATGACAATATGAACCTTCTACTTTCTCAACTTGACATCAATGACAATATTTCCAACAGAAGGGTCAGCAGATCAGTGAGAATTAAATGTAATTACTTATGTCATGTCATGTTTGAGCATTTGAGTTCTAGAAGTACTGTGGCAAGTGGTCAATTGCAATATGCTAATGTTATCATTATTGAGAATGTTTCAGTAGTATGTTTTTAATATCATCTTGTATCTATTCCAGTTGTTGGAGATGGCCAGGAAGTATTTGTGGTATTTCTGAATTTTGTTGCTCAAAAACAGGTTGTGCACTTAGTTGCACTGTCATGATGTTTTGCTTCGCATTCTACCGTTGTTATTTGTCATGGCCTACAGTTTAGAACTAAAGTACAGTTACTCATGAAGTATCATAATCTAGAGTTTCAAAGGTTGAGCTTCAGCGGACAGAAAGTTAGAAGTGACAAAGAGTTCACTGTGCTGATAGGCTGACTGTAAATAATTGTGCCAGAGAAGGAAAGCGTGTGTAAGCTAGAGAAAGTGTGTGAAGGTAAAATAGGACCAATTTAAGTCCAAAGAAGGAAGTGGCTGATGTTATCTTACACCTATGGTAACGCATGTGATTTAGGACTATGCTGACTACACAATTCATATATGTTTGTTTTATCCTTGGCCGACATGGATAATTGCGGATGGTGATGAAGGATTCTACGCAAACATGAAATGTTCTTTGAGGCCATGTGAGTCTATATTAGGTAACACATAGCGTGTTCCCTCTTCTAGTGTAACGTGCGAGCTTTTGGACCTAGCCTATTACACGTTTGGCTAAGGAATTGTAAGTGGCCGACTTGCGAATATTGCAAATATGTTCTAGGTCAACATTTGAATGTAATCATCATTGTAATGCATATATATAGTTGATCTAGGTTCACTCCTAGGATTGAAGTGAAAATGGAGTGATGTAGTATTGTGGATGTTGTGAAATTTAATCAACAAAGACATATCAATGTATGCAAATTAAGTTGAAGATCCTTATACAATGAGAGAGAGTATTATGTAGCAGATTAGATCTGGTTAATGGTCTAGTCTGAATTTGGAAGGTCTGCATGATTCATATCTTGTTGCAATTGAGGTTGGTGCCTCATATCTAAGTTGGTGCTCAGTTCTTGAGTTAGGGGATTGGTGTCCCTTGTAGGTTGGTGCCTACAAATCATTGTAAGTTTTTATATTATTACTATGAGGTTGCATTTGGACAGTAGCTCCAAGCAGCTTTTCTGACCGTGATTTTTCCCATTCTAGGTTTCCACGTAAATATGGTGTTCCTTTTGTGGTTGTGTGCATTTGTGTTGCTTAATTCGTCATCATCAGTAACTGTTGCTTTGATGTTTTTAAAGTTCATGTTTGGAGAAGTTATTAATGGTAATCAATGTTTAATCAAGCTGAAATCGGAATACACGGATTCGCCTACCCACCCTCCCCTCAGTATATTGTATGCCCTTCAATCGGTATCAAAGAAAGGTTCCTTGGTAGAAGCTTAATAGCTTGAGATAGATCCAAGATGGCACATTCAATTGCTTGAGAAGGTCTATCTTCAAATAAGGCACCACTTTTCAATGGATCCAATTATGCTTTTTGGAGTGTAAGGATGGAAGCATATTTGATGGCCCTAGGATTTGAGGTTTGGCAATCAGTTGTGGATGGTTATGAAATTCCTGATAGTCCCCCGAGAGATCAAGCCAAAAAGAAGGCTTGTGAAAATAATGCTAAGGCAAGAAAAGCTATTCTATGTGGTTTATCTAACTCTAAGTTTGTGAAGATTATGCATTGCAGGACAGCAAAGGAAGTGTGGGTTAAGTTACACAACATTTATGGAGATGAGAAGGTCAAACAAGCAAAGCTTCAGACCTTCTGAGGTCAATTTGAAAGTCCAAAAATGAAGGAAGAGGAAAACATTGCTACATTCCTACTCCAAGTTGATGAGGTTGTCAACTCTATTAGAGGTCTTGGTGAAGAAATGAAAGAAGGTATAATTGTGAAAATGGTACTCAGATCCCTTCCTCAAAGATTTGATGCCAAAGTTTTTGCAGTTGAAGAAGCTAAAGATTTGAATATGCTGACTATGGATGAGTTACATGGAATTTTGACTGCCTATGAGATGAGGATTGATAGTGACAAATCTGCAAGGAAAGAGACGGCATTCAAAATGTCCAAGAAGCAAGATGATCCGAATTCGGAGGAAGCAAACTTAGTCAAAAAATTGCAGAGGGGTTCCGAAAAGTATAAAGGTAAGTTGTCTTTCAAATGTTTTAACTATGGTGAGGTAGGACATTTCATGGCTAAGTGTCCATACGAAGATTCTAACAATGATGATCAAAAGAATGAAAAGAAGACAATTCCAAAAGAGAAAAAAAAAATCAGAAGTTCTTCATCAATGAGGAAAGCTATTCATCTGATGATGATGACCAAGACACGTTCAGGAATGAAGGAGAAAAGGCACTATTCATGGCTATGGAAACTACTGAAGGTGATGCAGAAATGAAGTCCAGAAACGATGATGATGATGAGGTAGATCTTGTGGAAGAACTACTTTGCACTGGCAAAGAAATTAAGAGACTGAAGAAGAAAGTTGTTGAAGAAGTAAAAGTTAAAGACAAATTATCTCAGAATCTTGAGAAGACGGAGAAGATGATCATTGACTTGAAGATTCAAGTGGAAGAAGCAAAGAGGATTGAAGAAGTTATGACTGAAAGATTGCTGACAAGAGATAAGGACTGTGAAAAACTTGAGGCAAAGAATCTGTCATTAAGGAAACATCTGGAAAAGGCAAACGGACAGCTAAATTTGAAGTTTGGGAAGAGCACTGAGATCTTGGATCAGATAATAGAAAGTTAGAGATCACCACATATTAAATCTGCCATTGGGTTTACCGATATACAAAAGAACAAGGTGATTGAGCAGTCTATGAAGTCAGTTGTTGAGAGTCCAGAAGAGAATGGCTCTGAAAGTTTAAAATCTGAACAAGTTGTGACAACTAAGGAAAACAAGATGGTGGACAATGGTTTCATCCAAGTGCACAGACAAAATAGAAGATCCAAAAGACAAGCTTCAAGAGGACAAGGATACAGTGCTAGTTCAAGCATTCTTTTTTTGGTTACTGTTTTAATTGCAATCAATTTGGTCATAAGGCTATGAATTGTAGGAAGATTTTGGCAAGAAGAAATAATTTTGTTAGCAAAAATGTTTGTGCACAATTGTGTGATTTCAATGTTATTTGTCATAAATGCAACAATTTTGGGCATATTGCAAAAAACTACAGAAGCAATTTTGTGAATCCTCCGGTGCTGAATGCAAAAGGAAATACGTCAGTAAGCTAGAGTAGTGAAACCGAAAAGGAGTGGAAGAAGAAACCAGAAGGAAAAAGATCAGAGAAATCCATGGTGGCTCTGACTGCATTATATTCTCAAAAAGAGAAGAATCTATGGATCATCAATAGTGGATGTTCAAGTCACATGATTGAAGATAAGAGCAAGTTCATGCACTTCAAGAAATTTACGGAGGAGCTCTAACTCTTGGTAATAACTCAATTGCTAAGATTATCGGTAAAGGTACCTTGAGTCTTGATGGTGGAAAGACAAAAACTCATGATGTATTGTACGTAGAAGGGTTGAAACACAACCTTTTGAGTGTAAGTCAAATGTGTGATAAAGGTTATAATCTCTCATTCAATGCCAAAGGTTGTGAAACTGGTATTGATGAGCTAATTGTGGAAGGAAGAGGGACTGACAGTGATCTGTATCATCTCAGTGAGGTCAATGGGCAAAATTGTTTTGCCATTCAAAAGGAAGAGAGTTGTCTTTGGCAGAAAAGTTTGGGACATATCAACTTCAATGATCTTGTGAGGATTAGCTCAAAAGGAAAGCTAAGAGATATGCCAAGGATAAAAAAGCCTTCATCTACCAATTGCAAACCATGTCATGAGGGAAAGCAGACGAAAACCAAATTTCCTACTAAGGAATATACTACAACAAAGCCATTGGATCTAATTCATATAGATCTATGCAAACCAATGAGGACAAAGAGCGTTCAAGGTGATAGGTATTTTATGATGCTTATTGATGATTATTCTAGAATGACTTGGATTACTTATCTGAAAGAGAAGTTTAAAGCATTTAAGGCAATGGTTAAAAATGAGATCGGAAGAACAATTAAGTGTTTGAGATTAGACAAAGGTGGAGAATTTACTTTCGATAGATATGAGGAATTCGGTGAGATGCATGGGATCCAGAGACACTATTTTGCCCCTAGAACTCCTCAGCAAAACGGAGTCGCTGAAAGAGAGAACCGGACTGTACAGGAGATGGCTAGAGCCCAAATCAGACCAAAGACTACCAAGACACCATATGGATTGTGGAAAGGAAGACCAGCTTCCGTCGGGCATCTCAGAATATTTGGAAGTGTTACATCAAAAGGGATGAAGAAAATTTGGGTAAGTTCGATTCTAGATCTGATGAAGGTATCTTTCTTGGATATTCTATGACAAGCAATGCATATAGATGTTATAACAAAAGGTTGAGAAGGATTGTGAAAAGTGTCAATGTGAGTATTGATGAGACAATACAATCTACTGAGGTTCCAGATGGAGAAGACAATGATGACTTAATCTGAAAAAATGATGAAGGCTCAGAAAGTACAGTCGCAAAGACTCCGGCCAAGTATGTTTAGAAGAACCATTCTGAAGATCAAATCATAGGAGATAAAGATAGTGGAGTTCAAACCAGGAGATGAACTGAGAAAGCAAATGAACAGGTACACTTTACCTTACGGTCAAAAATTGAACCAAGTTCTTATGCAAAGGCAAGAAAAGAAAAAGGTTGGTTAGAGGCCATGGAGGAAGAGTTAACTCAAATTAAGAGAAATGAAACTTGGGAGTTAGTTCCGAGATCTAAAAACAAAAATGTCATTGGTACCAAATGGGTTTTTAGAAATAAGTTGAATGAAGCTGGAAAAGTGATCCGAAATAAAGCTAGACTTGTATGCAAAGGATATGCTCAAGTTGAGGGAGTTGATTTCGAAGAAACATTTGCTCCAGTAGCAAGGTTAGAAGCAATCAAAATGCTTTTGGCATTATCAACATTCAAGACCTTCAAGGTATATTAGATGAAAGTCAAGTCTGCATTTATGAACGAATAATTAGAAGAAGAAGTCTATATTGAACAACCGAAAGGATTCCAATCTTCAAACAAACCAGACTTTGTGTGCAAGCTAAAGAAGGCTCTATATGGACTCAAACAGGGCCCAAGAGCATGGTATTCTAAATTGGATAGGTATCTGCAACAACAAGGTTTCAAGAGAGGTGGTGTAGACAGCAATTTGTACATAAAAATAGAAGGTGATCATTTATTGATTGTTGTTGTTTATGTTGATGACATCATCTTTGAAGGTAGCAGTGATGCAATGTGCAAAGAGTTTCGGGATGCAATGCGGAAAGAGTTTGAAATGTCAATGCTTGGTGAGTTGTCTTTCTTTCTTGGTTTACCGATCTCTCAATCAGAAAAAAGGCATATTCATTTCTTAGACCAAGTACATAAAAGAGATGTTAAGTTTAAGATGGAAGAATGCAAACCTGTAAATGCACCTATGGTTATTGGATGTAAATTGAGTAAGGATGATGAAACTGCCCTAGCAAATCAGACCTTGTATAGGTCAATGATTGGTAGTTTGTTGTATGTAACTGCATCCAGACCGGATACAATGCAAGCAGTAAGGATGGTAGCTGGGTTTCAAGCAATGCCTAAGGAAACTCATGTCAAGGCAATAAAAAGGATATTTAAATATCTGACGGCTACAACGGATTTTGGTTTGTGGTATCCTAAGAGTGAAAATTTCACATTGACTGCATACACAGATGCAAATTGAGTCAAGAGTATAGATGACTAGAAGAGTACAAGTGGTGGAGCTTTCTTTCTTGGTGATAGTCTTGTATCTTGGTTCAGCAAGAAAGAGGAGTCAGTATCCTTATCTACAGCAGAAGCGGTAGACATTGCAGCAGTCTCTTGTTGCACTTAGATGTTATGGATGACGCGGAACTTGAAGGAGGTGAAGATAGAGTTTGATGAGTGTAATGGCCAACCCCGTTCTGAGTTTTTTGACTTTAGACTTTTTGTTCAATGTTTTCAATTTGGTCTGTGGTCCTTTTTATCGAACTTGTCTCATAACATTGCATGAAAAATGAACAGCTCACAAATAGAAGTATGCATGAACAAGGTGATAATTTTCTGAGTTTAATTTCCAGATTCAGAGTAACAGAGTATGTAAAATCTGATAACACAAATCAGAATTTCTATGCTTTATACTGAACTGAAATTACATGACAAATCCAGGAGAACACTTCAGACTTATTGCCTAGACTCCCTGTGCAAAGTTCAGTGCTAAAATGAGCAGATTTGATACTCAGAAAAGTGTACAGACCTATAGGAATGCTTACAGCAGACTGTATGTGAAATCTCAGACTTAGATGGCCTCTACTGAGCTCATTACAGGACTCAGAACTGAACATACATTCTCAAAAGATATCCCAAGACTGGTACATGAATTCATTTCCCATAAACCCTCCTATTTGCAGGTCGACTATCAGCAAAAACTTATAACCAAACCCTTACAATGCAATGACTGAAACACAGAGGTAGTAATGACAGATTAAGAGTTCTCAGACCTGGAGATTAGCACGCAAGGTCTGCAATCAGCTTGAGATAAGTGTAACGTTGCTAGGTACAGACTCTAAACCCCATGACCTTCCTTCTTGAACATAATAACTCTCCATAAAGGCCACGCACATCTCAATCCAGCCTCACGCAATTTCCAGAATGCACAGAAAAGATCAGACATCACAAATCTACAAGAGGATAAGTGCGACCAGGGCTCCAGGACTCACACCATGCGACAAATGCTCAGAACAACCCTCATACTGGTCTGTATATGCTGAAGAAACTCACACCATGCTCCAACTATCATGTCCAGTCCCAGCTCAACCACAAATTCCAAAGCCTAGGGTTTCCAGATAACACGACCTCGGAGAAAGAATGAATAGCAGAGTATATAAAGTCGTTGTAGCTCAGCAAGAAGAGGAAGAACTAGCACTATTGTTGAAGTCTTTGCTTAACACAAACCCTTACTCCAATCCAGCCAGAAGTACATTTGTTCAACACCAGTTTTGCCACTGAAAATGACTCCCAAAAATTGCAATAATGCTCCCATAGAAAGTCTGAGTGACTTCCTCCACAATCTAGCTAGGGTGGATCTCTCACCACCGAAACCAATGCTAAAGATGAGGGTTTCCATCCTCAACCAGCCGCAAACAATAAACTGTAAACAATCCAGTAAAGTCTCCTTAAGTTGTCAAATCCATCATATCCAAATGAGAGCCAAAAAACAGATTAAATAGAAGTGGAGGGAGAAATTAGGGCAACCTCCAATTTGAATCTTTTTCCCTAAAACCCTTTTAATATTTGCTTTATACTTTAGAACATTAACAAATAATCCTCAAAGGGCATCCTGCTCAAAAGGAAACTATTTTACCTTATCTAACCTTCTAAAACAACATTAAGTTATCTCATTAGGCACCAAGGTACTTTTTCGATGACCACCTACCCCCTCACTTAAGTTATAAAGTTATTTTATTAAAACAACTTGAGTGACTTATAAAAAGCGAATATTAAATAATCCAACCTTAGGCTCTCCAATGCCACCATAGAAATAACACTGCCGAGGACACTATGAATTTGAGACCAGTTTCCCAAAATAGACTTACTATAAATAGCAACTGTTAAAAATAGTAAGTGCTCACCAAATATCAAACTAGCCAAAACATTAAAGCTCATCAGACAACTTCCACATACTGCCCAAACAGGATACCCTACACTACATTGCCGCCCGGACCAGTTACTAAAAATAGTGAGTCAAAACCAAACTAGCCCAGAGAAGGAAATAACTTAAGTGACTTATAAAAATGTGAATATTAAATAATCCAACCTTAGGCTCTCCAACGCCACCATAGAAATAACACTACTGAGGACACTATGAGTTTGGGACCAATTTCTCGAAATAGACTTACTATAAATAGCAATTCTAAAAATAGTAAGTACTCATCAAATATCAAACTAGCCAAAACATTAAAGCTCATTGGACAACTCCCACATATTGCCCAAACAAGAAACCCTACACTGCATTGCCACCCAGACCAGTTACTAAAAATAGTGAGTCAAAACCAAACTAGCCCAAAGGAGGACATCGAAAATGGGGACATTACAATGAGCCCATTTCCATTCTTTGTGATAATACTAGTGCTATAAATATTTCCAAGAATCCAGTGACGCATTCAAAAACAAAACATATTGCAATTAACTATCATTTTCTAAGAGAGAAGGTTGTAGACAAAGAAGTGAAGTTGGAATATGTTGAGACTAAGGAACAAATTGCAGACATTTTCACAAAACCTCTTCCCAAGTAGACTTTTGAGTTTAATCGACAACAGTTGTGAGTGGTTGCTCCCTCCTCTTGAATAGAGGAAGTACAGGTTGAGGGGGAGTCTTGACTCCATGTCGCAAGTAGGTTTGGTAGTCTTGCAGAATGTTCTTCAATTAGGTAATGTCACAGGGGAAGAAAAGCTCCACAATGAAAGGAGAAGTGTATCCAGAAGAATCCAAAATGTTGTCCTTTGCCATTGATGTCAAAGGAGGAGAAAAGAACCCAAAATGGTACATCTTTCAAATAATTCAAATGCTCAGAAGTGTCAATTGTATCACAAAGGGGGAGTTCCAAATAGTTTTGGATTGTGTTAATATGATATTGTGTTGATGGGCTAGCAGCATTTTGTTGTTTGCCATCAATGGCAAAGGGGGAGATTGTTGAACATTGTTGTCATTGATGTCAAAGGTATGACAATAGTATGAAGGGTTAGCAGATCAATGAGAAGTAAATGTAATTACTTTTGTCATGTCATGTCTGAGCATTGGAGTTCCGGAAGTACTATGACACAAGTGGTCAGTTGCAGAATGTTAATGTTATCATTATTGAGAATGTTTCAGTATGTTTTTAATATCTTGTATCTATTCTAGTTGTTGGAGGTGGTGAGGAAGTATCTATGGTATGTTTTTGAAGTTGGTCACTCAAAAACAGGTTGTGCACTTAGTTGCACTATCATGATGTTTTGCTCCGCATTTTACCGTTGTTGTTTGTCACGACATGCGGTTTGGAACTAGAGTACAATTACTCATGAAATATCATAATCTAGAGTTTCAGAGGTTGAGCTTCAACGAACAAAAAGTTAGAAGTGATAAGAGTGTTCATTATGCTAATTGGCCAACTATGAATAATTGCACCAGAGAAGGGAAGCATGCACGAGCTAGAGGAAGCGTGTGAAGGTAAAATAGGACTAGTTTAAGTCCATGGAAGGAAGCACGTGACGTTATCTTACACCTATGGTAACACATGTGATTTAGGATTGTGTCGACTACACGATTCATGTTTGTTTGTTTTATCCTTGGCTGACATGGATAATTGTGGATGGTGTTGAAGGATTCTAGGCCGACATTGAATGTTCTATGGGGCCATGTAAGTCTATGTTGGGTAATGCATAGCGTGTTCCCTCTTCTAGTGTAACGTGCAAGCTCGGGGATTTAAAGGACCATATCAAATATGAGGTATGCATGTTCTATCCAAGTTCTATGTTGCAAGCACTGATTATGGCAAGGTAGGCAAAAGATTAAAAAAATGACTAATAGATGGGAGGAACTCCCTAGCAAGGGAAATTGGAGGGCCCCTACATCATCATTTTCTCAACCTATAAGATTGACACCCAAACAAATTGAAGAGAAAAGGGAAAAGGGGTTATAATTCAATTGTGATGGAAAATACAATAAAGGACATAAATGTGCTGAGAAGAAATTATTCTACATTGAGGGTCCTTATGAGTAAGATATGAATGAAGAAGAGTGTGTAGTGGTGCTAGAAGACTCGGAAGATGTCCAACAATCTCTCTTGTCATGAACTAACAAGTAATAGCAACCCACAAACTCTAACAGTAAAAGGTATTAGATTTTAGGCAGAATAATAGAAGCTGCAAATGATTCAATTCAAACATGAAAAAATACGAGTTTCAATATCTTTTCAACCAAATACACTACATATATATAGGATTCACAAATCCAATTTTGTAGGAAACAACCCAAACAATATTCCTAAATATGTTGAGTTGTTTCAACAACTCAACATATACGAACCACTAATACCATAACCCAATTAACAAACCATGTGATATTAATAATATTAAGTTGTTTCTCAACAACTTAATATTATGTCACTTATTCATACCCACATTATAATATTTGTTACACATAATTAAACATGTGAACACTAACATGATTTCCAACACCCCCCCTTAGTGTGAACATGGAGAGAAAGATCATCACACAACCTGGAAACAAAATTGTACGCCTATGCATACTTTTAGGTCTGCATACTACTATCTGGATCTCATTGCACATGATCACCTACATATGAGATCTTATCTCGCTTTCACTTCCAGTGAACTTATCACTAGCCGACCATACTTCCAAGAAGTCAGACAATCAGAGGATCTTTGTAGTTAGCTGCTCTCCTATACAACTATTCACAATGATGATGTCCACATTCTCCACCTTAGCACTTCTAATTGCAATAAGCCAACTCTTGTGGCTCATGATCTTGATTCAAAAGAAAGGCTCTCTCCTTCCATGGTTTTAAACAGGCTTACCACAAACCTTGACGTGACAGGAACTCATCAAGTGTCCACCTCATGTGGTTTTCTGGATCCTCTCACAAACCCTTTCAAGATCCATGAACTACATTACACTGGTGCCTTTGTTCGCCACTATGCTTTTATATCAAGGAATTAACATACTTATCACAAACTGGGAATGAAACATTGTGCATTATTCTCCCCTCCACAATGTGAAATTTCCACTTATTCACACAACTAGGAATACTAAAAAGAAAATCATACCATACTGCATACTAGAAGATAAAATGCCACCAAAGTTGATGAGCGGCTCTGTCGTTGGTGACTGACGAGAGGGCGTTGATTGTCCTCCTTCCTCCGTTGCCTCCTACCTCCATTTATTTGCTGCTAGCTTAGCCGAATTTAACTATGATACTCATTTTTATAATGTCCCCCTTAAACTAAAGAAAATAGAAGGTGTCGGGCTCCACCGATAATGCACCTTAATTGACACAATTTTTTAATTTTAAATAATTTTTGACACTTTATATTTTGATACGACAACTAAAGACTTGAAAAAAAACCCCTATCCTAAACAAAAAATATAACTTGACTCAATGATACTTAAAGACACTCAAATGATAAAAACTAAACTTTGATGTACTTTGACTTATAGAAAAACTATCTAGCGATCTTGACACAAATCTTAACATAAATACTACACCTAAAGAGCATTATAGTGAAAGTGGGAACCACACTTAGAAGATTCAATGGAAATGTGTCTGTGATGCAATTGTTCCCTGGCGCGCCATGTTGAGAAGCATCCAACGGATGAGATGATACAATTGGAAGTCAATGTTGAAATAGCTGAATGTTGCAGTGAAGGACCATGCTTCCGCAAAAATGTATGCAGATATTGCAAAGACTCCGCCAACACAAGTCACATGTGTGATGGAAAATACAAAAATTGCGATGATAATATATTTGAGCGTCCTTTCAAATAATCTCTATTCTTGTCTGGCTTGTCGACTTCTTCCATTCACAACAACCTCCTCTTGTGAGCTTCTCTACCACAATTATTGCTTTTGGTGAAGGATTTAGATCATGCCTGGCCACACTTCCGCGTGTCTTTGTGCTTGATCTAGAGGCGGCTTCAATCTCGTATCTCAATAATCCAAAAGGACGGTCTCAAAGCATTTCTTCACCCTTTCATATCTGTGCCAAGGAAATATAATGGGAATGGTTGACTAATGCAAGATAATCAAGCACAGATCAAGGAAAATGATAACTACACTAGAAATGAGATTCACAAATTCGTCAAAAATCCAACAAAGGATATCGCCGAATATGCCAAATTCAGAAACACAGCCAAGATTGGAAAGGAGTCTCTAGCTCTTGGGCTCTATTGTATTTTGTAGATCAACTAGATCCACTCACAATAGCTAACCAAGATAATGGAAAATCACCATATGGCCTTCAAGAAATACACGCATTTCTCAATTGAACTCTGGGAAGATTGTCAGCCTGCAAGCACTAGATGGGTTGGACAATACGATTATCATATTTTTCATTGGAGTCGAATTTGGGGTTAGCATAAAGCCAAGAATAAAGGAGGGGCTGAATCCAAGAGGGAAAAACAATCGGTGTAACATATATCATGCCAAAAATCCTCTCCTAATCGGATAGCTCAAAATATGGCCTTTCACATCATAACGCGCAAAGCATAGGCACAGTATCAATTAAGCTCTGATACCATATCAGATTTTAGGCAGAAAAATAGAAGCTGCAAATGATTCAATTCAAACATGAAATAATACGAGTTTCAATATCTTTTCAACCAAATACACTACATATATATAGGATTCACAAATCCTAATTTGTAGGAAACGACCCAAACAATATTCCTAAATATGTTGAGTTGTTTCAACAACTCAACATATACGAACCACTAATACCATAACCCAATTAACAAACCATGTGATATTAATAATATTAAGTTGTTTCTCAACAACTTAATATTATGTCACTTATTCATACCCACATTATAATATTTGTTACACATAATTAAACATGTGAACACTAACATGATTTCCAACAAAAGGTCTCCTGAAACAACAAAAAGTAACAATATTGATTGACTCAAGGAGTATGCATAACTTCATCAACAATAAATTGGCAAAACAACTAAATTGTTTTATCTACTCAACCACAGAATTCTAGGTTATGATTACAAATGGTGGTAAAATCAATTGTTTAGGGAAATGACATAGTATTAGCTCACCATGGGAGAATACATGATAGATTGTCCTATGTTTGCCATACCCATGGCTGGAGCAAACATTGTTTTGGATGTCCAATGGCTCACTACTTTGGGGATAATAGAGATGAATTTCCAAGAGCTATTCATGCATTTCCACTGAAAGGGTGGAAAATTTGAGCTAAGAGGATTTCATGTAAAGAGTTCACCTCAAACCAAATCCAAAAGATGCCTAAACTAGACATGGATAGAGGTGTGGCTCAATTATTATCATTGGAAGTGCAACCAAAGATTCCTACATCACCTAGTTTAAAAGCAAATATAGTTTTGGGGGATATGCCAAAAGATGGCTTCCCAACAGTGATCATAGTCAAGCCCTTCAATTGACATAGTACCTACCACAATCCATCATTTCTCTCTTACATGCACACAATAAGGTGAGATTTGACAACTATATTTGGTGCCAACAAAATTCTTGAAACACCAGACATTGAATTCCAACTGGGATCCCAATTTGTATGGACCTCATAACAGTTCACAAAAGACTAACAATGTAGCAAACAAGTTGGAGCTACCTAAGTCAAGAAAGCAACATCTAGTTTTCTATGTCTCTAGCTCGATGAAGGCTAATGAACACAAAGCTTCATCCTAAACAATGTTACTAAAGCTAGGTGATGAAGAGCCATTTTGGATCCAAAATTGACACCTCAAACAATTACATAATACCTCATCTAGCGGAAGAATTGACCAATCAAAGATGCCAGGTGGGAAGATGAAGATTTTGTGCAGAAGCATCCACAATTGATCAACATTAAGGACAATATTTCTCTGAAGAGGGGGGCACGCTAGGCCCGTTATCCTATATTGTTCGTAAGGATATGAATAGCCCACTTGTGGCTACCTTATTTCTTAATCAAGTTATATGATCGTTATTATATTCTTATTTAGATATTTAGGTCATCGTAGGTGTTAAAATTAGGTATCTAAGTTAGCCTAGGTGACATCCAAGGTGTCATGTGTCCTTTTCCTAGCAGCCTCTAATAATATTATTATTAGCATTAATAAGTGTTTTTTAACACTAATCTATGTAATAAATACTATAATAATTAAAAATAAAATAAAAAATAAAAATAAAAATAAATTTCAAATTTGGGCACGCTATTTTGGGTCCTGTGTGCCCCAAATTGCAGGTATAAACAGTGGCAAAGGATTTATTTAAAGTTATGAAAGAAATTTCTTCTTTTTTTGTTGGAGTTAGAGCTTACAGCCAAAGTTGCATCAAGGACAGAATTCCTTGGCTGCAACTTGCAATTCAGGAGGACAAAACCCCTTTTAAATTGCCTAATCAAAAGGTCAAGACAAATCCCTTACCTCGTCATTCACAATTCTAGGCAGGAATCGCAAGGGGACTAATTGGCATTTTGTATCTAATTTTCAAGGTTTCTGGGCACTAGATTCAGTCTATACAGTCTGCCCTTCTCAAGCTTCCTACATCCATCCACCACCCTGAAGAACAAATCAACGAGTCATTTGCAGGTGGGTGCTGGTTGTTATTGATTCCTAAGCAAGGAGAGGAACCCTAATGCATGGTACAGGCTAAGTATCCATCATCAAACTCATTCCACGTCAACACAGGAAGGTTACAATGAGACACCTAAGCTTTGTGAGTCCTTGTGTAAATTCTGCTACGAGTGGTCCAGATCCCTAGCAAGGAGTAGGTGCACATCATTTCACAATGCAAGAGGCAGATCATGGATATGGTTGGGCACACATATAGAAGACTACCAAGAAATAACATCACTTTTTAGGCCTCACAATATGTAGTGACCCACCTAATCACTAAGGCGGCAAAATCTAGAACTACAGCTGCAACAAAAGGGATCCTCCCACCTTCCATATTATCCAAAATCCACTGGATCAATGAATTACACTGATCTCTGTGTTAGTTAAGTGCTCAGCCCCAAATCTAGGTCGCTTTGGTGCAAGGGAACAAATCTGTTGTACTAAGAAGTAAAATCAGACTGCTTATTTCATTCTTTCTGTGCACTAGAGCTGACATTATAAGCAAATTCCTCATTATAATCAGAACCCAGTGCAATTTGGAAACATAGACCATCATATTTCTTTGTTTGTTCAAGTGTTGTTAGAAGGGAATTTATTGCAGCCTAGGACATCCAGCAAATAAACAAATCACATATCTCAGGCCCCTTACAGTGGCATCTTGAAATCTAGGGCAATCAACAGATAAATAAATCACACATATACCATGTAAGAACCTTTACAGGTTCAAACTGAAATTTTTCCCCTGTGCTGGTCTGAAAATTCTGATTTGCACTTAACTCTGCTTTCAACTAAGGTTTACTATAACATGCAGATTGAAAGATTCCAAGCACAAATAGAAAGAAATGAACTTGAACATAGACTTTAGGCAATTAAATAGAGTACATAAACATAGATGGACATACCCAACAAAGATAGCTCAACTTCTTATTTGATTTGAAACCTGATTACAAAAAAAAGAGGGCTGAAAGTACAAACAATCAGGTCTGATTTGAATTTCAGACCTCCAATTACATCCACTTGTGCCAAAACCCAAGTCCAAACCCTAGCCATATGAATGGGAGATGAAGCTATATGAAGTATGGATGATATGCACAGCTGGAAATGACTGAAATGCAACTGTAACAGCCCACTAAAGGTCTGATATGATATTGTTGAATTAAATCTGTATCAGCTGCTATTATAAAACCCTGATGATAAATGCCAACAAAGTGCCAAAAAAAACACTACAAACTCAAGTGGTCATGCACCAAGCTTGTACAATTCTGCTCTATGATGAAACCTGAGTGATTTCACCTCCCAAACAGGGGTAAGGGAGAATCACCAAACCCAACTCAAGGGAACACCACCTTGAAGTAATTTCTGAAAACTTTTTTCAGACAAGAGAAAGCAAATACCAAACCAACATAATGATCTCACAGCCCTCCATGCCTTTAAATAAGGCTTCTAGTCCAAACCACCCTTAAAAGAAGAATCTGATTTGTTTCCAATAAAATATTCAATGACTTCATGGCTAAGGCACTTAAACCGCCCTTAGGGAAGATCTGATTTTATTTTATTAAAATATTGTTTGTCTTCTTCTCCAAGGTACCTAAGCCACCCTTATCCTAGGATCTGATTTTATTCATTAAAATATTCTTTACCTTCTTCACCAAGGCACCTAAGCTGTCCTTATCCAAGGATCTGATTTTATTTATTAAAATATTGGTTGCCTTCTCCCTTAAGTCCCCTAAACCACCTTAGGAGAGAGAATTGACCTTCTAGAAGCCCACATCAAATCAGATCTGATTTGATGTGGGTCAACCAACCAAGGAGGATAGTAATATTTTATCTATTTTAAAACTCACCTCCTTGTTTGCTTTGACTTGCAAGTGGACCATGAGATATTAATAAAATATGATCAGCATGATGCTTTATTTTGTTAAAGATAATTCCTCACTTAATTCTCTAAAAACATCCTACCCAAAGTATGACTCTCATGGCCAATATCATTCCCTCACCAGGTTGACTAGCTCATAGGAAGGATGAATAAGCTAGAACTCATCTCCAAGCAGTTACTCTGAGAATGGGGACATTACATGCCAAGCACGTAAAACAAGGCATAAGTAGGGTATATAGAGGAGTTTGTGGTTGGTTTATTATCATTATACTGTGACATGTGTTCTTCTTAGAGAATTTTTGAGGTTTCCGCCCTCGAAATGGCTTACTATTTTGCAAGATTTCCTATTATATTCTTCTATTGTGCAAGTTGTTTCATTATATTTTAATTTAAATCAAAATTGAGTCATTCTTCTTTTAATATTTTGTTTGCAATCACATTTGTTCTTTCATCTCACCCATTGTGCAATCGATTACGTATGTTGATACAAACTCACCTAGTCTTGGGAAAATTTAAAAGACATTTGTAGCATGCTTGGCCAAATGAGGCAGGCAATTCATAGTAGGTACCTTGATTTGAGACTATATGAGGGACATATTAGGCCCATTATGATGCAATCATGGAACACTATGAACAACCCACCTCATATGGCAGCCTATGCTCTAAATCCCAAATGGTATGCACCAAGGCCTAGGATAATGCCTCCTTCTGAAGATAAGGAGGTAAAAGAAGAATGAATCTCTTTGAAAGATGTATAGCATTAAGGAGGCAACTTCACTTTAACAACAATGGATTCCCTGTGTCAATATTTGAGGTCCAACATTCAACAAACCAACATCATAGCCAATACGGTTGCATTAGGTTAATTGATTGTATTGAATGGTGGACATGGCATGACAAGGATGCCATCAAGTTGAGGATGCTTGCCACTTGCCTCCTTTCACAAAAGGTCACTTCCTCTCTTGTAAAAAGGGAATTGGTCCACACGAAACTTCATTTGGTCTATTCAGAGGAACAAGCTTACCTCTCAACAATGGTAGAAGTTGATGGCACACATAGTACCTTGCAAGTTCAAGATCAACCAACTCTTGAGTATCATCAAAATCCAAATGCACATTGAGATGTTGATCCTAAAGATGCCACACAAATTGATGAGGAGACGCAAAAAGAGCTAGTTAGGGTACCATTGGATGAGGTTGTCCAGGTTGTCCTTCATATTGGGAGTGATTCAAACTCAAACTCCAATTTTGATGCAATGTTAGCAAAGAAAGATTGGGCATAGCAACATATTTTCTATATTTTTGTCAATCTATAATTGTAATTTGTAGCCTTCGGGCATTTTTTATGTTGTTATATAATATGCATGCACATTGACAATGAAAGCAATGAAATTTTGCTAACTTATGTGTCAATTCATGTAAAGTCTCAATTCAGCTCTAATATTATGAAATATTGTTCTATAATGTATAATAATTAAAATTTATTATATTTTTTTATTTTTCCCTTTTTTTAATTGTTGTGCCCTAAAAAAGGCCACCCATCCCTTGCCATCTAAAAAATGTGTCCCACTATCCTCTATCGTCCATGTTTTGAAAAATCATGGAACATAGCTTATGATTGGATTGAATAGCCCATCATCCTTGCCATGCTCCATGATCTTGGCTATTTGTTGATGCTTCTACTTGTTTATCTATCAAAGGCATTTAATCAAAGCAATTTGGACTCTTTAGGTCCTTTGGCCAAGCATGCCCTTTAGCACCAACTCTTTATTTTCTAGTTGTTTAAGGATTTGGCAATCTCTTGGCTAGCGCCATCTCTTAGAAGTTGATTCATGGCATCTCCCCTCCTTGTGATAGCTTGCAACAACTTGTCAATAGTCATTATGTCAATAATTCTTTTCTCACTTTATTTGAAGATGATGAGGAATAAAACAATCCTTTAAGTAACTTGACACTTATTGCTTTGCTTTAGGTTCTTGTATTCAATGGCATAAAAACCAATGTTAAAAGAAGTCCTTCTTACCTCTTCTAACTTGGCTTCAAGCGTATGCGTGGAAGTGGATCAATCATGAAGAAATTTTCAAATTTCTAAGTGTTCTTTTTTCTTTTCAAGTTTCTCCATCCTCTTTGTGGCAACATATCATTGTGAGGGTCGAGAAAAACTTCCTACTAGATAGCAAAGCCACTTCCTCTTGCTAGTGAATTCTAGATTTCTTCTAAGGTTCTTTGTGCATTCCGTGTTTACTACTCTTGTTGGGCGCCTTCCAAAAAGCTTCTCCATCCTCTTTGTGGCAATATGCCACTTTCTCTTACAAATTCCAAATTTGTTCTAGGGTTCTTTGGGCTACATATATTTACTACTCTTGTTGGGTGTCTTCCAAGGCATCTTGTTACAAATTGGACAAATTGCTTCAAGATTTTCTTTAGGCCAACTCCAACCAAGGGACTTTTGTTGCCTTCCCAAAGATTCTAGAGCTGTAAGCTTGGTTCATGTGTAGCATCAAGGCATCGTTATGAATGCTAAGTGGATCATCATCAAAAGGAATAAATCTTGGAAGATTCTTCTAAGAAATTGCATTTCCTTTGATTTTCCTTATGGCCACACATGGAAATTTTTGGTTTTCATACCCTTATACCTATGCCAATCAAAATTGTGGAACTTTTGTGGCTAAAAGCATTTAAAAGCTTGGGAAGCCATCAAGATTAGTCTTATTTAGAATGGCAATGGTTTGTTTTATGGGCTTTCAAATGGTCCACAATCTTCATCATGTTCTTCTGGCAATACCTCGCAAGATGCTCCACTGTCGATATTTCATGGATTCTCTCCCTCATTTTTTTCAAACAAGGTGTTTGTGTTGATGTTATAGCAGCTATGGTTTGCACTTCCTTCGCACAATTCACAAGAAGAAGTACATGAATTAAATGAGTAGCCTTCGGCTATTTAATTCATGATTACAATATTTACCAGTGTTCCACGGGGACGCGTCCCCCCGGAAAAACCACCCGTTTCCGAGACGGGGACGTTTCCGAAACGTCCCTCCGCCGTCCCCCCGTTTCCCTGCCGTCCCCCCGAAGTCTCCTCCTGGGAGACTCTAGGGAAACTTCTGGGAAACTTCTGGGAGACTTCTGGGAGACTTTTGGGAAACTTCTAGGAGACTTTTGGGAAACTTCTGGGAGACTTCTCGGAAACTTTCAAACGTCCCCTCCACCCAAGGAAACTCCAGGGAAACTTTTGGGAGACTCCAAGGAAACTTCTGGGAGACTTCCAAAGGCATCAGGCCATTAGCCTGGAGCCATTTACTATTAGTATTTACCATTTCGTGCTCTGTTTTTGAAGTTTGAAGTTTGAACATTGATGATACAGTGATACTTGATTGTAATTATGATTCATGAATCATGATTATGAAACTCAAATTATGAAACATCTAGTTCTTGTTGCATTTTCCAATGTCTATATTTTCATTTTGATTTTCAATGTTCAGTGGTTCACTAGTTAAATGAACTGATATATCATTGCAATGTGTTATTGTGTTTAAACTTTTAAGTTTTTAAGTTTTGTTTCAATGTGTTAACTTTACTTATTCATTAGGCTTCTATAGCTATATAATTATATTGTTATACATCTTTTTATAACTAATTTTTCAAGTACTCTATGTATTTCAGTGCCACCCCCCCGCCGCCGTCCCCCCGCCGTCCCCCTGCCGTCCCCAAATTTAGGCCCCCCGTCTCTCATCTAGAAAACGTGTCCCCCGCCGTCCCCCCGTCCTCGTCCCCGAAACTCCGTGGAACTATGATATTTACTAATGAAGAGGGCCGACCCTATTTAGTTTGGTTACTACTTGGGCCGACCTTATTGTGGTTATTATTTATTATGTTTCTTTTAAGTGGGCCGACCTATCTTGAAGAGGCGCCTCACTTATATAAATACAAGGTCATATTTGTCATTGTAACACATTCATTATTCAAGTCAAGTTCGCTATTAAGAGCAGAGCAGCAGTTCGCATTTCCTTAGCAGCACTCCGATTTCAAGGAAGAACATATTCATTTATATCTAGTACATCTAGGAGAGGTGTGACTTTATTGTATCCATTGTTGGCCATTGTTGGGCCTGAGTTGTAAGCAGATTTCTGCCATTGTTCTACTTTATATGAAAGATTCAATTGCTGGGTTTTTCTCCCTCAAGAGGAGGGTTTTCCCAGGGCATCTTTGTGTGTTCATTGTCTTATGTGTTGCAATTCTATTAAGTGCTTTCATTGTTCAATCTGATCTAAGAAACACTAACAATTTGAACTATTCAAGATCTCTTTTCTAGGTCCACCTCTTCTTGGCTCTCTTGGCTTGAGGCCAAAGCCAAGTCCAACTTAAGCAATCAAGATAGAGATAACTTTTAGGAAATCCTCAAGATTGTGTCTTTTTGTTTGCAAAACAAAATTGCTATTTAGACAAATCAATTGTGGTGGCAAGGTTGGAAGTGATTTGTGGACACTCCTTTATATAATTAATCCATAGTAAAGGAGACAATTGGCTCTCTCTTCATTTTCCTATGATTTGGGAATTAAATAAGAGATGCTCATTTCCCTCATTTGCTTAAACCTAGAGTTGGAGATTTCGCACTATTTGTAATCTCATTGTGAAGCCTAAGTTTGCCCATCTCTCATAGTGTATTTTATACCAGAATTCAAAAGCTTGCAACTCAACAAAGCTTGATAGAACCAATTGTGACTAAAACTTGGTGACATGGCAAAAAATTGACTTACGTGAGTTTAATCTACAAACTCACAAAGTAATTGGGTAGTTTTCAATTGCAAAACATCAAAACTTACCTATGAGTAAATTAGCGTGTTTCTGACCTATGAAAAAATCTTGTGTGTCACACTAGTACTCTACAAATTTTAGAACTACGTTTTATACCAAGGCTTACCTATTAGCAAACCCCATCTGAGTTTCAAATCCTAAGTTCCTTTTTTGCAATTAGTTTGAACTTCTTAAGTATTTATTATAATTTTGCACCATAGCTTAGTTAGTTTGGTCATGGATTCATGCTTTTTTAAGCCTTTTCAACCTGAAATTTTTACTTGGCACAATATTCTTTTGGGAGATGGGCCAAGCTTCTGGCATATTGTCATAACGCATTCATGCTTTTTGAACCCTTTATGGGAGATGGACCTAGGCTTCTAGCAAAATTTACCTAGATCTAGCATTTTTTCTAGAGTGAAGATTCTTTTTTGTATTTGAAATGCTAGAAAATTCTGCTTTATGTGCGAATAATATGTGTTCCATGGAGTGTTAAGGGCAAGAGAAGAGGGGACATTTGAGAAAAAAATTCAAGGACAAGGAACCATGAACCCAAATTTGGGATGGCAAGGAGATGGTGGATGGAAGCAAGCATATATGAAGCTATAACCAAAGTGGGGGTCTAGGGGCAGTACCCCTCACAAGGTTTGGGAGCTTTAAGACCACACAAACCTTCATGGTGCACATCATTTTCATAACTCTATTGTTATGTTTTTTCCAACACCAAGACCTCACTATTTTTAGCCGAATCTTCATTCTTCAAAGAACTAACAATGAATATGGAAAATCTAATCGGTTTAAAATAATGAGGGTTGGTGCAATTGACAATAGGTCAAAGACTCTATTTTTCAATCTTTAATCTTTTAATTTATTTTCTTCTTTATTCTCTTAGTTCTAGTAGATGATTTTTTAGATACTCCTTATAGTAGTTAATAAAGACTCATAAACATTTATGAAAGTTTGATAACAATGAACATCCATCGCCACCACAACCCCATTGCTTTCTCCACTCTCTACTAAGCTCGAGGTGTCGATGACATACAAATTAAGGAATATTTTAACATCAACTTCCTAGAGTTAGGATAAGAGAGTGTGTATTTGAGTAAACAAAATAGTAACAAGTATTTTATAGTCAATTTTTCCTCCAATAACATGTAAGTATTCCTTCTTTCTTCCAAGGTCAACCATTTGTACATGTTTTCATGTTGTTTGTCCATTCAAAGCTTTGCCACAATCAAAACCATTATCATTTCATAGAGAAACTGCAGGGATGTCCCAAAGTTTCTGAAACATTTGAAGCACTTCACGAAGTTTACATGCCATCCCAAGTACTCCTTTGCATCTCCATAACACCCCCAACAAGGGAGGCATCTCAGAAGCATCCCCTTTATAAGGAGAACATCCAATGGATGTTTCTCCTCTAGTGGTAGAGAGAGGTGGTAGGTGGACAGCTCATTCCCATCCTCGTGTCCTACAATTGTTCCCATTTCAAAAATGCCTTTTTTTAGGGCAATGCTCTTTGTATTGTTGCCCATGTTCCTCTTACTTCGCCAACTTGTGGTCTCCGTCTTGGGGCCAAAGATGTGGGCAAAGTAATAGCTCCAGGTGGCATTCCCAAAGCCATGTTGGTCGGTCTCCTTCCATGCAGATCGTTCTCCTCCCCCATAGGCTGGTCATCCGCCCTCCACGTCTTCTCAGCGACATGGATGGGATGTGCCTTTTGGGCATAACGAATTCTTCCTTTTGGCCATTTTTCTGCAGCAAGATATTCCTGATAGTCATTCACCTAAACAGACGGAGCAAAATGAAAAAAAAAATGCAATTACAGGTTGGGAGCCTGTTGAAAATGGCCAGGACTTACCGGATGAGGGTGTGGTTCCAAAACGAGACAACTAAATCCACCTCCCTCTTTTGGTTACATTGCTCTTGTTGCTTAGTTTAATTTTTATTCTTAATTATTTGACTTGTTGAGCCGTTGTTTCGCTTTTGAAGCTATATGATATTTTATTCAGTGGCTGTTTCGTTTTTGAAGCTGCTTGATACATTCATTTTTCCTAGGCTTGGCTTAAATTACATGACTTTGGGGCCTGATTCTATTCAGTCCACATTCTTTTAATGGTATGTGCATTATTGTTTTAATAATATATAGCTCCATTTCACTAAAAGAACTGTTTGTTAGCATTTATTCAGTTTATTTGTCAATTTTTCAATCTGTTTATACTGGTTACTACTTCATTGTTCAGCATGAAAATTTCCTAATAATTTAAAAGCGTACCAAGATACTGTCAATATCGTCTTCCTGGGAGATGTTTTTATCGCCTCTGCGAGCTCTTTTCTCTTCAGCTTTGGCAGTCTTTCGTTCGGTTTTCTGCTTTCCCACGCCCGGCTTCTTCTGCTTCTTTCCCATTTTCTGATCTCGCTTCCCGTCTCTATTGTAAAACCCTTGTGAAACCCCCACCAACTTTGTCTATTTATTCCTGCTGTACTTTATATATATGTGATGCCTGAATCTGCTGCCCCATTTAACTCCGACCCCCCGGCCTTCGAACTCATTTTAGCAGACTATAGCTTAGGTGATTTATTTATTTTTTATTATTTTATTTATTTATTTATTATATGCAGTGAAATAGCATACCTATGGCATTCTTCATTTAGTTTTGTGTTTTCTTTTAAATAAGTTTTTAGGTCATGTCTTGATTTTTACCAATCTTTTCTTTATTTATGGATCTATTTATTTATATATGTCATTATTTAGATGATTTATTTATATCTTTTTTTTATTTATACATTTATTTTCTTACATTTCATTATTTAGATGATTTATTTATTTATTATATCTCATGAAATAGCATATCTATGTCATTTCTCATTTGGTTTTGTGTTTTTCTTAAATAAGCTCTTAATACAATTACATATCAATAAGTGGAATATTCATTTATTAGGTTTAGATCATGTCTTGATTTTTTATCAATCTTTTATTTCTTTGTATACTTATTTACTTACATTTGTCACTTCTTCATTCTTATTTTGCTCTCATTGGCATTAATTTCCATACATTTACTAAGTGCTTGGCTCAATGAATCTTTGAATCAGGGGCGAGAGAAGTGCTTCAATACTAAATCAAGTTCGTCTGATCAAGCCATTTTTGTATGACCCAAAGTTGATACAAATCAATCTCAAGGAGTACAAAAATGATCCTCAAATTAGAATTAAAATTTTCCTGCCCTTCTACTAGTTATTGTGAGCTAGTCTAACACATGTTTGTGTAGCATGTTACTATGTCATTGTATTTAGAGACATACATTATGCATTTAAAAACATCATGATAGAAATGGAGAACTATTAAAGCACACTTCAAATTATATAGTAGCATTAAAGGATCATTTTTTATCATCATCATAAAATCCATTTACATGTCTACAATGTTGTCTTCAATCTTTCTCATTATCATTAATTTGATCCACCAAGGGGTTAGACCTAGGAGAACTCCTTCACTTATCTAGTCAACAATTTCATAAACAATGTCTATAGACACTACCTCAATAGATTCAAATACCCAGAGATGAATGGAATAGTTTATAAAGTGTACATTTTGTTAATTCAATCCTATAGAACCATATCAATTATGAATGTCATATTAGGTTTATAGCAATTAAGTTCAACCTTACAAGGTTTTTATTATAGTTAAAACTTTGAGACATCCATCAAATTGAGGTAGTTAATTTTATAGCAATAGAAAATTGATTCAAAACATCATCAAAGTCATTTATTTATCATCAATCCTAGAGATAAGTCCTCATGTCCTCTTATTTAATTATCGCATTTACTTCAATTCAATTATTAATCATAACTCTAATATCTAAGGTTATTATCTACCAATTGAATACATTTATTTATTTACAAGGGATTGTATTCTCTCTTACATTATTTTTAAACCTAACATTCCTACATAATATAGGGTTTTCCTTTACAATTTCTTCTCTTCATTGGGTTTTCAAATCTAAGTTTTTAATTACTTATTCTCCTATCAAATTTTCATGGGATTTTATTGTGTTCTTGTGTGATCATTCATTACATGACTTTTTCTAAGGTTTAGCTCAAATTAATTGATCTTATCTTTTTGTTACTCTACCCACCCTTATTTTGGCCTCTAAGATTTGTATTTTCCCTCTATTTAGATATGGTCACTTGTTAATTTTTTTTATTTTACAAATCTTGAAGTGGTTTACTTTGCTTTGTCTTTAGGCTATCTCTCATAGCCTTATTCTTTTTTAATGCCTCAAGTTAAACCCTAACATGGCTACATAATCTAACAATATGAGTTATTTTTTATGCTCATGTCGTAAACAATTTAAAAGATCAAGAAGTAAACATTATGAATATGTAGCTAAATAATATATCTTTCTTAGTAGATGATTATTTTTTGGTACTTTATGCTATATCTTGCAATAATTATAAACTCTTTTGTATAAGATGCTAGTGGTGCTCCATTTGGTATGAATATTCTTCATAATATTAGGACTTCATTGACATCTTCTAATGATGTATCCTCTCATCCTTCATCCTCTTCTAATTCGTATTCCCCTTAATGACTACTACCCATGTTATTCCCCTTAATGTGCCCCTACTCCTTCCATTCATGTTTGTAGTTCCCTGTAACATGTCCATTGTTCTACACAATAACTTTCCTAAGTTTTAACCTCGAGTAAAACGTTTAAGCATCTAACCATTATGACCAAAAATAAAATTCTTTTCACAACTATAAAAATGTAATTTCCCTCACCTGGTTTGCCCTAGAATTCACTTATAGATTAGGTTTAGGGGTTCTTCTTTTCAAACGGAAGGTGTTTCTCTAATGAAATAATCCTAGATTGAAATCTACATTCACCAATTTAATAACATTTCCACATACACATATAACTGTTAGCAATAATATCAAGATATCCAAAATATAAATATAATCATAAAAGAAATCATGAAGACATATGAGGAGTTTCATAGGTGGATCCACCTTGAAGCCCTCATGTTAGGCATGGGAGGTTGTTCACCACAATCCTCCTTTCCCAATGGCTTAGTACCTACATTCTCCACTCATGGAAACACCTCGAAAGATACTCGCCCTATTAGGGGAAAGGAACCATAAGGTCCATAGTGGCCTCAAGGCCTACCCCCCCTCCATGGCCATAGTGGAATCATAAGTGGGACCCCCACCCCTCCACGATCGCAACAGAATCATAAGTGGGGTTTATCGGCACCACTCACCCATGGTTCGCCCTCACTAATAGAGTGCAAGCACGGAGAAGACAATCTCTTAGCAATCAAATACATTTGCATTTATTCAAGATTTATTTCATGTCTATCATCAAATATATTTTCATTTATCAAGGGTTATTTAAGTTCATCATTTCCTAGAATAATTTTCATTATGATAAGATCAAAGAAAGCATTCTATCAATAATCAAATTAGCAATATCTAATTATTATATTCAAAATATGCTAAATATTATTGCTAAGTGAGTATATCACCTGAGTTGTATCTCTCCACGTTTTTTGATTCCTTACTTGCCTCCTTCAACCTTACATTAGATTGATCATAGGATGAGGACAATTCATAAAGATGCATAATCTACTTATGTTTATGTTAAAGAGTCATCAGTACTTATACGGCTTAATAATTGTTGCAAGTATTATTATTGCACAATTGTAAATTATATATATATATATTCTATATAAATATGTATATGTCATCATTTCTAATTGAATTCAATTGATAAAATGTATATGACGATCTCTATATGAATATGTATATAAATATGTATGTATATATATATATATTCTATTAAATATGTATACCTAATTATTTCTGATAAGTATTTGTGTATCATTATTGTTAATAATATATATATATATATGTTTATAATAATGTTAGACTTGAATGTATTCTAGTTAGATTTCTGATTGAGCAGTATTTTGGTTCCCTCCATGATCTTTCTTTCTAATTTTCCTTCCTTCATTCCATGTTGTAGACTTCTTATTCTATCTCCCCCCTTTTAACCTCTACTGTTCTCTTTTATATACCTCATCCAATGCCCAACGGAGGCATTTATTCAAAGAGCCACGATTCCTCATAAGTCAACTTTATTTATTTTGCTAAATTAATGTCCTCCTTAACATACTATCACTGCATATGGTTTGGTTAGGAATCGTTGCCTTTGTTCTTTGTGTTATTCCATTCGTCCTATCCTACTTTTGTCTTACATGCCTTTAATTATAATGGATCATTGGTTTGAACTAATTGATTACTATTGTTTGTATGAATCACTGGCCGTTGGGGATTAGTATTCATTGTTGCCTTAAGAATTTGTTAGGAATCGTTGCCCTAGGGATAATTGTTGCTTTTAGGATTGATGAAGTATATTTTATTTCAATATTTATTGATTTTATTATATATATATATTACTATTATTTTATGAATATTATGATATTCATAAATATTAATTATTATATTTTATATGATAGTTATATTAATATATATTACTTTAATATTTAAAAAAAAATTGTATTGTAATATTATTTTTAATATTTATAATTACAATATTATCTTTTTATAAATTTTAATATCTATATTTTGGTATTCATAATATTATATTTATATTTATAATTATAACATTATCTTTCATGATTATAATAAGAATATTAAATTGTTAACGTTTTTTAATATGTATTTTGTTCATCTTGTTTTTGATGCTTTATATTTCAATGCTACAATTTCGGGGACATGACAGTCCACCCCACCCAAGATTGTTTGTCTACAGTCAATCACTTTAAACCAGTTTTGAGGTGAGAATGATCCTAGGGTTTGTGGGTTATGGGTCCATGATTTAACTTAACTTATGCTTATATAATCAATTTTGTTGAACTCGATTCATGTCAAATTTATTCAAGGTATCTAACATTGAAGTCCTTTCACACCTCAACTGGATTTGCAAAATTAACTAAGGTTCTATTCTTAAACAGTTTCTCTAATCGCTTTTGTATCCCAAGTTCGAGGGAATCCCACTTTATTGCTTTGATAGTTACTTGTCATTATTGTATTTGGATGCCAATAATAATTCAATTCTAGATAAGTTAATTTGTTAGTACCTCCCAACCCCATAAGAATTTTGACAGACAACATTAACATTTTCATAGTTTTTAAGCATAACAATGATGGTCTCCATAGAAATTAAAGCAAACAACCAAGTAGCTCAGCCGAGCAAACAAGTAGCTCAATCAAGTAGACAAGTAGCTCAACCAAAAAAACAAGGATCTCAAGCAAGCAAGTAGCTCAACCACATAGGCAAGTAGCTCAAGCATACATGCAATCAACTAAAGTAGATAAGCAAGTAGCTTAAGCATGCAAGTAACCAACTCAAGAAAGTACGCAACTAGCTCAAGCACATAGGCAAGTAGCTCAAGCAAGTACACAGCCAACTCAAGTAGACAAGCAGGTAGCTAAAGCACGCAAGGAACTAGCTCAAGTAGACAAGCAAGTAGCTCAAGCATGCAAGCAACTAGCTCAAGCATGCAAGCAACTAGCTCAAGCAAGTAGGCAACCAAATCAAGCACACAAGCAAACAACTCAAGCAAGTAGGCAACCAGCTCAACCACACAAGCAACCAGCTTATGCAAGTAGGCAACTAGCTCAAGTAGGAAAGCAAGTAGCTCAAGCACGCACAAGATGGCAGAAAAGATGCTCTAATACCACTATAATTTCACTCACCTGATTTTCCCTAAAATTCATTTGTAGATTAGGTTTAGGGGTTCTTCTTTCCAAAATGAAGGTGTTTCTCTAATGAAATAATCCTGGATTGAAATTTGCATTCACCAATTTAATAACATTTCTAGTACACATATAATTGTTAGCAATAATATCTAGATATCCAAAATATAAACATAATCATAAAAGCAATCATGAAGACATATGAGGAGTGTTATAGGTGGATCTGCCTTAAAGCTCTCATGTTAGGCACGGAAGGTTGTTCACCACAATCCTCATTTCCCAATGGCTTAGTACCTACATTCCCCACTCATGACAACACCTTGAAAGACACTCTCTTCATTAGGGGAAAGGAACCATAAGGTCCATAGTGGCCTCAAGGCCTACCACCCCTCCATGGCTGCAACAAAATCATAAGTGGGATTTTCTGGCACCACTCACCCATGGTTTTCCCTCCCCAATAGAGTACAAGCATAGAGAAGACAATCTTTTAGCAATCAAATACATTTGCATTTATTCAAGATTTATTTCATGTCTATCATCAAAAATATTTTCATTTATCAAGGGTTCTTTAAGTTCATCATTTCCTAGAATAATTTTCATTATGATAAGATCAAAGAAAGCATTCTATCAATAATCAGATTAGCAATATCTATTTCTTATATTCAAAATATGTTAAATATTATTGCTAAGTGAGTATATCACCTCAGTTGTTATACCTCTCCACATTTTTTGATTCCTTACTCACCTCCTTCAACCTTACATTGGATTGATCATAGGATGAGAACAATTCATAAAGATACATAATCTACTTATGTCTATGTTAAAGAGTCATCATTACTTATGCAACTTAATAATTGTTGCACAAGTATCATTATTGCACAATTATAAATTATATATATATATATATATATATATATATATATATATATATATATATATGTTATATAAATATGTATATGTCATCATTTCTAATTGACTTCAATTTATAAAATATATATATCATGATCTCTATATGAATATGTATATAAATACGTATGTATATATATATATATATATATATATATATATATATATATATATATATATATCTATTAAATATGTATACCTAATTAGTTATATAAGTATTTATGTTTCATTATTGTAAATAATATAAATATATATATATATATATATATATATAATAATGTTAGACTTTAATGTATTCTAGTCAGATTTTTGACTGAGTAGTATATTGGTTCCCTCCACAATCTTTCTTTCTAATTTTTCTTCCTTCATTCCATGATGTAGACTTCCTATTCTATCTCCCCCCTTTTAACCTCTACTATTCTCTTTTATATGCCTCATCCAATGCCCAATGGAGGCATCTATTCAAAGAGCCATGATTCCTCATAAGTCAACTTTATTTAATTTACTAAATTAATGTCCTCCTTAACATACTATCATTGCGACTGTCAAAAATGGCAAGGGTAAGAATGCGGTTAGGAAAGATTCCAGAGGGGACACGGTTGTGGGGAACACGGAGATGACTGGAGGGGAAAGTGTCAGGAGGAGATCTGGGAGGCTGGCTAAGAACAACAAGAAGAGATTAATCATTGAGGATTCAGACAAGGAGCAGTCGGACAACAAGGGTTACAAGGAAGAAGAGTCATAAGAGGTGGAAGAAGATTTTGTGGAGAGGCCCCTACTTTCTCCGGTGGACAGCAAGCTCCCTTCTGATGGCTCTGGCTCACGCCCTTCGCTGCCGCTGGTGGATGAGCCTGGTGAGGTTCAAGGTGCTATGGATGATGGGGTGGATTCAGATAAGGTGGCAAAGTGTTTGGACACTCTGGACAAAAGATTTCAGGGGGTGACCCGCTTCACCATGAAACTGGGTCACTTTGTTACGAGTACTCTGTCAAATGCCATAAAAGAGGAACTGGAGGGGAACAATAGCCAAGAAAATAAAGAGTGGGTGGGAGATGAGGCGGTGGACCTCCTAATCAAGAACTGGGACAAAGCCAGTTAGTTGCTCCTGTTGTTGGTCTATCTATTGTTTCTCTGCTATTGTTGTGCTACCTTTGGGTTGTCTCTGGTTTTTTCCCTATTTATGTTAGCTATTTAAGACTTGTCCTTTTCTAGCCCTTGTGGCTCGTTGTGTAGGGTACAACGCCTTGTAAATGATATTTAACTTTTAAAAAACATACTATCGCTGCATATGGTTTGGTTAGGAATTGTTGCCTTTGTTCTTTGTCTTATTTCATTCGTCCTATCCTACTTTTGTCATACATGCCTTTAATTATAAGGGATCGCTTGTTTGAACTAATTGATTACTATTGTTTGTATGAATCGTCGCCCTAGTGATAATTGTTGCTTTTAGGGTTGTTGAAGTATATTTTATTTAAATATTTATTGTTATATATATATATATATTTATTTATTTATTTATTTTTATTAATATTATTTTATGAATATTATGATATTCATAAATATTAATTATTCCATTTTATATGATAGTTATATTAATATATATATTATGTGTTTCTCATTAATATTTAAATTTTTTTATTGTAATATTATGTTTAATATTTATAATTACAATATTATCTTTTTATAAATTTTAATATCTATATTTCGGTATTCACAATATTATATTTATATTATCTTTCATAATTATAATAAGAATATTAAATTGTTAACGTTTTTTAATATGTATTTTGTTCAGCTTGTTTTTGATGCTTTATATTTCAATGCTACAATTTCGGGGACATCACAAAAGATAGCATGCACTTTTGAAAAAAATATCTTTCCAAATTTTTCACCCTCCCTAATAGAGTACAAGCACGAAGGAGATAATCTTTTAGCAATCAAATACATTTTCATTTATTCAAGATTTATTTCATGTTTGTCATCAAATATATTTTCATTTATCAAGGGTTTTTTAAATTCACCATTTCCTAGAATAATTCTCATTATGATAAGATCAAAGAAAGCATTCTATCAATAATCAGATTAGCAATATCTATTTCTTATATTCAAAATATGCTAAATATTATTATTGAGTTTATCACCTGAGTTGTTGTATCTCTCCACGTTTTCTAATTCCTTACTCGCCTCCTTCAACCTTACATCGGATTGATCATAGGATGAGGAAAATTCATAAAGATACATAATCTACTTGTGTCTATGTTAAAGATTCATCATTACTTATACGACTTAATAATTGTTGCAAGTATCATTATTGCACAATTGTAAATTATATATATATATTCTATATAAATATGTATATGTCATCATTTCTAATTGACTTCAATTTATAAAATATATATATCATGATCTCTATATGAATATGTATATATATACGTATGTGTACATATTTAATAAAATATATATATATATTATTAAATATGTATACTTAATTATTTCTGATAAGTATTTATGTATCATTATTGTAAAATATATATATATATGTTTATAATAATGTTAGACTTTAATGTATTCTAGTCAGATTTTTGACTGAGCAGTATATTGGTTCCCTCCATGATCTTTCTTTTTAATTTTCCTTAATTTCATGTTGTAGAATTCCTATTTTATCCCCCCTTTTAACCTCTACTATTCTCTTTTATATGCCTCATCTAATGCCCAATGGAGGCATCTATTCAAAGAGCCATGATTCCTCATAAGTGAGCTTTATTTATTTTACTAAATTAATGTCCTGCTTAACATATTATCGCTGCATATGGTTTGGTTAGGAATCGTTGCCTTTGTTCTTTGTCTTATTCCATTCATCCTACCCTACTTTTGTCTTACATGCCTTTAATTATAATGGATCGTTGGTTTGAACTAATTGATTACTATTGTTTGTATGAATCATTGGCCATTGGGGATTAGTATTCATTGTTGCCTTGAGAATTTGTTAGGAATCACTACCCTAGGGATAATTGTTGCTTTTAGGATTGCTAGAGTATATTTTATTTAAATATTTATTGTTATATATATATTATTAATATTATTTTATGAATATTATGATATTCATAAATATTAATTATTCTATTTTATATGATAGTTATATTAATACATATTATGTGTTTCTAATTAAAACAAAATTGTATTGTAATATATATTTTTAATATTTATAATTACAATATTATCTTTTTATAAATTTTAATATCTATATTTTGGTATTCACAGTACTATATTTATATTTATAATTATAACATTATATTTCATAATTATAATAAGAATATTAAATTGTTAACATTTTTAAATATGTATTTTGTTCATCTTGTTTTTGATGCTTTATATTTCAATTCTACAATTTCAGGGACATCACAAAAGATAGCATGCACTTTTGAAAAAAATATCTTTCCAAATTTTTCCATTGCATTATATCAAAGTATTACTACTTTCCAAAGTAATGATTACATAATACATGATAACATGATATCATTTCTCTTTCACAATCATCCCATAGATATGGATACAATATACATAAACAAGGCTCCATAGAGCTTACTAAAAATAGATCTATGAATGGTCCAGCTGCCCTCCATCAAATCTCAGTTGCCTACTGATGAGGAGAAGCATCACTCAAGCATTTTTTTGCCAACCTTGGACAACTACGGTCCTCGCACAACTGTCAAACTGATAGATGGCCCTATCCTTCAATGAAGAGATTGGTTTGGTAATCTCATAATAATTATTGACCTGTCCCAAGCTTGGTGTTGTGTCCTACATATCTAGATTTGTCACACCGTGGATACAACCTACATATATGGCATTCCTCTACCTAGTATGTAAACCTAGATCACAATGAACTAACAATGTAAACAGTGGCAACTTACACTACTTTGGCCAAAGTATTCATCACCCAGTTCTTAGAGTGGATGTCATATACTTCACCCACCTTCCTAGCTTGATTTGTATTGACCTTTGATAATCTATGCATAGGCTATCCCATTCACTACATTATCCTAACCCCAGGAATAACCTAGCACCTCTATGTTTAACTAACACATCTATTAAGTAAATCATAGTAACTCTAAGACTCAACTAGTTTAAACATTAGCTATGAAAGCTATACCCCCAATATAGTATGTATTCCCTCTATATCCACCCATTCCTTATTATGGAATATGTACAAACACTTCAATCAATATAGATCCTTCTACTAAGTACAACAAGCAATCTTTCCCTTTCACTTAACAATAAAATAATATTTCCCTATAAAGAGATGATATAATCCTCTTGTCAAAATAACTAATAACATACAATCATTCCAAACATAGCAAGTATAAGAGAGTAGAAATCAACATGCATGTCTATGCAATGCTCCAATTGATTGTACTAGATTCCTATCTCAACCTTCTCTTAATTCAGTATGCAACTCCCAAATAAATTTCTCCCACATTACCAAAGACTCCCTCTCAATTCTCTCAAATCTCACTCAACTCAAAAAATTAGATTATAACAATTCAAAAATCATAGCATGAATGCAAAAAATATGTGTCCCTTTTGAGGTTGAGAGAACCTCTATTTATACACAAAGATTAGAAACTAAAGGCTAGAAATAGGGCATCAAGAATGACACTTCTCAGCTCAAGGGATTTGACTCGATAATTAAAATAAAAGGTGGCAACTAAATTCGTTGCACAACAAACACATACACAGCTAAGATGAACGAGTCTATACTAAAATAGACAGCAAGAACATGATGATAAAAAATGCAAGGCAATTGCCTCTTAAAGGTTGAATTACTTGGCACAATTGAGTGCTTGACCATTTCTACATATTTCAAAATGCTTCACATTCTAGAAATTCATATTTAAAGACATACTTCTAATTGATCCATACAATTCTCAGTTGGCGCCATATTATGTCATTCGCGCCATATTTCATGGGTCGTTGTTGGATATTTTACTTGGTCGATACTTTTTGTGCATGAACATTTACTGTTGTTTTGTTGTTGACAAAGTCTTGGCAGCTATATTTACACGTTGGAAAGCATTGGATACTAAGCACTTTTATATGGTAGTGTCCATATTACATAATACAACACTTTAAATGTTTAAAGCATCACTTACTAATATATATGCGTTATTCATATAGTGATATTCCCTTTATTAATATGCTACATGCATTACTTAGTGCAAGCTATGTTTTATATGCTATGTGTTGGTTAAATAATTCAGCACTATCATTATCACATATATAATGATTTTATATATATATATATATATATCAATCCTCAAGTTTATATAATACATTATTTGATATATGAATACACATTCACATATTAATGTATGTGTGTGTATATATATACATATATATACATATATATACATATACATATGTATATATATACATATATATACATATATATACATATACATATGTATATATATATTAACATACTAGTATAGACGTATCCTTTTCATCAATACATACTCGTAAGTTAATATATATATGTATATTCTTATATATTATATATATACATATATCACACGTTATATTTAAACACATATATTCACAGTCATATCGATCAAAATATATACATGGTATATATATATATATATATATATATATATATATGTCTCCTTGTATGAATGATATTCCCATGCATATAGGTAATTCATACATGAGAATGCATAGATATGTCTATCTACATATACTTATGCAGGTATTTACTCTTATGTATGAGTTTTTCGTTGACACATACATAGATACATATATATACATTTTATGTATAAAATATTCTATCAATTAAATATAAACAAGTAAAGAAGAACTCACACATCTCAAAGAGACTCAATACATAGACTCATAAGTAAGAACATTCACAAATATATATGCAAGCAAGACTAAAGATATATACTTACTTTTCCCCAACTATTATCCTGACTTGACCAAACTAGAAGTGTGTGTGAAATTTCAGTTTACGTCGTTTATGAAATGTTACGAGACCAAGTTCTTCTCCCTGAGTGATACTTCCCCTCTCTTCAGGATGCTTGACACTTTTCCTGCAACCAACTTTACACTTTGCAATAGTAGTTAGTTAAAAACAACGTATTCACTTGCATCATATATTTTCATAATCAAGACATTTCATCACTTTGGATTAAATCAACATTTACTCTTCATATTTCCAAAACACATAAAGCATAAGTATACTCATCTAAAGAATTTTCACCCATAAGCTATGACTTGCCCTTCTTGCATCAAAACTCATCCTGATCCTTCTCATGATGTATCTATTATGACAATAAAGTTGCCTTTAAGAATAGGTACCTTCAATATGGGTGTGATAGTCAACTTCTCCTTGAGTAGGTCAAATGTTGCTTGACATTCTTTTGACCACTCAAACTTCTTACCCTTCCTCTATAATGAATTAATAGGAAAAGCTATCCTAGAAAAGTTTGCAACAAACTTCCTATACTAACCAACCAAAGCCATAAAACTTCTAACCTCTGGTACACTTTTGGGTAGTGGCCACTCAAGCACCGCCTTTATTTTAGTTGGATCCATTGCAATCCCTTTTTTTCAAAATTACATGACCTAGGTACTGCACTTTCTTTTGAAATAATGTACACTTAGAGATTTTTCCATATATCTTGTGCTCTCTTAACCATTGGAGAACTATCTCTAAATTTTTACAATGCTCCTCTTCATTCTTGGAATAGGTTAAGATATCATTGAGAAATACTAATACAAACCTATCCAAGAAATCTCAAAATATATTGTTCATCAAGTTCATGAATGTTGTCGATGCATTCATAAGTCCAAAGGGTGGGACTGTGAACTCATAATGATTGTATCTAGTCTTGAAAGCAATTTTGAAACTATCCTTATCTTTGATCGAAAATATCATCAATTCATGGCAATGAGTATATTCTTTATCGTAGCTTTTTTAAGCTTCTGATAATCTATACACAAGCATAGGGTACCATCCTTCTTCTTCATGAAGATCACTGGTGCTCCATAGGGTGAAACATTGGGTCTTATCAATCATTTGGACAACAACTATTCCAACTGTGCCTTAAGTTATATTAATTTTGTTGTAGTCATTCTATAGGGTACTTTAGATATAGGTTATGACCCTAGCACTAAATCAATGGTGAAATCAAATATCCTCTTGGGAGGTAGTCCAGGTAGTTCATCTAGAAAGACATCCACAAATTTCCATAAGATTGGATACTTCTCAGGGTACCATCCTTCTTCTTCACGAAGATCACTAACGCTCCACAAGGTGAAACATTGGGTCTTATCAATCCTTTGGACAACAAATCTTCCAACTGTGCCTTAAGTTATATTAATTTTGTTGTAGTCATCCTATAGGGTACTTTAGATACATGTTTTGACCCTGGCACTAGATCAATGGTGAAATCAAATATCCTCTTGGGAGGCAGTCAAGGTAGTTCACCTGGAAATACATCCACAAATTTCCATAAGATTGGATACTTCTCCATATCTATTTCTCTATACTCCACCACTTCTCCTTCTTTAGCTTCTTGAGAATCTTGTGTATCACCATACATGATATTATCTTAAGGAGTGACTTCCTTGTGTTCTTCTAGTTTATCCATTTTAATTGCAAAGAGTTGGAAACCTTTCTTTTTCACCCTATGCATTTGCACAGCCAAAATCTATCACAGTTTCACTTCCCTAGGTGTTCCTTGAAAAGACATTGGATTACCTAGATAATCTAGTCATTCTATGGTTTTAGCATAGCAATCTACTTTAGCTCTATGCTTCCATAGCCAATTCATACCTAAGATAGTTTCATATGAACCTAAGGGTGCTACGTACAAGTTTACTTCTGTTGAGAAACTTGGAAGTTCAACCCTTGCCTTAAATAAACATTGGTTCACCATTGCTCTTGCCTGGTTTGCATATTCTACAACCCAAGATTTTTCCATAAAACCAACTTTCCTAAAAATATTATTAGCTACTCTATATGATTTTTTTTTGTGGCTCCGGTATCTATAAATATGGAAATAGGTAAACCAAATAAAGTACCTGGAGTTTTCACCGAGGTGATCTGATATTTAGCTTGTCGATTGTCCACCACTGCATGGATACTTTGCTAAAATGTAGCCCATTGAGGAGGAAGTGAATTACCATGTGGTTGCAAACTTGATGGTTTATTAGGACGTTGACTTGAAAAATGGTCCCCTCCACATGTATAACATCCTTTTACTGAACCTCTTCTTTTCATTGGCCTATCAGAATTAACACCATTCCCTCCAGCTTTGTTATAATTACCATTGTTGTAGTTATTTCCTCAACTCATTCCAATTATTGTGGGGTCCTTTGTCCCTTTGTCTTTGAAATTGGTGTCCCTCATTAAACTTCTCGGGAGCTTGTTTAAATTGAGATCCTCCATTCTTCTTTTGATTCTTCTTCTCCCAGTAGACTGAGATGTCTTTGAGCTTTTGCTCTTGCTTGATTGCCTTCTCATAAACTAGGTCCATAGTGGCCAGGCCATGTACATCTACCTCTCCACCTATTTGGATATTTAGGCCCATAATGAATTTTTTGATTCGAAATCACTCATCTTTTTGGTACATTGGAACATACCTCAAGAGACAAGTGAACTTCTCCCAATATTCATTTACTGGCATACCTCCTTGTCTCAAAATTTGGAAATCAATGAGTTTTTCATCAAAAAAGAGTTGGGGTAACCACCTCTTTCAAAAAATCTCAACAAACTCATTCTAAGTTAGCTTTAAGGAATTGATTCCAAGTTCCATCTTCTTGCTCATCAACCAATTAGAGGCTTATCCAACTAACTAGAATGCTCCCCACACAACTTTAGTGACTTCTGAATAGTTTCTTATTTCAAAATAATTCTCCATTTAAATTAACCATGCCTCAACTTCTTCTCCACTGGTACTTACTTCAAATTTAGGAGGAGTAATCTTTCTCATATCTCTAGATAATCCAGTTTCCATACACTTTCTCTTAGTTCCATTAGAATATGATTGAACTCTAACACTTTCTTGATCTCTAGATTTAGTGTGGTTTTTGGAATCTTCCCCTTCTTCCTCATTTTTGGGAACTTCTTCATCTTCTTCATTGTGTGCGACTTCTTCTTCCTCTCTTTCTTTTCCCCTCACTTCTTTATCAATGTTTCCTATCCTTGCATTAGTTTCATTCATGATTGTTAGAAGTTAATCCAACTTGGCTTTGACATTATCCACACCTTGTCCAACCTCTTGGTACCCTCCAAGATTAGTTCTTGTCCTAACTATTGTCTTAAGTATAGTTATACCGGGAGGTTCATCTTTAATTAGATCCTATCATGGTTTACGAAATGCATAAGAAACATTTCAAAAGAGCAAAAATTCATAAATAAATTTCATTGAGGTTCTCATACACAAATTTTGATAAAAAAACATATTCTTTCATTTATTCACAAGGATTTCAATATCATTTATTTTACATTGAATGGCTATTCAAATAGTCAAGAAGAGAGTATCCATCAAATTCACGCTTAGATATATAACTATGAGGGATGTACCACTTAGATTTTTGCTCCTCTCATTTGCTCTTCTCTATAGCAAAAAGGATAGTAACCTTCAGACTTATCATCTGATATGTAGTTTTGGGGAACGTATCCCTCTGATTCACTACTAGAGGCTATAAAAATTATTTCAGCCAAAGTTATTATTTGAGGGTTCCTAAATGTCAATGTTGGATTGACACTACATTCTGAGGGCATATCCCTATAAAGTGATAATGAGTCTGACCTGGTCAGAGAGACAGATGGTAAGTTCTTGAAATTGGCTTCATCTCTCATCCTTCTTTTCTCTTGACTAATCCATGATAGAGCATGACTGAATGTCTCGATATCACTTAGCTAGATGGCATTTCATAGTTGGTTCCCTCAATGGTACGAACAAGAACTTCTTTTTCCTTCTTGGCCTGTAGGTAGCATTCATTTTTTATCACTGACTTTCTTGCAGTTAACCTGAGATGCACCATATTGGCACAATAATTTCCCAAACATTAGACTCATTATGTTGGAAGGGAAAACATAGCAAGCACATAGGTTCTAGAGCTAAACCTAGTAGCTCTGATACCACGTGTAACATGCCCATTGTTCTACAAAGTAACTTTCTTAAGTTTTAACCTTGAGTAAAAAGTTTAAGCATCTAACCATTATGAGCAACAAAAATTTTCTTTTCAAAACTATAAAGATAGCATGCAATTTTGAAATAAATAACTTTCCAAACTTTTCCATTGTATTATATCAAAGTATTACTACTTTCCAAAGTAATGATTACATAATACAAGATAACATGATATCATTTCTCTTTCATAATCATCCCATGGATATGGATACAAGATACATAAACAAGGCTCTATGGAGCTTATTGGAAATAGATGTACGAATGGTCCAAGTGCCCTTCAAGTCATAATAATTCATTTAATATAAGCAATGGATAAGTTTAAGAATAATAAATATGCAAGATTTAAGTCTAGACCTAGTAACCTCATTCAAACCACATGTAGCTATAGGATTAGTCCAAGGTATTGCTACATATACTTATATATTTCTTTTGAGTGGGTTCACATTTCCACTTGTCCCTAAGTTATTAGTTTACTTTGATTCATGCTATCAAATCTTGGTCACCTACTGATGAGGAGAAGCATCACTAAAGCACTTTTTCGCCAACCTTGGACTTATTACGGTCCCCCGCACAACTATCAAATTTATAGATGGCCCTACTCTTCAATAAAGAGATTAGTTTGGTAACCTCATAATAATTATTGACCTTCCCCAAGCTTGGTGTTGTGTCCTATATATCTAGAGTTGTCACATAGTGGATACGACCTACATATATGGCATTCCTCTACCTAGTATGTAAACTTGGATCATAGTGAACTGACAGTGTAAATAGTGGCAACTTACACCTCTTTGGCCAAAGTATTCATCACCTAGTTCTTCGAGTGGATGTCATATGCTTCACCCACCTTCCTAGCTCGATTTGTATTGATCATTAATAATCTATGCATAGGCTATCCCCTTCACTAGATTATCCTAACCCCACAAATAACCTATTACCTCTATGTTTAACTAACACATCTACTAAGTAAATCATATTAACTCTAAGACTCAACTAGTTTAAACATTAGCTATGAAAGCTATACCCCCAATATAGTATTTATTCCCTCTATATCCACCCATTCCTTATTATGGAATATGTACAAACACTTTAAGCAAAATAGATCCTTCTACTAAGTACAACAAGCAATCTTTCCCTTTCACTCAAGAATAAAATAATTTTTCCCTATAAATAGATGATATAATCCTCTAATCAAAATAGTCAATAACACACAATCATTCCAAAAGTAACAAGTATAAGAGAATAGAAATCAAAATGCATGTTTATGAAATGCTCCAATTGATCATACTGGATTCCTATCTCAGCCTTCTTTTAATTCAATATACAACTCCCAAACAACTTTCTCCCACATTACCAAAGACATCCTCTCAAAATCCTCTCTCAATTCTCTCAAATCTCACTCAACTCAGAAAATTAGATTATAACAACTTAGATATCACAACATCAATGCAAAAAATATGCATCCCTTTTGAGGTTGAGAGCACCTCTATTTATACACAAAGATTAGAAACTAAAGGCTACAAATAGGGCATCAAGAATGACACTTCTCGGCTCAAGGGATTCAACTCAACAATTAAAAGAAAAGGTGGTAACTAAATTCGTTGCACAAAAAACACATATGCAGCCAAGGTGAATGAGTCGATACTAAAATAGACAACAAGAATGATGATAAAAATGCAAGGTAGTTGCCTCCTAAAGGTCAACTTACTTAGCATAGTTGAGTGCTTGACCATTTCTACATATATCAAAATGCTTCACATTCTAGAAATTTATATTGAAAGACATACTTCTAATCAATCCATACCATTCTCAGTTGGCACCACATTATGTCATTCATGCCATATTTCATGGGTCGCTTTCGGCTATTTGACTTGGTCGATACTTTCCTATGCATGAGCATTTACTGTTGTTTTGTTGTTGACAAAGTCTTGGCAGCTATATTTACACATTGGAAAGCAATGGATACTAAGCACTTTTATATGGTGTTGTCCATATTACATAATAGAACACTTTAAATTATTAAAGCATCACTTACTAATATATATGTGTTGTTCACATAGTGCTATTCCCTTTATTAATATGTTGCACACATCACTTAGTGCAAGCTATGTTTTATATACTATGTGCTAGTTAAATAATTCAACACTATCATTATCATATATAATGATTATATATATATATATATGTTTATATGTTTATATGTATATATATATATATATATATATTAATCCTAAGTTTATATAGTACATTATTCGTTGTATGAATACACATTCACATATTAATGTATGGGTGTATATATATATTATTAACATACTAGTATGGTCGTATACTTTTCGTCAATACATACTTATAATTTAATATCTATATGTATGTATATTCTTATATACTATATATATACATATATATCACACCTTATATTTAAACACATTTATTCACAGTCATATCAATCAACATATATATCTTTGTCCAAATGATATTCCCATGCATATGGGTAATTTATACATGAGCATGCGTAGATATGTCTTTCTGCGTATACTTATGCACATATTTACTCACGTGTATGAGTTTTTTGTTAACACACACATATATACATTTTATGTTATATATTCCATCGATTGGATATAAACACATAAAGAAGAACTCACACATCTCAAATAAACTCAATACTTAGACTCCTAAGAAAGAACATTCACAAATATATACGTAAGCAAGACTAAAAATAACTTACTTTTTCCCAACTATTATCCTGACTTGACCAAACTAGAAGTGTGTGTGAAAGATCAGTTTAGGTTTTTTATCAAAGGTTACTAGAACAAGTTCTTCTCCCTGAGTGATACTTCCCCTCTCTTCAGGAGGCTTGATACTTTTTCGACACCCAACTTTACACTTTGCAATAGTAGTTAGTTGAAAACAACATATTCACTTGCATCATATATTTTCATAATCAAGGAATTTCATCACTTCAAATTAGATCAACATTTACTCTTCATATTTCCAAAACACATAAAGTATAAATACACTCACCTAAAGCATTTTCACCCAACTAGGTAAAAGTAAATAAGCAGTAACACAACGAGATGTAACATTCCCCCCACCATTAGTGTTCCACTCGTATCTCATCCTTCTACACATAACCCTACTAATGATATTCCTCATGCATATGGTTCTCACACTATTCCTTCCTCTCACCCTATGTCCACTTTAATTTATAATTTCATTTATCCTTTCATGGTCATGGCATTACCTTATCTCCCACATTCTCATTATTGTAAGGAATTCAAGATAGAATAACAACTTCTTACACTAATCTTGAGAGGAGGGTAATGCAAAAAAATCATATCATTACAATATTTACAAAAATTAAAGAGAAATAAACATAAATATCATGCATACCACAACACAATGATTTATATATGAAAAACCCTTTTAGGAGAAAAACCCTACACTCCAAAATCCATCCAGTTTATTATTGTAAAATTTCAAAGATTACATTACACTTGCAGAGCGAGCTTGTCACAAGAGTATCACCAACTAGAGATTCAGAGGCAACACAATAGTCATTAGACTATGAGAATACATCACAATGCATAGTCATAATATAATACCCTCATAAAATAGGGTTGCCTTCTAAGGTAAGACAAGACGATAAAATATTTATTAGATCTAAGACCTAATGTTGAGTGGTCCATTTTTAGAATAATAAAATATGGCTTTCAAGGGCACTATCCCCAAACCCCCACAACCCCTAGATCCCATAAGGGGGTACCCCCTACACCTTTGTGCTCAAATTTATTGACATGTTATAAGATCACAAGGTTGAAATACCATTTTTGCTAACATTCTCCAATTTGTTGAACACCTTGCAAATGTAACATGAGGATTAGTACCATGATTTAATTGCTAGAGGTTAAGAGACCCATAAAATCTTAACACCTTTTGAACTTCTCCATGCTCACAACCTTAGTTAAATAAACTACAAAATCATCAAAGTCTCAACCTTTACTAGCTTCACCCTCCCATCCTTGACCATGTATCTAACAAAATGCTATTGTACATCATTGTGCTTGGTCCTAGCATGAAACATTGGGTTCTTAGCTAGTTAAATCACACTCTAATTATCATTGCACCTTGTTTTATTATAACATTTGAACACATCCTATTAAACTAAATGGGTTCTTTAAAAGCATGAGTAGCTTCCATATACTCAACTTTAGTAGTGGACAAGGAAACCACATCCTATCATTATCCAACTAATTACACCACCAAATAAAATAAACACAAAAGCATTATTCGATCTTTTTCTATCAAAATCACCTATCCAGTCCGAATCCTCATAACCATGAATATTAAGGGGATGCTCATCTCCCACCATATTACTATGATAACACAAGTAATACTCTAAGGTATTTGCAAATATTTGAAGACTCCTTTAACTACATCCCAATGAGTTCCACCAGGATTAGACATATATCTAGACATAACTCCTACTATTTGGGAAATATCTAGTCTAGTGTAGACCATAACATGCATCAAACTTACGATTGCACTTTAGTAAGGCAGTTTGATCATGTCTTCTATCTCATATGGGTATGTTAGATAATCTGAAGCAAATAACTTTGTTCCAACCATAAAGGAACACACAATGGTCTACAATCCTACATGTTAAACCTCTGTAAAACTAATTTGGCATACTTACTCTAGCCAATTCATAGCTTTCTATTCATTGTATTTCAAATTTAAATGTAAGTTGAGACTTCACATCTGAAATCATACCTTTCCCTTTACCAATAAACAATATATAATGCAATAAATAGGAAACAATATCCATTAGATTTATAATAAACACAATGATCTAATTTAGAACACTCAAATCCCAAACTTAACACATATATGTATCAATTTTTTGGTACCAAATTCTATGATTTTTTTGAGGCCATACAAATATTTCTTCAATTTATAAACCAAATTAATTTTACCTTTCACCATGTAATGCTCTAGTTGTGTTATATAAATATCCTCCCCCAAATCTCCATGAAGAAAAGTTGTTTTCACATCCATTTTCTCAACTTCTAGATCATAAGTAGCACTATAGTAAAGATCTAATGGATGTTATTTTTACAATAGGAGATAAATATCACCATAATGAACACCTCAACCCGAAAGTAACCTTTCACAACCAACCGTTCTTTGCACTTCTTAATACCTCAATTTGGACCCATCTTTTTCTTAAACACCCATTTGCAACCAATAGGTTTTCATCCTACAAGAAATGGCACAAGAACCCATGTATCATTATTTTTCAAAGTTGTCATTTCTTCATGCATAGTAAATTTCTAGGATTTTGCATCATTCATACCTAATGCTTCTTCTACAAATTTGGGTTCGTCAATGTATATATTCAAAGCAAAAATACATTTCCAATCATCAAGTGAATACCTTTCAGGTGTTTATTTATGCCTTGTAGACCTTCGAACAAGTTGAGTTGGAGGTTTTTCCTCCTCTTATGAAGATTCAGAGCAAGATGAAATCTCCTCAACTTGTTGTCTATCAAGGGACCTCGATTTAACTTTCTTAGGTGTAGAAGGAATTTGAATCACATCTTTTTGTTCACTTTATTTTGGCTACAATTTAATAAAACAAGGTTTTATTTCTTTAAAAATAATAGTTTATACTATATATTACCTTATGTGCTATATGATATCAAAGCTTGTATCCTTTCACACCATAGCTATATTTAATGAAGATACATTTCACAACCTTGTTCTCCAACTTTTTTCACTTCTCCTTTTACATATGTGCATATGCCTCGCAAGAAAAAACTCTAAAATGTTTCGTTGAAGGCTTGTTACCCAACCATGCTTCTATAGGTGTCTTATCAACAAGAGTTGATGTAGGGGACCTATTAATCAGGTAACAAGCAATGAAAACAACTTTAACCTAAAACCTTTGTTCTAGACCAACATTACTCAACATACTCGTAACCTTCTCCATTAGTGTCTTGTTCATTCTTTTTGCAACTCCATTCTATCATGGATAGTATGGAGTTGTCTTTTGTCTCGAAATACCGTAATATTTATAGAATCTATCAAAATTATTAGAGATAAATTGACCACTTATCAATCCTCAAATATTTTATTTTCTTTCTAGTCTACAACTCAACTATTACTTTAAGTTCTTTAAATCGATTAAAAAATCATGTTTACTCTTTAAAAATTATGTATTCATGTCCTCCTATAATCATCAATAAATGAAACATAATATGTGGATTTTCCAATTGAATAATGTCTACAAGACCAAACACTTTAGAATAAATAAGATCCAATAAATCACAAGATTTATGAGAACTCAAGTAAAAATAAATATGATTTTGCTTTTCATAAATGCAATGTTCACATAAATCAAAATCAGGATTATAATTAGACAACCCTTCAACAGGGTTTTTTTATGTTTCAAGGCCTTTAGACCCTTTTCTCTAATGTTCCCAAGTCTTTGGTGTCATACATAGTCTTCGCAATGGGTAAATTTGATTCAAAAGAAATAACACCCTTGGGTACCCAAAATCCATGACCATTCATTGAAGATGAAACCCTCATTCCAACAAAGTAGCCATAAACTTGATTTCCACATAAGTACTATTTCACTCAATAGTGTATGCATAAATCTTAAACGACATGCCATATCTCACACCTCTAGAAATCACCATAGAACCTCTAAACATATTGCATCTTGCATCCAAAAATACTGCTTGCACACCTACATCTATCAATTTACTCACATATCAAAATAAATTGTGCTAATCCATGGATATGCAATATACCTTTAATCATTTTTATTCTACCATTAGGAAATATGATTCTAACTTTACCATGACCAACAATATTTAAACATGAATCATCACCCAAGTACACCTTACATACATCAAACTCTTCATATTAAAAAAAGCAATATCTATTAGAGGTCATGTGGAAAGATGAACTCGAGTCAATTAACCACACATCATTACCTACATGAGTATCCAAAGCTACAATGAATGCATTACCACCTTCCTTCTCAAACTCGGGATCATAATCGGATTTCTCTTGTTTCTTCTTCTTTTCTTCTCAACACTCCTTATGGAAGTGTCTATGCTTACCATAATTCCACAAAATAGATTTGGGCTTTCCATGAGATTTGGATCTCCCCTTGGACTTGGATTTATCACGCTTCTCATTCTTCTTGCCTTTTTTCAAGAGGTCTTCCATGAAAATTTAGGGCCTCCTTGGCACTAATGGATACCTTCTTCATCATCTCTTCAAAAAGAAAAGAACCCACCACACCTTTGATCTTCAAGATAACATAAGTACTCCAATTGACCATAACAAGAGAATCCCATGAATCAAGCAAAGAACAAAGCAAGATCTGACATTTCTCCTTCTCATCCATGTTTTAACAGCAACTAATTCCAATTGATCTACCAACATATTGAATGTTTCCAAGTGGTCGGTAATTCATCCACCCTCTTCCATTTTGAAGGAATATAATATTTTCCTTGAGAAAATTTTATTCACTAAATATTTTTGATACATCTTACCAAGTTTCTTCCATAGTTTATGTGCAGAGGTCTCTTCATCGAAATTGATTTAAACAAATTCTACCAATCACAATTTGATTAGACCCTTAGATTTACAGTCCATAACATTATATTGAATATCCAAAGTAGGATTTTTGGGCCGTAAAAAATCATTAACAAAATCCCACGAATATGAATCTATCAATAAATCATCCTTCTTCATCTTTCCACATCTCAAAATTATTTTCAAAAAAAACTCCATCTACATTCTCCCTAATGAACTTGTCATCTAGAAATTCCTACAACAAGATCATAAAGCATCTCCCACTCAAATTTAGATTATTTCAAAAAGAAAACCAACAACCCACAACTAAAACCAAAGGTGATAAGGCTTTGACACTGATTGTAAGGAAGTTAAGTTAGCAGAACAATTCTCTACACTAATATTAAGAGAAGGACAATGCAAAATATTTCAGATCTTTAAAAAAATTAAACAAAAATAAGCATAAATATAATGGATACCACAACACAGTGATTTACATGGGGAAAACCTTTTTGGGAGAAAAAACCCACACTCTAATATTCATCCAATATATTATTTATAAATCTCAAAGATTAAAATATACTTGTAGAGCAAGCTTCTCACAAGAGTATAACTAACAAGAGATCTAGAGACAACATAATAGCTATCAGACTTTTATAATACATCACAATGCACAACCATAATACAATTCTCTTATAAAATAGGATTGTCTTCTAGGGCAAGACAATCCAACAAAATATCTACCATCATATACGATACCTAATGATAAAAAATCCAAATTTATAATAATAAAATATACATGATATATGGCTTTCAAGGGCATTGTCCCTGAATCCCCATCAAGGTGCATGGCCCTTGGACCCCTCATCGAGGGGATGGTCCGCCAAACCTGACAAGGGGGTACCACACCAGCATCCCCCCACACTCAAATATTAATATATTATAATTACAAGGTTGAGACACCATTTTTACTAATAACTATACTTCCTTAATTGTTTCCCATACTCCTGATACCACTATCATCCCTACCTTTACCCTTGATACACTAGTACAAGACTTTATCAATATCAAAAAAGGTGGATAATATGCTTAATAAGTAATATTTTATCACATATAATCCTCCATGATATACACCAATTTTTTCAGGTTATCACATATCTATTGACTCTTGGCTTTGTTACACCTAGATTTGACCCATATAATTGAAAAAGGAGACACTAGTGTCCATTTACATGTTTTAATTGTTGTATGTTTTGATTTCTCATATTTGGATAATATCTTAGCCATATTGTTTATAAAAACCTAAAAGGGTTGTACTATTCAATGGTTTTATTCTTTGAATCTTGGTTTTATAGGTTTGCTTGATGATCCAGGTAGTGAATTGAGATTATTTTCACACTAACATGAGAATGAAGATAACCATGAAATCTTGGTTTTTACATTTTTGGAGATATTCTTGGGTTCATTATTTTTCTTTAATCGAATTCTAGAGAAGTCTAGGGGGCCTCCGACATAGGCTTCTTTCCTCCAAATAGTGTCGAGTATTGGCCCCGCTTTTATCCTCTAACATATTTGGCTTGAGAGGAATTGTAGGATTTTTGGGGGAAGTAAGTTGATGGCTCAACAGGTTTGGGAGAGAGTTGTAGGCATGATTTAGGATACTGTGGAAGCTAAATGCAAAGTGTATTTTCCCTTGGAGAAGAGAGATGAAGAGATAATGACTAGTTTGGGTTTGTATGGAATGGCACCTGATTCTTCCTATGTTAGGAGGGTTCACCAAGATAAAAAGAAAACTCAAAGAGATGGTGGTTGGTCCCCTCCTTTGGAGAATGTTTTAAAGATCAATACTAATGGATCTTTAAGGGTAATCTCAATCTTTTGAGGATTAGTGGAATTGGAAGGGATAGCTTTGGTAGGGCCATCTTCTTCTCCTCCATTCATAAGGGGCAACAAACCAAAAATCTCATAGAAGGCTTGTATATTCTTTGTGCTATTGAGTGAGCTTGTGCCCTTGGTTGGTGCAAGATCATCTGTGAATCAGATTCTCAAATCATAGTTAATTTGTTGAATGAGAGGAAGTTGGATGGGGTTAATTGGCATCTTGCCTATGTTGTCAGGCAGATTCTAAGATTGAGTTCCTCATTTGAGTTTATTTCGTTTACTCACATTTTGTGAGTGGAATAGGATTGATGATTGTTTGTCTGAATGGGCTTTTGAGAATGTTGGGGGTTGGTAGGTTAAAGGTTGGGATTAGTTATCCCAAGATTATTCCCAAGGTTTACAAAGGCTGATTATGGAGGACATGACAGGATGATGCTTTTTGGTTGGTTGGTTTTGTTGCATATTTTTCCCATTCAACAAGTGTTTGTTGGTTTTGGGACTCTTGGCTATTTATTTGGGTGCCTATTTCAAACCCTAATTGCTTTGTATAAGTGATTTTTTAGATGCCATAAATTTTTTACTCTCTTTATTCAAAAAAATATAACCACGAAATATTAGAATATGTGTACCCAAATAAGAAATGAGCATGACAATGATTTTGATATTTAATTTCAATCAATGATAAAAAAAATTAAAACATAGATTTGATGATGATGAGCTACAAGTTATCTTCCTTAAGGGGTTGTTAACTACTACTGATAATAGTATTCATTTGAGTAGTTTTCCTTCTTTTCTAGAAACATTGACTCATCTAAAGACTCTTAAGATGAAATTGATTGCATCTAATACTCTTAAGTATGAATTATTTCATTTAAAGAATTTTTCATGCACTTCTAATTTTTAAAAATCTACATCTATCACCAAGGGAAATGATTACAGAGACAAGGAGGAAAATATTTATCATACTGTTGGGTGAATATTTTGTAATCCCTTTACAAATTACAAAATAAGGATTTCAGCCGCAACTATGATGAGAATGTTCTCTCCTCTTTGAAAGGGGAGGCTCCATTCTTACTGCTTATTGAAAAAAAATTAAACTATGCTAAACTAAAAGTATTTACACTAGCTTTAACCATGTGAGGTGTGTTACATTCACCATTTTCTCTTCTTTCAAAAAATACATTTACAATGTTCCACAGTAATATTTTGTAATACTTTCCACCTCTAAATATCTACCTAAGTAGTAATCACCAATATTCTTGATTAAACATAAGAGTAATCAAAGAGTACTAATATAACTATATTAATAGTAATCAGAAGACACACAAAGCACAAAGTATTCTTGTTTCCCTTTATGATAATTTTGTAGTAATAAATGATGCAAGTTGTAGCACAAAGTCTATCAACCCACTTCACCAACAGATTTGCACACAAAGTGAATAAATCCAAGCTCAAAGTCTTGATAATCTTAACCAAGAAACACTTACATCATACAATTTAAAGTAATCAAAATAACTCAAAGTTAGTATGAACTATCTTGAACGTCCTTCTAATCATAAGAATCAATCACCACTTATCCAATTAACAATAAGAAAAATCAACAAGAACAACATAAGAACATTTTCACTAATACAAATTTGATTCAAAACAAAAGGTTGAAATCAAAATTCGCCTCCTTTTATTAACTAAATTTGATTTTGCAATTTGAACACAAAGTCTCAAAGTTGAGTCACAATTTGGGAAGCACTTTGTTACATAAGATTAAAAAGGTCCTAATTACAAGTGAGCTCTCTCATATTTATAGTGTTGAAATGCACAAGACAACTAAGAGGGGGGGTGAATCAATTGTATCAAATTACTTTACTTCTAATGTTAATCAATTCCACTTTAACTCAATCTATTATTAAGTGTAAACATGGAATGTGAATAACAAAAAGCAAACACTAGAGACACCAGATTTACATGGAAAACCTAATGAGGAAAAAACCACGGTGAGGATTAGCTCACAATATAGTGGTAATGGAACACCGAGAATAAAGGCTCACTGCCCAAATATAAAGGTTCACTACCTACAATAGGACTCACTATCTAGAAGGAGGCTCACTGCCTACAGATAAAGAATAGATAAATAAAGATCCACTACAAAAAGGTTCCACACATTTGAAGCTTGATCAGAAGATTGCAGAAACCATTAGCTCACTGCTTTTAGGAATCTAGCACATCAAAGTACGACTGCCTTGATTCACTCTTACACACTCTTCTTTTCACACTTGTTTGAACACTTCACTTCCTTTTTTTCCACAATTCGCAACATCTTGACTTGCTTTTATACTATCTTCAACCCTAGAAGCATTCTCCAAGGTTGGCTATACATCCTTCAATTTACAAATTCAAATTAGTCTAGCTACTCAACATTCCCGCGGTGGATAAGAATGAGAGAGGACCATTTACACATTTAATTAGGGCCCAAACAACATCTTGGATCAATCACACACTTTCTCCATTCGGTGAAAATTCTTTATGTAACGTGTAGACACCAGGTCGACCAAACCTGATGAAAAAACCAATGATCTTTGAAGTACACGCTTCTCCAACAAGATGATCACACGTGGATCACCCAACATGCTTCACCATACATTTTAACATCTCTTAGAGACCTTCAAATACATCTGCAACTACTGCAATAATCTTCATGCACAAAACATTCTTCAACAGTCCCATCGGACCAAGCAACAACACACAAGACCTCTAGAGCAAGTTTTCCTGAGCACCAAATCATAACTACATTTGTGAGAACACTGAGAACATCAATATAAACCATCTTCCAGATTTGCAAGATCTAAACCAAAACACTAGAAGACTGCAGAGCAAAAACATTTCTCCCAGTCCACAAACAAATAGTTATGCCCAATTGGTTCACACACTGATGAACATATCTTTCACTCTCCATCAATCCAAAAGCTAAGGCTTGGGATATATTATCCATTGAAGCTCATGAATAATACCACATATCCGCACATGGATAGGTTCAACGCAGAAGAAATGCATAGCAAATTACCGGAGCACACTTTGAAAACACACACTCAACAATCTTCATTATTTCATAATTTTCTCAAGAGCACTTGGCAAAAACATAATTGCAACTTCATAAATATAGCTCCATGTTCTCTAAACAATTCTACAATATCTCAACTATACAAGTACCATCTACAATCACACTGAACTATGTTGACATCAATGAAAACATTAATGACAACACCACCAAGCACATCCATACTTGTAACAATCTCCCCCTTTGTCATTGATGGCAACACATGATGTGAAAAACCATCAAAGACAACATACACGTTCTCTTGCTTCTACTCTCTTCTCCTTACAAGACTCTCTCTCCCTTTTCAAAATTTTCACATGACTTTCTCTACCCCTTTGATATTAATGGCAAAGGAAAGTTTTGCATGAAAAAACACTTGCCATATAAAGCACATATCACTCCCCCTTAGGAGTGCACCCACATCACATACTGCAACAATGGAAATCTCTACTCCCCCTAAGGAGCAGACCACAATCATTAGTCTAGACCAGGAAATAATCTATGAATCCACTGAGCTAATGCACCTCCATGTGCACCTAGTTCAAGGAAGGAGGGGCAGTAACCCATAACTTCCCCCTGAGATACTCAAAAGAATCCTTCGGAAGGGCCTTAGTGAATCTGTCAGCAATTTATTCCTTGGTAGACACATATTCAAGTCTGACTTCATTCTGCAACACCTTCTTCCTCAAGAAATGATACCTAATGGATATAGGCTTTGTCCTAGAATGCATCACCAGATTTTTTGAAATATTTTTTGCACTTGTATTGTCACAAAAGATAGAAATAGGATCATCACACATCACACCTATGTCCTTCAAAGTTTGCTTCATCCAAAGTACTTGTGTACAACAAGATGTTCCTGCAATATATTCAACTTTTGTAGTGGATAAAGAAATGGATCTTGTTTTTTTACTCAACCATGAGACCAATCTTCCTCTAAGGAAGAATGCACCACCACTTGTACTCTTTCGATCATCTACACAACCAACCCAATTTGCATCAGTGTAGGCATTCAATGTGAAATCAATATCCTTAGGATACCATAGCCCATAATTTGGAGTGCCCTTAAGATATCTGAATATCCTCTTTACACCTGTAACATGTGCCTCTTTAGGTTCTGCTTGAAATCTTGCAACCAAACATACTGCATGCATGATATCTGGTCTAGTAGCAATAAGATACAACAGTCCACCAATCTTAGATCTATACATGTTCTAATCAACTTTAGAAGATTCATCATCCTTACTTAGCTTACATCCAGTTACCATAGGGGTACAAACCAATTTGGAGTCATCCATTCCAAACTTCTTCAACAATTCCTTAACATACTTAAATTGTGAAATGAATATCCCCTTATCAGTTTGATTCACTTGAAGACCAAGGGAGAAATTCAACTCACCAATCATAGACATCTCAAACTCTTTTTGCATCTCCTCTACAAATTTATCACATACCTTCATTTCTTATCTATTAATAATGTAAAGAACAGTGTGGATTGCTTCTCTCCAATATACATCAGGAACATTTGCTTATTTCATCATTGTCTTGAAAGTCTCTTGAATAGTTCGGTTCTTCCTTTCCACAACTCCATTCTTTTTAGGGTTCTAGGGGAAGAATAATGTCTCTTTGTGCCATGTTCTTCACAAAATGCATTAACCTCACTATAAGTGAATTCTCCACCTCTATCAGACCTTAAACATTTGATTCTTAACTTTACCACATTCTCCACTCTTGCCTTGAACACTTTGAATCTATCAAATCCTGAGATTTCTCTCTAAGAAAAGTAACCCACGTCATCCTAGAGTAATCATCAATCAAGAGCATAAAATACATGTCACCATTAAGGCTTCCTATTCTTGCAGGACCAAAAAGGTCTATATGAATCAATTCTAGCATTCTGGTAGATGATTGTTCTTTTCCCTTAAAACCGCTTCTTGTTTGTTTTCCCAACTGAAAACTTCTGCAATTTGAATTTGTAGTCTTTGTGATTCTAGGTAGATCTTTGACAACATCTTTTGAACTGATCCTAAACATGTCCCGTCCTTCGGTTCCATAGCCAAATTTCATTAATCTGTGAAACAAAGCACTGACCATCACCACTCTTAAGCTGATAGATGTTTCCATGAGTTCTTCTTCCTACTGCTACCATAGCTTTGGACCCCTTTCAAATGTCATAGGTGTTATCCTTAAACACAAGCTTCAATCCTTTACTAAACATTTTCCCAACACTCAAAATATTATATGCCTTAAACCTTAACATAATAGACATCATTAGTACTATGTTTTCTATCAAAACTAATTGTTCCTTTCCCAACAATGTTAGCACCAGAATCATCTCCAAACATAACTATTCCTCCATCATACTTCTCAAGTTTAGTGAACTTACTTTTATCTCTAGTCATGTGATTTGAACATCCACTATCAATTACCCAATAGTATTTATCATGTCTAGCATGAAAAGCAGTCACTAGAGTACCTTCCATCTCATCCTTCTTGCTCTTCGAACTAGATTCCCTTGCACATCTTCCATGGTCAACAAATACAACTTTACTTTCTAGGGCTAGAAATAAACATTCATATTTATCTTCCTCAAAGTGAGACTCATCATCATAAATTCCTACATCTTCTTTAACATAATACAATTTCTTGAACTTCCTATCCTTTTTATCTCTGTAGTTATTATTATTATTATCTCTGTTCTTCTTGTGTGTAGCTCTATTTGGAAATCTTGAGGCATAATAACCAATATTTCCACAACTAAAACATTTAAAGGGAAATATACCTTTGTATTTATCGGTACCTTTATTCAATTTCCTTGTAAAGTTTGCTTCCAACTCTTTTGAACTATCATCATCTGAGTCATCTCCTATCTTCATTGCTTTAAAGGTTGTTTCGGATTTCTCCTTTTCTCTTGCAAATTTTCTCATCTCAAATGCAATCAAGGTGCTAAATAGCTACTCCTTAGTAAATGTCTTTGGATCATATGATTCTTCAATAGCAGAGACCTTGTCATTGTAATTCTCCGGTAGGGTCATCAAGATCTTCTCAATTAAATATTCATTTGATATGGTACCACCTTGATTCTTGATCTCATTTGCTACAATTTCAACTCTCTGATAATAACTCACAATATCTTCACCTTCTTCCATTCTCAAGTTCTCAAATTTGCGCTTAGCTGTTAGCTTCCTTGATAATTTTACTCTATCATTTCCTTCATAAATGTCTTTCAATTTTTCCCATACTTCATAAGCAGTGCCTAAAGAAATAAATTTTGTCCTTTCAATTTTAGATAGAGCACTAAAGATAGCATACCTTTCCTTTTCATTATCCTCATAAGCAGAAACATCGTCTGCAAAGGAAGGACTAGCAGATGGTTCAACATACTTTGTCTCTACAGCTTTCCAGGACTTGAAACCAAGAGAGACCAGGTAACCTCTCATTTGCACTTTCTAGTCAATGTAATCAGCTCCATCAAAAATAGGGATTTGCGACTTGTGCACCATTTGACCTACCTCAAGCGGTTAAGCTTTTCACTAAGGAACTAGAGCTCTGACACCAATTGTTGAAATGCACAAGACAACTAAGAGGGGGGGTGAATCAATTGTATCAAATTAATTTACTTCTAACCTTTATCAATACCACTTTAACTCAATCTCTTATTGAGTGTAAACATGGAATGCAAATAATAGAAAGCAAACACCAGAGACACCAGATTTACGTGGAAAACCCAATAAGGGAAAAACCACGGTGAGCATTAGCTCACAATATAGTAGTAATGCAATACTGGATACAAAAGCTCACTACTAGAGGGCTCACTGCCTAGATACAAAGGCTCATTGCCTACAATACGACTCACTATCCAGAAGGAGGTTCACTGCCTACAGATAAAGAAAAGATAAATAAAGATCCACCACAAAAAGGTTCCACACATTCGCAGCTTGATCGAAAGATTGCAGAAACCATTATCTCACTGCTTTCATGAATGTAACACATAAAAGTACTGTTTCCTTGATTAAATATTACATAATCTACTTTTCACAATTGTTCACACACTTCACTTCCTTTTTTTTTTCACAATTCGCAACATCTCGACTTGATTTTATACTATCTTCAACCCTAGAAGCATTCTTCAAGGTCGGTTATACATCCTTCAATTTACAAATTCAAATTAGGTCGGCTACTCAACATTCCTGCAATGGATAAGAATGAGAGAGGATCATTTACACATTTAATTAGGGCCCAAACAACATCTTGGATCAATCACACACTTCCTTAATTTGATGCGAAATATTTATGTAACGTGTAGACATGAGGTCAGCCAAACCAAATGAAAACACCAATAATCTTTGAAGTACACGCATCTCTAGCAAGATGATCACACGTGGATCACCCAACATGATCTACCATACATTTAAACATCTCTTAGAGACCTTCAGATACATCCACAACTAAAGAAAATAATCTTCATGTAAAAAACATTCTTCAATAGTCCAACTAGACCAAGCAACAACAAACATGAGTTCTGGAGCAAGTCTTCTCGACCAAATCACAAGCACGTTTGCCAGAACATTGAGAAAAATAGTATAAACCATCTTTAAGATATGAACCAAAATGCTAGAAGACTGCGAAGCAAAAACATTTCTCCCAGTCCACAAACAAATAGTTCTTCCAAACTGGTTCACACATTGGTGAACATATATTTCACTCTCCATCAATCTAGAAGCTAAAACTTAGGATATATTATCCATTGAAGCTCATGAATAATATAACAAATATGCACAGGCATAGGATCAACACAAAAGAAATGTAGAGCACATTATCGGTGCACACTCTGAACACACAAACTATCTAGTCTTCATTATTTCTTAATTTTCTCAAAAGAACTTGGAAAAAACACAACTGTAAATTCATAAATATAGCTCCATATACTCTAAAAACTTCTAATGTATCTCAACTATACAAGTACCATTTGCAATCACACTGAATTGTGTTGACATCAATGAGAACATTAATGGCAACACCACCAAGCACATCCATACTTGTAACAATCTCCCCCTTTGTCATTGATGGTAACACATGATGTGAAAATCCTTCAAAGACAACATACACATTCTCCTGCTTTTTCTACTCTCTTCTCCTTACAAGACTCTATCTCCCTTTTCAACTTTTTCACATGAATTTCTCTCCCCCTTTGACATCAATGGAAAAGGAAAGTTTTGCATGAAAAAACAATTTCCATAGAAAGCATTGATCACTCCCTCTTAGGAGTGCACCCACATCACATACTACAACAATGAAACTCTCTACTCCCCATGAGGAGTAGACCACAATCATCGGTCCAGAATAGAAAAGAATCTATGAATCCACTAGACTAATGCACCTCCATGTGCACCTAGTTCAAGGAAGGAGGGACAGTAACCCCTAACTTCCCCCTTGAGATATTCAAAATTATCCTTCAAAAGGGCCTTGGTGAATATATCAACAATTTTTTCCTTGGTAGACACATACTCAAGTCTGACTTCATTTTGCAATACCTTCTCCCTCAAGAAATGATACCTAATGGATATATGCTTTGTCCTATAATGCATTATAATTTTTTTTGAAATGTTTATTGCAATTGTATTGTCACAAAAGATAGAGATAGGCTCATCACACATCACACCTATGTCCTTCTAAGTTTTCATCATCCAAAGTACCTGTGTACAATAGGATGTTCCTGCTGCAATATGTTCAACTTCTACAGTGGATAAAGAAATTGAATCCTATTTCTTACTCAACCATGAGACCAATCTTCCTCCAAGGAAGAATGCACCACCACTTGTACTCTTATGTTCATCTACACAGGAAGCCCAATCTACATCAGTGTAGGCATTCAATGTGAAATCAATATCCTTAGGATACCATAGCCCATAATCTAGAGTTCCCTTAAGATATCTATTGGGAAAATCGGGTCATCTTAGAATTAAACATCTAAGAATAATAGTGCCTTAGTGACTTTATTTTCTTCAAATCACCTCAAGGACACAAAATACTATGCCATAAAGTGGAAATAGGCACAGTGATTTCCCACATTTACCCTTCTGAGAAAAGTACATGCATACTAAACCAGATTCAACACTATGTACAGATTCAAAACTATAGAATCAATAAGCCTGAAAGACAAACATATGAACTCAAATTTACGTGGGGAAAACCCTTTTGGGTAAAAAAATCCACCCTCCAAAAGATCAATCCATTATATTATTCAGCAACAAACATAGTTACAATACAATCTCAGGCTCATGGCCTTTACAGGAGTTACATCTTGTTCATCTGGAGAATATAGGCAACAACATAGATATGAAACCTTGCACTATTACAATTTCCTCACACGACATACAGTGAAGATTCATTTCATCTCACTAGCCCACACGCATATCTAGCCTTTCGGTTGACACAGCCTCATGGCCTCTCAGGTTCACATATTCTCAGTTTTGTGTGTCTTAGTGTTCATGGTTACAATGCTCTTTGCATATCGCTCGAACACACACTCTACTTGATCAGATTTCACCTCTTGATCAACCTCATCTCTCTTGCTAATCCAATCAACAACCATTAGGGTATTTAATTACCCCATCGACAAGCTTCCACCATTCTCTGGAAAGACCACCCTGCAACACGCATCGAGCCGCCTAGCATTGAATTAGATTATAGAGACATACCAAAAATTGCACTCTGTCAACCCCGTAATTAATCGCTTCCAAAGAATAAAGTTTTCAGCCAATTAGCGTTGATTTACAACAACGATGTAAACTCAACGAATAATATCGTGCCACATGTCGTAACGCTATTCGTCCATCGCTTTGACTAACGCGCCAAATAGTCAGTTTAGTTCAACTTCACAGTAGACCAACTGTCAAAAACTACCTAGGTGACCAAACAACCTCTGAGCAATTTCCCTTCATATACCGCTTGTCGTGGCCAGGACCCACCAAGACACGCGTACAACACTAGTGCAATTTTGGGGAATAAAAAAGAATCCACAATATTCCCAATAAGTTTCCCCGAAACAACGACACGTGTTCGAAGCTGACACACCCCATATGAGTCACTCGGGACCCACCACAGGAGGTATAGGACTAGTGAACACCGTTGGTCAAGTCGCCAAGTGTCAACTGCTCAAGAAATTTTGATCACTTCACGAGATTCTGTCAGTACTCACCACAACTGAGCGCAGAATAAAATGAGCACCGTTGGATTAATCTCATCACAACCGTAGGTCAAAACCACCTTTAATAAGCATTGGTCCATTGGTGTAGCCCGATGAAGAGTTCCACCGATGACCCCAAGTCACACCAATGGAAAAAAAACCGCCAACACTGAGCACTCATCTCGACGGAACAAGTTACACCGACCAAGCACTTCGGCCAAACTTCTATCTTCGCTGAGAGTTAGGAGACTTGCGCCGACTGCTCAGGTTACACTGATGAATGGGTCAGTGAGATTGAGGCACATATTTCCAACAATCTCCCACTTGACAAAGATCTTACTGACCATTCCAGAGCACCAAAAACAAACTATATAGAAGCACAAACAACATTAAATTCAAAGGCCAAACCAGATCACCTTTGTGGAAAAAATTCTCCAGAAACAAGATAGAACAACAACCAGAACATTGACTGCACCCATGCAACTGATCAACCCACATGACTTAAAATAGCACCCATAACTCATGCTATTCCATCCAATCTCACATACCTTCAAGGTATCCATATTAGTAAACTCATGCTAGCAGCACAACCAACCCATCAACTGCAAATACAAGCACCATGCACAAAGCAATCGAAAAAGATCAAACACATCCAGGTACTCCCACTGCATGGGTAATGCCAAATATGAAAGATCAAAGGCATAACAAATCTACCAATAACAATACATAGAAAATGTAACCATGTAGTACTAAGGAAATATCCACAATGATATGCACAACCTGCAACCTATTACTACAAGAATCATTTCTCTCAACAGTCTTCTAGAGCTCTTCCAAGTTCTTCAACACCCAACATAGGAAAGAGATAAAGAACCTCCAAGTTACCACTCAAAAACTTGAATGAAAACAAAAGCTCTGATAAAATCTCAAACCAATGTAAAAAAGAAGTCAAACTTCTAGGAAGACAACCAAGACCAAAGAGAGAAACTCTACACAACATATACCTGTAGAACATCCTCCTACATACAACTCTAAAAGCTATGTCAAATATGATCTCCTTCACATCCCAAAGGAAAATCCATAACAACACCCAACCGTTCAATCACCAAGATCAAACTTAACATATGTTACATGTAATCAATCATGGATGTAAGCCTCTCAAAGAAGATCAAACTCCTTCATTTCCCATCTCAGGAAATCAGCCCATATAACTATCTCCTACCAGTTCTCATCAATAAATGATATCACATAAAAGATCAAGGAGATAAACCATGCTATCCACCTTCCACTATGAATCCTCGAGAACAATTAAACAAAAATTCAAGATCCATATCATGAAAGAAAGCATAAAACACCTCTGAAAGATATAATGGGCAAATACCTCTCAAATAGACTTCACCGTCGAGTAGACAAAGAGTAAGAAAAGAAGATGCTCCTCCACAATATACAAGACATCGTGACTCATCCAGGAGCAATCTCCTCATTGGTCTCTGTTGAACTCATGTTCAACCAAGGTGTAGACTACTCAAACTTCAGCTGAAAACAACACCTTTCTCATCTCATGAGAAAACACAACCTCACGTCATTCTCCATGTATCCATGAGAACCATCAACTGATCATCTCATGCTAAACTCCAAACTGCACTACTACACTACCAAGAATTTCTCAAGCATATGACCAATGTAATCAAAACACAGAGAATTACCAGACCACTGTCAAAGCTCCAAACATATGAAACAGGAACTTATCATGACATCATGATCTACTTATCCCCCTTAGGAGATTCCATGCTTCAAGTGAACAAATTATGGTTTTGAGAGCAACGCAACATGCCAAAACTCTAATGCTCAAGCACGAGTATACATGACATCAAGAAAACAAACTCTAAACCAACATCACCTGTCAAGCACCACCAACATCTCAACCAAAGACTCCAAATATCCTCCATGGTTCCAAGATGTTGCACATCCTCAAATAGTATCCATGTAAATGTGAAAGAACCCTTCTGCAACAATAGGATCTAAGAGTCCCTCCTAGTAACATCTGCATCACTAAAGAAGATCATTCACCATGAAGTCATGAATACACAATCACTACTAAAGCTCCCAGTGAACCATGACACCGAGCTTTCCAAGCATCATGACCAAACATCTGCTGATCTGAAAAGCCTCTAGATAATGCCAAACAACACCAAGATCTCCAAACCACGCAGACCACACCATCACTGTCAAAAGCTTACGCTAACCAGTGTACCCAAGCCTTCCATGACATCGTGATACACATGCTACAAGTCCCCATAATCGACTATTCAGGTACTCAACGCTATCCTTCCTCTCATCTCAAAATAGCCATGCCAATGCACAAGTGACCACAGACAAGGCCATCTAACAAATCTGCATCAACACTGAAAAAAACCTTGTGGATATTGACAATCCACTTCTGAGTTGTCCCATAGAAAACATGTAGGTAAAGACAACCCACAACATGCTCAACCCGTAGATCTAATCAATGAAGCCTGCAAATCTATCATCACACTGGAAACTGCAAAAATGAGATCTCAAAGAGAAAAACCATGTAGACAACATGACTCAAACACCAGATCAAGCTCAGATCTGATTCACCAATCATGTCCACAACTCAAGCACCATAGTCTAGGAAACCAACAAGCAACACCACAAGAATGATGAGTGAAAAATCACCTACCAACACTCCCATGTAGAGAAGACACCACACCTCCTCAAACCATATCGAACTGCAACTATCTCATCCGGTCACACCCCAAAAGCCAGGGTCTAGGAAATAGCTTAACAAAAGCTCCACATAACCACAAGTTTTCCTTAACTATGCAAAACCTGCAAAACCACCGTGTTTCTAAAACACCCATGCACATCCATATCCACTGCACATCTGGATGACTCAAGAGTCTGCACACAACCATCATGGTTAACCAGAACAATAAACTAACATGAATATGCATCATAGAATTTTTAGGAAAATCTATATAAAACCTTCATAACCAAAGAACATGAATCTGAGCCATGCAAGTACAAGGCATCCAATAAAAGGAACAAGTAGTACAGGAACTCTAGGCCCATTCCGAAGCAAATTCAAAACCACAAGCATGCACATGCATTTGAGAGAGCTAGGCTATTCAAAAAAAATTAGACCACCCAGAGATCAACTTCATAGCCTTCATGCAATTAGGGTAACAGAGAACAACGCCTTCAATGCTAAGTCAAAACACCCAACATAAGCACAATACTCCATGGCTGAATAACAACCCAAGTATTTCCATACCATCAGGGAGCCTCTCACACAGACACCCAGTATGAACCATGCCCTGCTGCAACACAACCATAAGCATAAACTCACACCCCTTGCATCAAGATTATTCGCTGCCAACCAAGATCCTCAGACCACATCATTACAATATGATCAACTCCAATTTATCCATCTTCAATGTCTTTCATGCTGTGTGCTGTCCCAAAAAGAGCAAGGAATTTTACTCACCAAAGGATAAATCATCAACTGACTTCTTCAAATCTCCTCAAGCTTGCTAGGCTAAGAAATATTTACATAAGGAATCCACAGAATCGAAACACCAAAAACTCTTACATGTAACAACATGCAAGCACATGCAAGACACATGCGAGTCCATTCAAGTGTATGCAACAACCATGCAAGTACATGCAACTCACAAACCTGCACATGCAAGCATAAGCAAATCCCAAAAGATGGCTCTGATACCACTTGGGAAAATCTGGTCATCTCAGAATGAAACATCTAAGAAGAACAGTGCCTTAGTGACTTTATTTTCTTCAAATGACCTCAAGGACACAAACTACAATGCCATAAAGTAGAAGCAGGCACAGTGATTTCCCACATTTACCCTTCTGAGAAAAGAACATGCATACTAAGCTAGATTCAACACCATGTACAAATTCAAAACTATAGAATCAATAAGCATGAAAGACAAACATATGAACTCATAGATTTACGTGGGGAAAACCCTTTCGGATAAAAAACCCCACCCTCCAAAAGATCGAGCCATTGTATTATTTAGCAACAAACAAAGTTACAATACAATCTCAGGCTCATGGCCTTTACATGAGTTACATTTTGTTCATCTGGAGAATACAGGCAACAACATAGATCTGAAACCTTGCACTGTTACAATTTCCTCACATGACATATAGTGAAGATTTATTTCATCTCACCAACCCACACACACAGCCAGCCTTTCGGCTGGTACAGCCTCACGGCCTCTCAGGTTCACATATTCTCAGTTCTATGTGTCTTAGTGTTCACGGTTATAATGCTCTTTGCATACCGCTCGAACACACACATGCTGCTCGATCAGATTTCACCTCTTGATCAACCTCATCTCTCTTGCCAATCCAACCAACAACCTTCAGGGTATTTAATTACCCCATCAACAAGCTTCCACCATTCTCTGGCAACACTGCCTTGTAACACGCATCGAGCCGCCCAACATTGAATTGGATTACAGAGATATACCAAAAGTTGCACACTGTCAACCCCACAATTAATCACTTCCAAAGAATAAAGCTTTCAGCCAATCAACGTTGATTTACAACAACGATGTAAAATCAACGAATAATATTGTGCCACATGTCGTAACACTATTCATCCATCACTTTGACTGATGCACCAAACAGTCAGTTCGGTTCAACTTCACGGCAGACCAACTATCGAAAATTGCCCAAGCGACCAAACGACCTCTAAGCAATTTCCCTTCATATACCGCTTGTCGTGGCTAGGACCCACCAAGACACACGTACACCACTAATGCAATTTCGGGGAATCAAAAAGCATCCACAATATTCCCAATAAGTTTCCCCAAGACAGTGACACGTGTTCGAAGCCGACACACCCTGTATGAGTCACTCGAGACCCACCACACGAGGCACGGGACTAGCGAACACCGTTGATCAAACTGCCAAGTGTCAATCACTCAGGCAATTCTGCTCGCTTCACAAGATTCTGTCGGTACTCACCACAACTGAGTGCAAAATAAAATGAGCACCTGTAGTGCCTCTCATGTTCTGATACTCTAATATTGCTTTGGTGTGTGTGTTTGCTTCAGTTGATTTTTTGACTATGTTTTGATGCATTCGTGATACTCTATTTGACATCTTTTTTGCCATGTGTTGGGTGTGGCGAACTATTATGCTCATTTGATTATGACAGATGGACTTATGTGTGAGATACTCATGTTATGATGATATTACTTTGTGGGTATATTTTGATGATGCGATGCTTAGATATTGCTTTACTATTTTGATTGGGTGAAGGAGACGGGGTGTCATCTCTCATTCATGAGCGCCCTGCTTCACCGTAACTCTCCTTCACAATGTGTTTGATTATGAGCTATATGTATATATGTTGTTCGATGTTTTGTGTTATGTAGGAATGTAGGTACCAGATGTCAACTCCACCCGCATTGTCGGGTTTGAGTGCATCCTATCTACCCAATGGATTGATGTGGTTAGGGATTTGGTAAGAAATTACCCCCGCCTATGTTAGTAGTTGGTTCATGGATTGTCCTTGTCATGTTTATTTTGCGTTCGTGTGGGTATATGGTTGTTAATTAACCATTTTATTCTATAAATTTTACAAGTTTATTAATGGCTTGATTTAGGGTTTTATGCTTTAATTAAATGTTGTCTTGTGATGCAAAATATTAAAGTGATGAGATGTCTTAAATTGCATATGATAATTATGCCTTGGAAAATAATAAGTACATTAGTGAATTATTGTTACTTTATAATGTTAAATGATTCTTTAAATTAAATAATATAGTTGAACAAATTCTTATAGTTCAATTTTATTTCGAAAAGAAATATAAGTTAGGGAAATATTATCATATTTACCATGTTTAAAATAAAAGTGATTTTGTTATTAAATAAATTTTAAGTTTAAAATATTATTTGAGTGGGGATTTGGCAAAAATTAATATAACATAAGCTTTATTTGTTGAGAATGAATTCATTTAATTACAATTTAAAATATTTTTTATAAGACATTTATCTGTGCAAGTTTAAATGGGAAGATTCTCTTCCAAATTTAGGAAGAGACAGTAAATTCCGAGTTAAGTGGATTTCTTGCATGGAAAAATTTCAGAAATTATATGACAATTTCTGACTGGCTTTTATAGAAAAAGATATATTTCCCATTTGTTACTTTTTCGAAAAAGCAAGTGGGAAGAAATTGGGAAAAATGGAAAATTATCTGCAACTGAAATTTTGATGAAAAATTTACAGTGGGATCATGAATTTTTGAAAAGGTTTTGTCCATTCGATCAAGAAAATTGAAAGTTGGTTATTTTTGCAATGGGATTTTGAATGAATCCATTATCGAGCCTGCGTTGGACTTTGGGTAATTCCAATATTTTCATTAGATCTCTGTAATCTTATTTTATTTTCATAAAAAAAGAAAATGGCATAATGTTTTTCCTCTTCCTCTGTAAATTTGTTTTATCTGTTCAAGGATTTCCTTATTTTCTTTTCCTCTCTGTAATCCCTTTGAAATTTGTTGATTCTTCTTAGTTTGTGAAAAAAATTCTGGAAACCCCTCTTGTCTGGAAATCTTTTGTTCGTTTTCCCCCAAATTGTTATTCTAAAAATTCGTGCAATCCCCTCTGTTTTGTTGCAATTGCTTTCACTATATCTGGTTGAGTAAAATTTATATATATATACATCTGATTTTCTATTGAATGTTTATTTTAATTTATGATCAACATTTTATATATTTTAATTTATGATCAGCATTTTATATATGATCAGTATTTTATATATTTTAATTTATGATCAACATTTTATATATGACTAGCATTTTATATATTTTAATTTATGATCAACATTTATATATGATCAACATTTTATATATGACCAGCATTTTATATATTTTAATTTATGATTAGCATTTTATATATTTTAATTTATGATCAACATTTTATATATTTTAATTTATGATCTGCATTAGATATATATATATATATATATATGCATATGATGTATAGGCTGGAAAAATATTTGTGCATTTTCAAAAGGAAAGAAGAATTAATGTAAATTTTATTTCGTTAAATTGTTAAAGAAAAATTTAAAGAGGAAAAAGTAATGGATTTAATATTCTGTCATGAAATGATTTACCTTTTTATTCTGTTAAATAACAGGGAAATAATTGCATTTTGAGAGTGATTTTGAAATCGGTTTTCTTTATCTTTTTAGTTTAATTATATTCAGGAAAAATGAGATTTGATATAAAATTTAATTATATAGTTCAAAACTGATTTTCTTGTACTTATTCAAATAAAGCCTTAATCTACTTTTTGTGTTGCAACTGATTTTCTTAATTTATAATTTAGATTTCATTTAATTAGGAAAATAAAAACTTAGATACTGCTATGGGAATGAATTAAAAATAAAAAATATAATAGAAATTGGAAACTTGGATTTAGTAAATAATATTTATTCTTTGGGTTTGATAAATTAAGTTAGTAAGTTAATTTTAAAATAATATTTTATTATTTATGAAATTTATCATTTTTGCTCTTCAATTTAGATTCTAGTAAATTATGGATTTAGTTATTTAATTTGTGAATAATTTAATTGTAGGAAGATATATTTAAATTTAAAATTAGGGTTATGTTTAAATGGAAATATTAGGGAAATGCCTTATTTTATTTAGAATGGATATTAATGATGTTTTAATGGAGACTTAGTTGATTTATGAGTTAAATGTTTGATAATTATTGTTATGTGTATTTTAATTTGAATGTGGTATTTTAGTATGTCTGATGTGGACTTATCATTCCTCTAGAGGTTAGGGAATATGTGAGTGTGTTCTATGGTTGCATTTATATTGTTCATGTGTTACCATGTGGGAGTTAGTGGGAGGTACCCTGTTGTGGTTCTGCTTCTTTGGTTTGGGCATTGTGGTACCCGTCTCCTGATTTGGTTTTGGTTTTAGGGCAACCATAGGGGAGAGTGGCTCTCCTCAGGGCGAGTGTTCTAGTGGTCACTAGTGGTAGAGTTTCCTTAATCAAGTGAAAACCTAATTTAATTTACTTATTGGGTTGGGATTAGTTATCACATAACAAGATAAAAATTGACACCTCACCCCTGCCATTAACGCTCCCTAAGGCTAAGGATGGGTGGGAAGACCTGGTCAGTAAGGTCGCTACCTTGTCTTCATGAAAGGTAGTCAGCTCCGCATGAGTCACCCTATGGGGCAAAACCTTGAAACAAGATGTCTGGTTAACCGTAGATGGAGGCAGCTCCTAGATTATAGGTAGTCCGATGAATCCATCAAGGCCATGCAATGACACTCTCCCATTTGTGCCCTTTTGTTTCCCTTGTTTTCTTATACCTCTGGAGTTGTGTTAGTTGTTTATTTTACTGTTGATGTTTATGTTTCTTCATGGGCTTGAGTCTTGTGACAAGTGTCCTTATGTTTGAGTCTGTACCGAGGGTTATTTCTTACTGACTCCTTGCACGGGGGGTGTTCCTTCGAGTTCACATGGTCGGGTGGAAACGTGAAATGCACCCATTGGGTCCCCAATTGCATTTGAGGTGTGGATGCAACAACAGTGATCTCAATGTTCATGGAGAAGACTGTTGCTTGAAGATTTATCTTTCATTTATGTACTTTTGTAAATTGGCTTTTACCCTTCCCAGTGTTATAATTGAAGAGGCATTGTAATGTAACTTGGATTTCTATATTGTGTTGTATTTGTGGAAATATATTCCACCTTTTTAATTTGAACCTTGAAGCCAATTGTAATAATATATGGTTTATATTTATGAGATTATATCTTTCTCTTGATGTACGTTTATCATGTTTTCTTTATTTCGCTTTAGTTAGAATCGCTTATCATCTTTTTTTGGGTTCGTTAAGTAACGCACCATGTACCCCATAGGATTAGGTTAATGATTTATGTTGTATTAGCGTTTAATGTTGTAATGTATGATTGTTTCTTTAAAAAAAATTGTATATGTTTTAGTTGTCCTATGGGGTTTGCATGGTGGGGCATTACAATATCGTTGGATTAATCTCATCGCAAATGTAGATCAAGATCACCTTTAAAGAGCATCGGTCCATCGGCATAGCCCGATGAAGAGTTCCACTAATGACCCCAAGTCACACTAATGGAAAACAAACTGCCAACACTGAGCACTCATCCCGACGGAACAAGTTACATCGACCAAGCGCTTCAACCGAACTTCTATCTTCGTCGAGAGTTAGGAGACTTGCGCTGACTGCTCAGGTTACACCGATGAATGGGTTAGCGAGATTGAGGCACATATTTACAACAATATCTAAATATCCTCTTTACAACTGTAACATGTGCCTCTTGAGGTTCTACTTGAAATATTGCAACCAAACATACTCCATGCATGATATCTGGTCTAGTATCAATAAGATACAAGAGTTCACCAATCATAGATCTGTACATGTTCTGATCAACTTTAGAAGATTCATCATCCTTACTTAGCTTACATCTGGTTACAATAGGGGCATAGACCGGTTTGGAGTCATCCATTCCAAACTTCTTCAACAATTCCTTAACATACTTAGATTGTGAAATGAATATCCCCTTATCAGTTTGATTCACTTGAAGACCAAGGAAGAAATTAATTTCACCAATCATAGACATCTCAAACTCTTTTTGCATCTCCTCTACACATTTCTTACACATACCTTCATTTCCACCAAAGGTAATATCATCCACATATACCACAACTATGAACATTTTGTTTCTCTCAACTTTGAAGTAAACATTGTTGTCTACAGACCCTTTGTTGAATCCTTATTGTGTCAAGTATCTATCCAACCTTGCATACCATGCTCTGAGAGCCTATTTAAGTCCATACAGAGCCTTTTTCAACTTGCAGACCATGTCTGGTTTGTCTTACAGCTGAAATCCTTTCGGTTGTTCCATATACACTTCTTCCAGTTCTCCTTTCAGGAATGCAGACTTAACATCCATCTGGTACACTTTGAAATCTTTATGAGCTGAAAATGCCAAGAACATTTGAATGGCCTCCATTCTCGCCACTGGTGCAAATTTCTCTTCAAAATCTATGCCTTCAACCTGTGAATAACCTTTGCATACAAGTCTTGCTTTATTTCTTACAACTTCACCATCTTCATTCAGCTTATTATTGAATACCCATTTTGAACCAATTACATTCTTGTTTACTGGTCTAGGGACTAGTTTCCATGTCTGATTCTTCTCTATTTGCTGCAATTCCTTTCATTGCTCTAACCCAACACTCATCTTATAATGCCTTATTCACAGTCTCAGGTTCTATCTTAGAAAGTAAACACAAGTTTACCTCAACCACTTTGCTTCTTGTCTTTACACCTTCACTTATGTCTCCAATTATCTGTTCCTCTGGATGATTTCTCTATATATATTTGGGAGTCTTAGGTGCAGGTTCTGGAATCTCCTCTTCATCACTTTGTTCTTTCTCTTCCTTTTCTTCTTCTTGTACTTGCCTGCAGATAGGATCATCTGGTTCAACTTCACTTATTTCTACTAGTCTATACATAGCTTCATCAAATTTTACATTAGCACTTTCAACTATTTTCCTTAGTCTTTTATTGAAGCATCTATATGCCTTGTTGTTATTTGAATATCCAAGAAAAATTCTTTCATCACATCTAGCATCAAACTTTCCAAGATTCTCATCATCTCTTTTAATGTAACATATCCTTCCAAACACTTTAAAGTATTTAACTGTAGGAGTCTTACTAGTCCATAACTCATAAGGAGTCTTGGTGCTATTAACTCTGATCTGAACCCTGTTAAGAATGTAAACAACAACGTGGATTGCTTCTCTCCAATATACATCAGGAAAATTTTCTTCTTTCATCATTCAACCTCTTGAACAATTTGGTTCTTCCTTTCCACAACTCCATTCTACTGGGGGGTTCTAGGGGCCAAATAATGTCTCTTTATGTGATGTTCTTCACAAAATTCATTAAAATCATTGGAAGTGAATTCTCCACCTCTATCAAACCTTAAACATTTGATTCTCAGGTTTACATCATTATCTACTCTTGCCTTGAACACTTTGAACCTATTAAGAGCCCAAGATTTCTCTCCCCCATGTCATTCTAGAGTAATCATTAATCAAGAGCATAAAATACCTGTCACCATTAAGGCTTCCTGTTCTTGTAGGACCACAAAGGTCTATATGAATCAATTCCAACGTTTTGGTAGATGATTGTTCTTTTCCCTTAAAATTGCTTCTTGTTTGTTTTCCCAACTGACAACTTTTGTAAATTGAATTTGTAGGCATTATGATTCTAGGCAGATCTCTAACAACATCTTTTGAACTTATCCTGATCAAATTGTCAAAATTTACATGTCCCATCCTCCGGTACCATAACCAAATTTCATTAATCTATGAAACAAAGCACTGACCATCACCTCTGTTAAGCTGATAGATGTTTTCATGAGTTCTTCTTCCTCCTGCTACCACAGTTTTGGACCCTTTTCTGATCTCACATGTGTTATCCTAAAACACAAGCTTAAATTATTTTCTACACATTTTCCCAACACTCAAAATATTATACCTTAAACCCTTAACATAATAGACATCATCAATACTATGTTTTCCATCAAAACTAATTATTCCTTTCTCAAGAATCTTAGCACCAGAATCATCTCCAAACATAACTATTCCTCCATCATACTTCTCAAGTCTAGTGAACTTACTTTTATCTTCAGTCATGTGATTTGAACATCCACTATCAATTACCCAATAGTCTTCATCCTCTCTAGCATGGAAAGCAGTCACCAAAGTATCTTCCATCTCATCCTTCTTGCTCTTTGGACCAGATTCCCTTGCACATCTTCCATGGTCAGCAGATACAACTTTACTTTCCAAGGCTAGAAATAAACATTCATATTTATCTTCCTCAAAGTCAGACTCATCATCAAAAATTCCCACATCTTCTTTAACATAATACAATTTCTTGAACTTCCTATCCTTTTTATCTTTGTAGTTATTCTTATTATCTTTGTTCTTCTTGTGTGTAGCTCTATTTGGACATCTTGAGGCATAATGACCAATATTTCCACAATTGAAACATTTAAAGGGAAACATACCTTTGTATTTACCAGTACGTTTCTTCAATTTCCTTGTAAAGTTTGCTTCCAACTCTTCTGAACTATCATCATCTCAGTTATCTCCTATCTTCATTGCTTTAAAGGCTGTTTAAGCTTTCTCCTTTTCTCTTGCAAATTTTCTCATCTCAAATGCATTCAAGGTTCCAAATAGCTACTCCTTAGTAAATGTCTTTAGATCATATGATTCTTCAATAGCAGAGACCTTGTCATTGTAATTCTCTTGTAGGGTCATCAAGATCTTCTCAATTAAATCTTCATATAACATGCTACCACCTTGATTCTTGATCTAATTTGCTACAAGTTCAACTCTCTAATAATAACTCGCAATATCTTCACCTTCTTCCATTCTTAGGTTCTCAAATTTGTGCTTAACTGTTAGCTTCCTTGACAATTTTACTCTATCATTTCCTTTATAAATGTCTTTCAATTTTTCCCATACTTCATAAGCAGTGCCGAAAGAAATAACTTTTGTCCTTTCAATTTTAGATAGAGCACTGAAGATAGCATACCTTGCCTTTTCATTATCCTCCTAAGCAGAAATATTATATGTAGAGGAAGGACCAGCGAATGGTTCAACATAATTTGTCTCTACAACTTTCTAGGTCTTGAAACCAAGAGAGACAAGGTAACCTCTCATATGTACTTTCTAGTCAATTAATCAACTGCATCAAAAATTGGGATTTGCAACTTGTGTGCCATCTGAACTACCTCAAGCGGTTAAGATTTTCACCAAGGAACCAAAGCTCTGATACCAATTATTGAAATGCACAAGACAATTGAGAGGGGGGTGAATCAGTTTTATCAAATTACTTTACTTATAATCTTAATAAATTCCACTTTAACTCAATCCATGATTAAGTGTAAACATGGAATGCAAACACTAGAGACACCAAATTTATGTGGAAAACCCAATGAGGGAAAAACCACGGTGAGGATTAGCTCACAATATAATATTAATTTAATACCAGATACAAAGGCTCACTGCGAGAGGGCTCATTTCCTACAATAGGACTCATTGTCTAGAAGGAGGATCACTGCCTATAGATAAAGAAAAGATAAATAAAGATCCACCACAAAAAGGTTCCACACATTCACAACTTGATCGGAAGATTGCAGACACCATCAACTCACTGCTTTCATGAATCTAGCATATCAAAGTACTGTTGCCTTGATTCACTCTTACACACTCTTCTTTTTACACTTGTTCACACACTTCACTTCCTTTTTTCCGCAATTCACAACATCTTGACTTGCTTTTATACTATCTTCAACCCTAGAAGCATTCTCCAAGGTTGGCTATACATCCTTCAATTTACAAATTCAAATTAGGTTGTCTACTCAACATTTTTGTGATGGATTAGAATGAGAGAGGACCATTTACACATTTAATTAGGGCCCAAAAAACATCTTGGATCAATCACACGCTTCCTTAATTCGATGCAAAATCTTTATGTAACATGTAGACACTAGGTCATCCAAACCTAATGAAAACACCAGTGATCTTTGAAGTACATGCATCTCTAGCAAGATGGTCACATGCAGATCACCCAACATGATTCACCATAAATTTTAACATCTCTTAGAGACATTCAAATACATCCACAACTATTGCAAAAATATTCTTGCATAGAACATTCTTCAACAGTCCAAACATACCAAGAAACAACACACAGGAGCTTTGGAGAAAGTCTTCCAGAGCACCAAATCATAGGCACGTTTGTCAAAACATTAAGAACATCAGTATAAACCATCTTCCAGATCCGCAAGATTCGACCCAAAACGCTAGAAGATTGCGGAGAAAAAACATTTCTCCCAGTCCACAAATAAATAGTTATGCCAAATTGGTTCACACACCAGTGAAAATATCTTTCACTCTCCATCAATCCAAAAGCTAAGACTTAGGATATATTATCCATCGAAGATCATGAAAAATACCACAAATCTGCATAGGCATAGGATCAACACAAAAGAAATGTAGAGCACACTCTGAACACACACACTACATAGTCTTCATTATTTCTTAATTTTCTCAAAAACACTTGGCAAAAACACAACTGCAACTTTGTAAATATAACTCCATGTACTCTAAACACTTCTAATGTATCTAAAATATACAAGTACCATCTGTAATCACACTGAACTGTGTTGACATCAATGATGAAATTAATGACAATACCACCAAGCACATCCATACTTGCAACATATATATGAGAGAAAAAGAGCTAATTAGGAATGAAATAACTAGTTTGACTTATTCAACATTGGAGTCCAAAATTATTATAGGACTTCTCTATTTTTACATATATTTACAATTATGAAAAAGACATGTAAATTATTTTGAACTAACTACAAAAAGTAGGGAAATACTTAAAAATAGACTAAGGCAATGATCAACTATCTGCAATATCCTTCGTTAGAAAATCATCATGCATCTTCAAGATCATTTGTACTTCATCATTGTCTGGCCCTGAGGTATGTTTGGTGATGGTAAGAACTCTTAGGATTGAACCCTTTGCCATATCACAAGCTTCATCATTCCTTCCCATGAACACTCTCAGGTTCTCCAAAGTCAACTAAAAATCCAACAACTTGTCCATTGCAGCCACTGAAAAGGCTTGGTATTCAAATTCCATTTAAACCATGTTGGCAAACTCTTGGGAACCACATCAGAGGAAAGAAATTTTTGATTGTCATGAAGCATTTGACAAGGAAGTTCATTGACCCTATTAACAGGGTTCAAATCGTAATCCTCACTAACCTCTCGAACACTTTGCAAGTCCTCGATCAAATCCCTGATGACATTTTCTTTATGTATCATGAATTCTTTCACCTCTACAAACTTATCCCTATTGAGAATAATCCCAAGTTTCAATAATGTATCAATCTTGAGATCTTTCATTTTTAGCCAATCTTGCAACCTGTTCTTTATTTCTCCCTTTTCTTGAATAAAGATTTTGCAATTTTATCTGATTCAGACCTTATTCTTCCATTTTCTACATCTTTTCTACATATGATCTTAGGAGCTCGGTACCTTGTGCCAACATATAGTCAAGAAAATCACCAACCACTCTACCTCTAGTGTACACCTTCTCCACCTTTTGAATTTATAGGATCTTCAACTCCAACTACCACCGCCACAAGTTCAATGAACTCAAAAGATTAGGTAATCTTCTATAGTACACATATCGATTGTTTTGTATTTTCCTTATACTAATCCTTTGCCTTCTTCTCCTTGTCAAACGTCACTATGAGAGTTCAAGGTGGATTGAACATTTGTGTTTGCACTCTCATGAGTAACCTTTCCCATCTCAACTCTTGTTATAGAGTAATTTGTGATATCCATCTCTTCCAAGCTCTTGTTAGGGGGAGGGTGAACTACCTCTACACGCCTGTTACCTTATTTTTCAACCAACAACCTTTAGAGAGTCTTTTCCTTCTTATTTGTTTTTGTTTTCACAGATGTAAGTTGCATGAATTTGAATTCATCTAGGGAAACATCTTATTTCTTTCTCTTTGGTGTTTGTTAAGAGAACCAAGATGGAAGAGGTGAATTCTCTTCTAGATTTGCGGCCATAATTGGATTTGACACTGCTACATCAACAAAAGTAGTTGTTACAATAGGAGAGGTGTTTGTCAAAAGAACATTAATAATATCCACATTTTTCAATTGTACTGACTCAAACATGTATTTCTCTAAGTTAGACCAAGATTTGATGTCAAAGGATGGTGAGTATAGACTAGGCAAAGACATTGGTGATCCAAAAGTATTGTCCAAACCATGTTTGAGACTTTCAAAAGCAGATATTGTGGAAGGGGATGAATGTACAAATTGGACCCTAATAGTAGGAGGCACTTTTATTGTAGCTATGGGGGTAACAGTAGTAGCAAGGATATCATAAATAGGTGAAGATGTGTAAGGAGGAGTAGACTCAATATTGGCAATAAGAGAAGAGGAAACATGTGGCTTTTTAGGAATGTTCTCAAGGGGAGATACTTTCTCTTCCTCATGTTGACCTTATTCTCCTTGCCTTTCCTCGTAGATAGACTCTTCTTGTCCTTTCATAAATGATACTTGTGTGGTTGTTTTGCTTTTATTCTTATTACCTTTTACTACAAACATGATCCTAGGTTTTAAAGGCCTACTAGAACTAGGAGCATCACTCTTTTTCTTTGTCCTTAACTTTGAATTTTTCCCTGCAGGATCTTGTGTTTCTTCCTCAAACCTAGTAAGAAATTGTTTCAACTGAATTCCCCTTTCTAGTAACTAGACATTAGTGTTAGAAAGAATAAGCTCAAATATTTCTCTAATTGAATTTTCCTCCTTTATAGACCACTAAATAGGAGGAAGAGGAGATCCCACAATGTTTTTCTATTCATAGGTAGGATCTAAGATATCATCATCATCTTCCATGCCTTCAAGAATATCAGCCAAGTCTAGCTCCTCAATCTATTGCAATGTTAGTATGCAGTAATCCATCTTTTCGATTTGCTCCTCTGCCCTAATATCAGCCCATATGTCTTCAATCTGATCCACATATGAATAATCATTCTTGATTTGATCCTTTATACCTTGGTAATCGAAATCAAGTCTTCTCTTGAACATTTTCAATGTTACACACTATATTTTTGGTTCAACTGCCTTGGCCTTAGGAGAAGTCTAGATGGTGTACTTGTCAATTGCCAAGGGAAACTTGAATCCTAGCTTGTGGGATTCCATCTGCTTGCTATGCACATCGATTATTTTCCTACACAACTCCATCAAAATAATATTATCACTAGGTAGCGAGGAAGAATATATGGATAACAGTAAAACAACTAACCCTCAGATATGTAAAGGTAGGAAACTGAGGATACAAACATCCATACTTATTCACAACCTCCCAAGCCTCATCTGACATTCTCTTATTTTCCAATTCTGGATCAAAATCGCATAGGAACAAAGCAAAGAATGCATCATTCACCCTTTCAAAATGGTGAATGCTACCATTCAAAGTAATCTATGAGAAGTAATTTATGCACCTGAATCACTTTCCTATCTCCTTTTTTTGTCAAACTAGCAAAGTTCCTCATGGATGCAACGACATACACTAAGTAAGATATAATGTATAATTTTGATGTAGAATGCACCTTGGTCAACTAAATATGAATGGCATCACTACTATTTTGGCCCTAGATTTGTTTCTTCCCCCTCATTATTATCTTGATGTAGAGATACATCCAATCTTCAAATATAGACGAGGTAGGCAAACCTTGCACTCTATTGAGAAGAGTGATTAGATCGTTCACCTCTTCAATGAAATCACTACGAGGGAAACTCTTGGGCCACCTATAAATTCTTCACCAAGGTGTCTTCAACCATTTATTGTTAATTAACCACTTAATAGTATCTGATTCCTTATCATACTCCTGTTGTGCATAGTCCCTGGTGATATCTATATAGGAGTCAGTGATTATGTATCTAGTGTTATGACTATGTTGCCATTGCCATATTTAACACTTCTATCATTCCTTTTGTAATGTGATGTCACATGAAGAATGAATTCTAGATCCTGAGCAACTGTAGGAAATGCAACTTCCATATGAATATTACTCTTATCAAACCATCACTCAAAGGTTGCTTCCTTGTTCTATCCAGAAACTCGAACATGTCCACATGCCCAATTTTTGTGTCCTTGATATAATAAACATTTGATGAAACCACTATAGATGGAAACACACCCTGAAATTTGTATTTCATGGATTTTCCTTTGCTAGGATATAGATACGTCATTGGAGAGATACAAGCAGTTGATCAGGTACTTGTAGGAAAGCAAGCATGAAATTCTTGAAGTGTGTGCACAAGTAACTGCATAATTTTTTTAACATATTTGCAGTGTTAGGAAACTCTACATTTTAGAAACTGCAAAGATGGGTAAATTCAAATTCATTATGTGTAAACTAGGGTTTGAGCGCGATGGATGCGAAAAATGGAGTGCAGGTGGTCAATTTAGCAAAAAAAGAAAAAATTCCCAATGTTAGGAAAATTGAGCAAAAATGTGTAGGGTCGCTAAAATTTAGTGACATTGCGAGTGAAAATGATACTTAACATGTATATGCATTGTAAAACGGTGTTATTGCAGGTGGATTAAGATGTTTGTAGAAAGTGGAAAAGTCATCAAATTTTAATGACCTTGAAAATGGAAGTTTGATATTTTTGCAAAATTGACAAAAAACTCTAATTTCACTTGTGGGTAAGACTTGTTCCTTTTGTAATGTTATGTTGGAAAAAATTTCTGACTATACGTGTAAAAAACATGGGAACATTTGAATTATCAGTGAATTTTTCTAACTATACAAGTGAAATGGGTTGGACTTTGTTTTGTCCATGTGGTGAAAATCATCGCAGTTGCAAGGAAAAACCCCAACCTTGCATTTCGAGTAAAACATGTTACACATGTATCATCGATAAAAGTCACCAATTATACATGTGTTCGAACTTGGGAAAAATTGTGCCTTGTTTTGTTGGGGTTTTTCACCAATTCTCCATGGAAAATGAATATTGAAATGACCCTTTGTTCGGTCGAGGAAAAATAGGACTACACATGAGACGAGTAGATCATATGTTGAGGTGATGAAAAACCCTGACATTACATGATACAAAACAAATAGCTTTGTTTGCATTGGCAGAATTTTTCACCGCCTTGACATAGTGGGTCAAGTATACAAACATGTCTATGCGGTGAATTATACTGATACGATACTTGACTATGTCATTTGTGGGAAGCCTAAACAATGGTTCAATGTGATTTCCTATGTGCATAGGTGGATTTCCCCACTGATACAAGATAAGGAAACACTAGTTTAATGGGTTTGACAAGTCAAGATGTATATGCAAACACGAGGATAAATACCTGTGATGCATGCAAGAAACATGGTGCCCAAAAACCACAACATGTGGTAGATCTCATCAAATAAGAAGACACTCAAAATGGAACTTGAAACCCTAAACGGATGAGCAAACTCATGAATAATGGGAAATAATGTAGCTAGGGTTTACAGAGGAAATAAAACTTGAAAGACAAATTAATATACAATAACCACAAATATTTTAAGAAAACAAAACAATTTAATAACACAATGAAGTACTAGTCTAAACCAAAACCCTAGTAAAAAAACTAGACAAAACTCATAAAAATGAAAAGGCAAGTTGAAACTACATACCCAAAAAGAAATGATGGAAAACCTAGCTAGATGAGCCACAAATATGCTCAAAACCTCAAATACAATCAAACAAAACAACTCCAAAGACTCATAGAGAGCAATAAGGGACAACAAACAAATCACAATGAGAAACAAATGAACTAAAACCGATTTAAACACCCCATTTTAAATGTCATTAATTTGACATTAATGACACTTGTGTGAGGCCAAAATTGTAGGGGCAGGAAAATTTAACATCCCTGTAATTTAAAAAAGTGAAATATATGCAAGGTCGCTAAAAATCAATGACCTTGCAATTTTGTTATATTTTTTGGATTTTCCTTGCAAGGGCACTAAATTTCAGTGCTCCTGTAAGAGAAAACAAATTTCTCTTTTTCAAACTCAGTTTCATAACTTGGTTCAAAAAGTGAATTTTGACAAAATGAAAAAGGTAAACACTTAGCAAGGTGTTCTAAGGCTAAAGGACCACACATGAGGATGGATGTAATTTTCCTTGTTTTACATTCTTAAAGTTTATGAATTACAAAATAGACAAGTTTTGTAGGGGTTATCCCATGAATTGAGTGCAACTAAATTTGAGGATAACAACTGGCTCTATTTGGGGAACTTCCTTCAATCATCATTTAAAAAAATAAAAGGGAGAATAGTTCCAATCTTTAAGTGCCTTCATCCATTCTTTAGGTGTAGAGTCAGGCGACAAAACAAAAAGACAAAAAATGACTCAAAAAAAAGTGACGCAGAGACTATACAAGTATTTACAAAATTCATTTGTCGCCTCATTGAGTGAAGAGTTTCAAATGTTGTTTGTTATGTGGTAGCAAAAATGGAGTGCCATCTTGGTATGCAAGCAAGAAACTATTTTCACCACATAGCTGGTGAATCTTGAAAGGACCTCTCCACAGTGAGTCAAACTTCCCGTGCATACCTTTGGGTTCTCTTCTCTTGTCCTACAAGAGAACTAGATCTCCAACTTGGAAATCTTGAGACTTTTCTTTCTTGTCTAAAAGCTTCTTCACTTGATCTTGGTGCTCCATAATACGGTTCACCACTTGAACATGCTTCTCCTCTAATTCAATGAGGTACATGATACACTTGACAAAATTATCAAATGTCTCATCTTCTCTGGCCTTAGCCTACTTCAGTGTGGGAAATTCCAAGGTGATTGGAATCTCTGCATTCAACCTATACAATATTTGGAAAGGTGACATGGCTATTACCCATTTGGAGGTAATTCTATCAGCCCACAAAGCATAATACAACGTGTTGTGCCATGATCTTTGGTTCTCATCAACTAGCTTTCGAACGATAGTGACCAAGTTCTTATTGTTGGATTCTGCCTGACCATTACCTTGAGGATAATAATCTCAAGAATGTGACAATGTGATTCCATGCTAAAAAAAAACTCTATGATCTCACTTGACGAGAATGTAGTAGCATCGTCTGCTACAATTTTATTCAAAATATGGAACTGAGAAATGATGTTTTCTTTCAAGAACCAACATACTATCTTCGAAGTAGCATGCTTCACTAGGATAGCCTCCACCCACTTAATGAAGTAATCGGTGGTCATAAAAACATAAACATGTCCTGCACTTGAAGGTGGATTGATGGTGCCAATAAAATCAATGCCTCATTGTCAGAAGGACTCCTCAATGAAAACTGACTTGAGAGGAAGAGCTTCCAACTTAGGATTTCCTACGAGCTGTCGATAAAGTTCACACTTATGTACCCAGTTATACACGTTTTGAAATAGAGTAGGACAATAGTACTTAGCTCATAAGATCTTGTGAGATATCATTGGTACTAAAAAATGTCTACGACATGCCAATTTGTGAAAAGACTCTAACAACTTGCTTTATTGATCCTTATCAATACAACATTGAAAAGTACCGTCAAGAGCCCTCTTGTACAAACCATTGTCCTAGAAGACAAAATTTGCAGCTTTGAGATTTATCGTTCTTTTCTCCTTATATGTCAAATGATTTGGACATTATCCATATGTTAGAAATTAAGCAATATTGGAATACCACTCATTAGTTATACTAACGAATAAAACAATAGGAATATATGTAGTGCTTACCTCTTCATAATTGAAGACTTCATCAGGTGTGTTTTCATCAATGAGTTGTCACAAACCTTTCCTACACACCAATTTGGTGGGATTTATCTCCATGTCATACTCTTGAATTTTGGCAATCCAATTGCCTCATTTTGTACCAAACTCTTGTTGTGTCAAGTTTGACTTGATTGTAGAATCCGACACTAATGCAATGGCATGGGAGTAAAGTATGTAGAATAAAAAATTCTTCACTGCCTTAACTACAACGAATGCATGTTTTCCATTTGGGAGTACTTCAACTCATGAGATTTCAATGGGAAACTAATGAACACAATAGGGGACTCAAACTCCTCACTATTTTGCTACACCAAAATGGCTGAAATTGTTTGCTCGAAAGCATAACTATACATAATGAACTCTTTAGTGTAGTTTGGAAAAACCAACACTGGTGATGCACAATAGCTTCTTTGATATCATTGAACACAACTTTAACTTCTATAGACTAATGAAAAGTGTTATTCCCCTTCATCATATTTATGATATGACGTATCTTTTCCATGAAGTCAAGGATAAACCTTCACAGGAAATTCACCTTCTCGAAGAAAGAGTTAACTAATTTCTTACTCACAGGAAAAGTAAGAGCTTGAATTGCTTTGACCCTTTCAGGATCAATTTTTATACCCTCCTTGGACACGATGTGACCAAGAATTTTTCCTTCTATAACCCCAAAAATTGACTTCTTGGGATTAAGAGATATTCCATGTTGTCGACACCTCTCTAAGACTTGTTGTAAATGATAAAAATGTCGTTGAAGTTTTTTGGAGAAGATTGTCAAGTCATTAAGATAAACAATAATAAACTTACCCATGATGTCATAGAAAGATAAGCCCATTTCTCATTGAGACATTGCATCGACGTTGATGAGACCAATGGAATTTCGCGGTAGGAAAAAGTAGCCCATGGCATTGTGAAGGCAGTCTTATGTTGACCTTCCTTGCTAACCTCCACCTAATTGTATCTTGAAAACCATCGAACATGGATAGCATATTGGATCTAGTTACCATTTGCAAGACTTGATCCATTACCGACAAAGGATAATTGTCTTTCAATGATGAATGGTTCAAATTTTTGAAATACACACATATGTGGATCTCCCCATTCTTCTTACGAATTGGGACAATATTCATTATCCATGTTGAATGGTGGATAGGAAATATGATCCTCACATTGAGCATTTTTTAGATTTCTGAAAGAATGGTACCAAAAATCTTGAGATTATACAGCCTTTGATTTTGTTTGTGATGCAAAGATCTTTCCTTTAGTAGAATTTCATGTTGTACCTCCTTTGGGTGGAAATACTTCAAATCCTTGTAAGAGTAGGCAAGCACATCAATTTACTGCCACAATAATCCAACAAACTTGTCTTTCTCCTTTGGAGTACAACACTTATCTATATTCACCATCTTAGGATTATCTTTAGTTCCTAAGTTGATTTTATCAACTTCATTTGATGAATCAGGGCCAGACTATTGTTGCTTTTTAACATAGCAGCCAGGTTTATCGAAAATTCCTTCAAGAGAAACTAACACTTTTGGAATTTTTTCCCTTTGAGTTGTAATACTTCTTCACCAATATTAGGATCAACCTCTGAAATTGACTCTCGAGATGAAGAGTCACTACCTTCAAAGTACAACTCATTGAAATTTTTGACCTTCTTAAGAAATTCTATGATATGATGATCATCGTTGAAATTTTTCTACTTGTTTGAATTGTTTGGAACAATAGGCTGAAACACTAACTCAATAGTGTAGGTAGAACCATGGAAATATTTGTGTGGAATCAAGAGCGTAGATGATACTTCCAATGAATCATCTCTATTATTGTACTCTCTTGGGACTACTAAATTTTAAAAACTTCAAACTCTTATATGCCATCCCAAACTAAGTTATGGTAATGCCTTAGTCATTCATTCTTAGTTTGATACAAGTTTCTCACTTGGAAAACAACTAGTTCAACATCACCTTGGGTGTGTATATTTCTTATCCCTTTTCTCTGTGCAACTTCATATTGGTAAGAGACATTTCTAATATAATTTGGTGTTGTCATTGATGGAAACCCTAGTCGGTGATTGGATACACACATCATCATTTGATCATACCGATGGATGGATTGAAGATAGTCAAGGAAGAACAGAGCATTTGACAGTTTTGTGTTGATTGATTCTTATGAACATTTTATATTATTATTTTGAGTTGCATATCTCAGAGAATGTTGTTTGCTATATGATCTCTGCTACTATTGAATCTTAGTGGCTCGTATCGATCCGTGTATGAGTTTGAAGATCCAACAAAGTAATTTATTTTTCATTAGTGCATGAAGGCCGACCCGATTGATATAACATGTTGCAGATGTTTGGGAAGTATTTGTTTAAGTATTTTGGTGTTTGAAAATGTTCATTTAGGTCCTTACTATGTTGGAGCCGACTTTGGGTGATGTGCATCAAGAATTAAAGATGGATTGAGTCGACAATTTGAATATATCTTTACTTTTGTTTGAGCCGACAACAAGCGATTAAATTCTTAGTCGCAGATATATATAAGTGTTCAATTATATCATTTTGATATAGATGCAAAATGTGTGTGTGCGAATTGCAAATATCATAAGTGAAAAAGAGTGATTATGCATAGTTTCACTTGTGCATTAAGGATTTTGTGATGCGAGTTGGAGCAAAACAGAGCAGAAGTGCAGAATCAGTCAGAAGGACAATAGATCAACTATTGAGCCTAACCAAAACTGTAATCAAACATTTTTAGATGCTATTATCTCAGTTCAATTTCTTAGATGGATTTAATCTGATTATCTTTTTAACACAACGATTCTTCTTTGAGCAATGAGCTCTAGGCAGTGTTCCTGAATGCAAGTGCATTCCCATATTGTAAACTTTATTTTGAGTATACTCAGATCATATTTTGGATTGGCCATCCACCATGGTTTTCCCCTAATAGGGTTTCCATGTAAAAATTCCTGTGTTATGGTGTTGTGGTTTTTTACTTTATGTTCATGCATATTTATTTTGATTAAATGTTCTAAATGCTTGAAGGGTCATATCAATAAAGTTAAAAATTACAGAACACTGATTCACCCCCCTCTCAGTGTTCCTTGATTCCACAATTGGTATCAGAGCCTAGTTCCTCAAAATAATTTTAATAGATTGGGGAAGATCAGGGAAAGAAATTCAATGGATTCAAGTAGTCTTCAGCGATAGCTTTTGGTGGCCCTAGATGATCTTGATCAGTCAGAATCTGAAGTTCAAAAATTGCAAGCAAACCTCATGGATGCTAAGAAATTCATTGAGTCCTTAAAGGATAAAATCAATAAGTCCAAAGAGAATAGAAAGGAACTTTGTGATCAAATTAAGAAGATCGACAGTAAGAGCATTGAAGATGAACAACTCAGTCAAGCCCTGAAGGAAAAGATAGAAGAATGTGAAAAATTACCATAGATAACACAGTTCTAAAGCATGAGATGGAATCTATTATGATGAGAATGACCAAGGAGGTTGAAGATAGGAAGAAGATTGAAGAGAGGCTTGCATATTCCTTGAAAGAAAAATCTGAAGAATGCAACCGTTTGGACAATGAACTGGAACAATCTAAAAATAATGAGGAAGTCCTTGAAAAATATATTGATGATCTCAAAGATGAACTTGCTACTACAAATGAATTCAAAGAGAAGTTCAAGAATAGATCAACCAAGCTTGATGAACTGATTAAAGGTTAGAGGATAGATGGTGACAAGTGAGGTCTTGGATATGAGGAAGGAGAAAGTTCTGGATCTGGACAAAGGAGATTCAGGCAAGAAAATCAGATGAACAAATCTGGAAGGTATCCGATAAGACAACCTAATGCTTAAAGATTTAATGGTTACTATTTTGTTTGTAATAAATTTGGTCATATGGCTTATCAATGTAGAATTAGAATGAAATCAAATGGTCAATCATTCTCCGGTCAGTGCTTTAACTACAAAAAGTATGGTCATAAGTCAAATGAATGTAGAAACATGATGAACAACTTTCATAGAGCTGTTAGATGTTATACATGCAATAGATTTGGGCATATTGCTAACTAGTGTAGATCAAGAGAAAATCAGTGGAACAACTGGTCTAGATAGAGAAATGTTGTGTGCTATAACTGCAACAAATTTGGTCACATTGCTAGATTCTGTTGGAACAAAAAAGGTTTGGTAAATCAAAAGAAAAACATGTAGACGGATGTTAAGGGAAAAGGAAAAGTCTCTACGGATGTGATTAGGTAGAATATGCATAAGAAATGGGTGAAGAAAATGTGCCAACACTAGAACTTGCTTCTGGTAATTCCACCGAGAATTAGCTTTAGGCCTTTGGCCTAGGGGGAGCTGTCAAGAAAATTTCTTAACCCCCTAACCGGTAACTGACACCGGATGTGGATAAGTACAGTAAGTGCATAGATGCTATACAGATGTTGTTGAACTTATTGGAAAGAGTATAATATAGTATTGGAGGTCTGAAGAAGATTTATCTCTCACAGTGTATAAAAATAGGGTATTCGGATGAGTTCGGGTAAAAATGATTTATTGTGACAAAAAGGGCTAGGTATGCGAGTGATAGAAAGTCATTTTTTATCTTTCATTTTCCACTTTGAATTTTAAAGAAAATAAGTTTGGAGAGATCTTAAGCGAACTTTGGCGAATTAAGGAAAAATTCAAGTGTGAAGGCGATTCAACAATCAAACTTCGATTCGACGAAAAGGTATTTATCATAAAAAATTGCAAACTTGTGAATTTGTGAAGATGAATACTCCATTGGTAGTTGACATCAAGGACAGACCCCGTCCCAAATTCAAATGGCATCCCTTCAAATCTATCGAGACAGACCCGTTAGGAGCATTTTCATTTGTTCCATACGACATTCTACACATTGAAGATATTAGGGCATATATCCACGTGAAAATTGAAGAGTTAGGAAGCTCACAACTATTGAATTTATAAAACAATCACATTATAGGAGAAGAATTCTGTGTCAAACTAGAATTTAAAACCCTAGAAGAGAATAAATTTACACAGATTGTAAAATTTCCTGTCTTTGAAGAGAGTGAATGGGTCCAGTACATCTTGAGTTGAGTTCATGTAGAATTCATGTGGTTAAATCAGCCCTTCAAGATAACAAAAGAGGCTATAAGTGTTGTTACAGGTTTAAATTCCTCTGGTGGATTACCAATTATGAAATCAGTAAAGAATCAAATAGTTATTGATGCAATCAGTTCTAAGTATGACATAAGAGCAATGACAATTGATGACATTGTTGATGTAGATGTAAGATTTACATCTATGGTTATTGGGTATAAAATCTATCATTCTAGCCGAGACAATTCTATATCTAACACAACCATTTATGCAACACATTAGATGGTAAAGGAAAATGCAAACTATGATCTATGTGAGTTGCTAAGAAGTCAGTTGATGGAAAATCTTGGCAAAATCAAGAAGGATAAGAAGAATTCCTTTAAGTATGGTAATTTTCCATTATGCTTATTCTTTTACTTCATGAATGAGGTTTCGAGATTCAAAAAGGTACATTGGCAAAAAGATAAACTGGTAGCCACTCAAATCAGAGATTTTTTCATAGTTTTGCTGACATTAAGACAAAGAATGCTAAAATCCGGGGATATTTCAAAAAAATTCAGAGTATGATGCATGCTAGAGAGAGGATTCCCACATCTATTGTGGAGAAGTATAAAAAAACTATCTACTTTATGGTTGATATTGATCAATGCCTAATGGAAGCAACAAATCCCATAATAGTCTAGATCATGCCAATGGGATATGAGGAAGAGGCAAACATTTTGGAAATGTATGTTGAACACTTGTTGAGCAAACCTCGTGACTCATCAAAAGAAAGATTTGGCACTTTTTCAGAAAAAAAAATATAGGTGGTACACAATGAACTCAAGAAACCTGTGTTAGTCAGAAGAGTTCAAAAAGAAGTGGAAATATTTGCAGAAAGTATGGGTATATCCATAGAAAAAGTAAGAGAAGCTAGAAGGAAAAGAGAAGAACTTGAAGTAGAAAAAGAGGCATAAAAAAACTGAATCTGCTAGTATGGCAGCACCCTCTACCAGAACTAGGTCAACAAGGAACTCTACACCCATATCCACCCCTGCAGCAAAGCCAATTCATGTGAAAACTCAAGTGAAGACATTCGGTAAGGAAGGAAAAAGAAAGAAGGATAAAAGCAAAAGAGTTTATTTGGTATTCTTTGAAGATGAAGAGACAAAATCTAATGAAGGAGTTAGAGAAATCAAGCATCAAGGTGCTAAGGCAACAACAATTTCAAAAGATAAATCCTTCGGTGAAGAAGTCAAAGCTAAGAAGAAGGCAAAAATTGACAAACTAGGTATGTCAGTAGAAGAAGTTGAAAAATATTTGGTCAAGGATGGAAATCTTAAGCCGCTTTGCAAATGGTATGAAACCTTTGATAAATCTGGTCAAAGAACTCTTGAAGAGGCAAAAATAAAGCATTTGAATATTTTCAATAAAGTTCATATTGAAATAATGCCTAGTTTACCTAAAAGCTTGTATGAGATTTTGGAAATGAGAAGGGTAAATGCTAAGCCAAAGAAGAACAAATGAGAGAGAGAATTCTTGCAGAATTATGTCTGGTGATATCTAAGGAAGAAATGAAGGCAATCCTAACTAAAGCCAAAAATGAATTCAAGAGCAAGACAAGGGTGAAAAATCTCATGATTGGTCAAACTAATGAAGTCACAAAGGAAACCAAACAAATCTTGAGAAATTTTATCAGTTGAGAAAGTTGAGATTCCTGAAGAGAAGCAAGAATCTACAGCTGAAGAAATAGTGGTTGAGGAAAAGAAGGTTGATGTAAAGGAAATTCTAGTGGAAGAAAGATACATTACAAAGGAAATGAAGAAATTTCTTGTGAAGCAACAAGAATAATTTGATCCTGAATTGATTGAAGGTCCTATAGACCTATCCACTTTGTCTCCAATTCAGAAAATGAAGGTAGCATCATTTGCCTAGGCGAAGGCTAGAGAAGAATTGTTGAAGTATCTCATTGAGGACAGTGAACTCTTCAACCTTGCAACTGGAGTTTTGGAGAAAATAATGCCTACTCATGTCAAAGATCCTTCTGGTTCCTCCTTCGGTGAACTAAAGAAGCACATTAACTCTGTAAGTACTCATTTCAAGTCACTTGAGAAGTCAGCCATGGTTAAAGTTCAAAAATAATTTGATGCCAAAAGATTCAGTAGATTGAAAGAAATGATAGCTAAAGATAATACTCTATTAGCCACCTATGTGAAGAATGTACAAAGCGCTCTATCTGAAGGTTGAAAGATCTATAAGTCATGTTTGTCTTTGTCTAAATTCACTGGAGTCAATGAGAAGAAGGTTAAGGATCATGAAAAATAGTTAGCTACTATTTCTGAAGCCTTTGATCCCTTAGCTGGTGGTATTGGAAAACAAGAAGGTCAAGTGATATCTCTACTTGACAAGATAAGGAGCTTAAATCATAAAAATGACATAATTGTGGAAAAAGCATGTGAACTTAGAGGCCTAATTGGTTCAAAGATTGAAATAATGTCAAGTGCATTAAAGGAAGCTGGAGATGCTATGGCAGTTAGTGATCTAGTGAACTTGGAGTCTGCAGAGACACAATCCTACTTAGTCTGTGGTCACATAACAATTTTGGAGAGTCTCAAAATGGTTTCAGACACAAATTTGATCTAGTTGAAGAAAATATTTTGCAGATATTTTCAAGTTTATGTAAGTTAAAGAAGCATCTTTGTATATATGTAGCCTGTTCATAATAGTTTTGTTTGATTTTTGGTATGCGGATTCCTACCTTTTCCATTGATGTCAAAGGGGGAGAGTAGTAGAGTGAAAAATGTATAATAATCTTGGGGGGAGAATGAGATAGTGAAAAATGTATGCTCATCTTAGGGGGATTTGTATTCTTGAGCTATTGTAGAAAATCCTTTTGAAATTTTGAAGAGTGGTAGTGTAATTCATGTTAGTATTGATCCGACACTTTATCATTTTTCATTAAGTGTTTCCATCAATCCCAAAGGGGGAGAATGTTGGCAAGAGACACTACTAATATCATTTGGTGTTGTCATTAATGGAAACCCTAGTCGGTGATTGGATACGCACATCATCATTTGATCATACCGACATACAAATTGAAGACAGTCAAGGAAGAACAGAGCATTCGACAATTTTGTGTTCATCGATTCTTATGAAGATTTTTTGTTATTATTTTGAGTTGTGTATCTCAGAGAATGTTGTTTTCTATATGATATTTGCTACTATTGAATCTTAGTGGCTCGTATCGATCCGTGTGCGAGTTTGAAGATTCAACAAAGTAATTTCTTGTTCATTAATGCATGAAGGTTGACCCGATTGATATAACATGTCACAGATGTTTGGGAAGTATTTGTTTAAGTATTTTGGTGTTTGAAATTTTTTATTTAGGTCCTTACTATCTTGGAGCCAAATTTGGGTGATGCACAACAAGAATTAAAGATGGATTGAGTTGACAGTTTGAATATATCTTTACTTTTGTTTGAGCTGACAACAAGCGATTAAATTCTTAGTTATGGATATATATAAGTGTTCAATTATATCATTTTGATATAGATGTAAAATTGTGTGTGCGAATTGTGAATATTAGAAGTGCAAAAGAGTGATTATGAACAATTTCACTTGTGCATTAAGGATTTTGTGATGCGAGTTGGAGAAAAACAGAGTAGAAGTGCAGAATCAACCAGAAGGACAAAAGATCGATTGTTGAGCCTAATCGAAACTGTAATCAAGCATTTGTAGATGTTATTATCTCATTTCGATTTCTTAGATGGATTTAATTTGATTATATTTGTAAGACAGTGAGTCTTCTTTGAGCAGTGAGCTCTGGGTAGTGTGCCTGAATGCAAGTGCATTCCCATATTATAAAATTTCTTTTGAGTATACTCAGATCATATTTTGGATTGGCCATCCACTGTGGTTTTTCCCCTAATAGAATTTCCATGTAAAAATTCATGTGTTATGGTGTTGTGGTTGTTTACTTTATGTTCATGCATATTTATTTTGATCGAATGCTATAAATGCTTGAAGGATTAGATCAATAAAGTTAAAAATTGCAGAACATTGATTCACCCCCCCTCTCTGTGATCCTTGATTCCAACACTCTCTACCTAACAACAATGCTACATACTCTACATTGTTGTTAGTGTTGTCAAACTATAGCTTAAAAGAAAAAGGAAAGAATTTTCCTTGCGGAGAAATGAAAACAATTCCCACTCCTAACCCTTTGGAAGAACAAATTCCATCAAATTCAATCATCCAAACATCATTTAGATCTCCTAGACTGACAGTCTCAAAATCTGAAATTTCTTCAATGGATGCAGTTTCACCATCTGGAAAAGACATATCATCTGAAGATTCTTTTGAAGACAAATATTCTTTCTCTGAAATAGACGAGCCATCAGTTTCTGACTCATTGCTTGTCTTTTTACTTAAATATTCTATAACTTCATTCGTCTACAAAAATTATATACCCATACTTGAAGAGTCAAACAAGATTTGAGATCTTGGATCATTTGACTTGGCCATAGAAAATTTAGATTCCCTTTCAAGAATTAGCTTTTGCATAACACCCTTGATGGGTATTCAAGCTTCAGACATATCCATATTCAACTCACCTCCTACATCCTTGTAAAAATTACATCCTAGTAATATTTCATAGGACACAGGAACATCAATCACTAAGACAGTCATCTTGATTTTCTTATTTGAGAATGTTGCAAAGGAAAATTGTGCATCCCTGATTTTCCTGATCAAAGGCACTTGTTTATTATCCATCAAAAAGCAACGACCAAGTCTTTGTAAGATTAAGACCCAAAGAGGTATCCACTTTGGTGGCCATAACATTTTTCAGAGGCATTGAAGTCAATTACACAATTGCTCAACTTATAACCATTTATTAACAAACAGATATAAAACGGGTTTATCCTCCTAGGAATGGATGATGGAATAGAAATCAAGTTGCTTTGCAAAGGCATAGGCTTAGAAATAGTTGGGATATCATGAGAGGAATCATGGCTTGGATGAGTTCCCTTGTCTTAGACAAACTTAATAATTTTGTCAAACTGGTCAACATTAGCCTTTAGATTTTTAGCCCCAAACATCTGAATCTTAGTCTTCTTTGCATGGTCAATTATATCAAAATCTTGGAAAGAACTTTGCAAAGAGTATGAGGTAATTTAATTGGTAGATTTTGAAAATAAAATGCTGGTCTTTGGAATTGGAGTATTGGCCTTGGGTGATGAAGAAGATACAAGAGGGTGAGTGGTACTTACTTCCTTTGTTGCAATTGCATCTTTTGATTGTACTAGCAAAGGAGTTCCCCTTTTGGCAATAGTCACTGATGATCTTAACTAACTTTTTCTTTTGTTGCATCAGCTTGAGGTTGATCAAGTTAAGTTTTTTGTGAATGCATGAACACAAAATAAGCATTAGTCACAAGATCCTCTTCATTAGATTCATTTTCAACATGTAAATAACCAATATTAGAGTCACCAACCAGATCTATTTCCTCCTCTTGGAATGATCAACATTTTCTTCAGTAGAATATTCCAATTGTGCATAATCAACTTAATCAGCTTCATAATAACCCACGACTATATTGGTGGGTGGAGTCTCAAGAGCAAGTCTTCCTTGCGATTCAGGAAGTCTATTCTGGTTTCTGGAAAAATTATCAAAATAGTTGGGATATTTTTTCTCCTTGGAACACCCTTGTATGGAGGATTAGATGGACCTTGAGAAACCTATTTCTTAAATGCTAGCAATTCATGTCCTAGTTTCTACACCATAGGATCAATGCTTATGTTGGTAGATGAAGATGAAGATGCTTGTCCTTTATTTCTATTTGATTCTTTTCTTATCTTACTAGCAAGAATCAAATCATCTTCAAAGATAGTAGCTAATGATTGAACTACTTAAAGACCATCTAGACCTACCCTCCATAATAATAAACTTACCTCTAGTAATTGTGTTTTAATGAAGAAATATTTGAGATTATGAGGCATTGGTTTGGCCTCAGTTGGAATCCTTGTTACTAGCTTATTGAATTTTTCCACGAACTCATGCATGGGTTCATGTGCTTCTTTTCTCATTGTAGTAAGTTATGCCAACAAGGCATGTGTATCTTTTGAAGGCTTGAAATGTTCTTTAAATTTGGTATGGAGTGTATCCCAATTTGTAATAGTACCAGGAGCAAGAGTGTAAAACAATTTCGCTACTACTCTTTGTAAGGTCTCAATGTATAACCTTACGGAAATGTCTCCTTGTGTTCAACACCAAGAAAACCACATATAATATAGAAACCAACAATATGTTCGTCAAGGTGCTGGTTACCATCACCATAAAATTTGGGGATGTTCTTGCATGAAACGTGAGGAAGTTCATGTAAAGGGGTTACCAAATTTAAAGGGCCAAAGGTGTTACCCCAAGAACCTGGTGGTGGTTGAGTTGTCATAGTGCCTTGAACAACAAATGCTTGAACTAGTGCAATAGGTAAAAATCCCAAAAAATTAGAAGATTCACTTGGAAGCGGCGATCTAATTCTTGGAGGAGGATAACTTCCTGTACGCTGTAATGGTGACCTTGCCCACAAAGGAGAAGGAATAATATTCTGTCATTGTAACAACTTGAAAAAAGGATCAACTTGACCTTGCACCCTTTGACTGTGAGTATATCTTTTGTATGCTAGAGTGTAGTCTTTGAAACAAAACAAAAATCAACAATAAAAGATATTCACAAAATTACCATAAGAAACCAGAATACTTGTATACTTCATCCAAAAGCGTGAGGATTTGGTTTCATGCTGATATCTCTAGTAGAGTCACCAAAAAACCGTTGGGTGAATATTTTGAAGACCCTTCATAGATTACAAAATAGGGATTTTAGCCACAACTATGATGAGAATGTTCTCTCCTCTCTGAAAGGGGAGGCTCCCTTCTTACTACTTATTGGAACAAAATTAAACTATGCTAAACTAAAAGTATTTACACTAGCTTTAACCATGTTGGGTGTGTTACATTTACCATTTTCTCTTCTTTTAGAAAATACGTTTACAATGATCAATGATAATATTTTGCAATGCTTTCCACCTCTAAATATCTATCTAAGCAATAACCACCAATATTCTCGATTAAATGTAAGAGTACCTGTACAACTAGACTAATAGTAACAAGAAGAAACACAAAAGCACAAATTCTTCTTGCTACCCTCTATGATAATTTTGTAGTAACAAATGATGCACATTGTAGAACAAAGTATATCCACCCACTTCACCAATAGATCTGCACACAAAGTGAATAACTCCAAGCTCAAAGTATTGATAATATTCACCAAGAAGCACTCAGACCACACAATTTCAAGTAATCAATATAACTCAAAGATTATATGAACTATCTTGAACGTCCTTCCAATCATAAGAATCAATCACCACTTATCCAATTAAAAATGAGAGAAATCAACAAGAATGACATAAGAACATTCTCACTCATACAAATTTGATTCAAAACAAAGGTTGAAATCAAAATTCCTCTCCTTTTATTAACTGAATTCAATCTTGTAATTTGAATGCAAAGTCTCAAAGTTGAGTCACAATTTGGGTAGAACTTCCTTGCATAAGATTAAAAAGGTACTAATTACAAATGAGCTCTCTCATATTTATAAACAAGAGAAAAAGAGATAATCTAGGAAATAAATAAATACTTTGAATTATTCTACATTGGAGTCCAAAATTATTAGAGGAATTTTCTATTTTTACATGTATTTACAATTCTGAAAAAGATATGTAAATTGTTTTGAAACAAAAACTAGGGAAATACTTAAAAATGGACTATGGTAATGATCAACTGTCTGCAACATCCTTCATCAAAAAATCATCATGCCTCTTCAAGATCATTTTCACTTCATCATTGTCTACCCCTGACGTATGTTTGGTGATGGTAAGAACTCTTAGCATTGAATCCTTTACCATATCACAAGCTTCATCATGCCTTCCCAAGAACACTCTCAAGCTCTCCAAAGTCAACTAAAAATCCAACAAATTTTCCATTGCAGCCACTAAAAAGGCTTGGTCTTCAAATTCCCTTTGGACCATGTTGGCAAACTCTTGGGCAACAGCATTAGAGGAAATAAACTTTCAATTGTCATAAATAATTTTACAAGGAAGTTCCTTGACCTTATTAACAAGGTTCAAATCATGATCCTCACTGATCTCTCGAACACTTTGTAAGTTCTCCATCAAATCCTTGATGACATTTTCTTTATGTATCATGAATTCTTTCACCTCTACAAAATTCTCATTATTGGGAATAATCCAAACTTCCACCAATGTCTCAATCTTGAGCTCTTTCATTTTTAGACAATCCTACAACCTATTATTTATTTCTCCCTTTTCTTGAAAAAAATATTCTATAGTTTTATCTAATTCATACCTCATGTCTTCCATTTTCTCCATCTTTTTCGTAGATGATCTTAGGAGCTTGATACCTTGTGTCACCATTCAATCAAGAAAATCACCAACCACTCTACCTCTAGTGTAAACATTCTCCACCTTTTGAATTATAGGATCTTCAACACCAACTGCCACTGCCACAGGTTCAACGAACTTGGAAGATTGGGTAATCTTCTGTAGTAAACTATCAGTTGTTCTATATTTTCATTGTAATGATCCTTTTCCTTCTTCTCCTTGTCAAACGTCTCTATGAGAGAGTTGAAGGTGGATTGAACATCTTCCTTTGCACTCTCATGAGTAACCTTTCCCAGCTCAACTCTTGTGACAAAGTAATTTGTGATATCGACCTCTTCCAAGGTCTTGTTAGGGGGATGGTGAGCTACCTATGCATACCTATTACCTTCTTTATCAACCAACAACCTTGAGAGAGTCTTCACCTTCTTCTTCCTTTTTTTTTTCATAGATGTAAGCTACACGAAGTCAAAGTCATCTGGGGAGGTGGCTTCTTTATTTATCTTTGGTGTTTGTGAAGAGAACCAAGGTGGACGAGGTGAATTCTCTTTTGGATTTGCTGCCATAATTGGATTTGACACTGCTACATCAACAAAAGTAGTTTTTACAATAGGAGAGGTGTTTATCAAAATAGCATTAGGGATCTCCACATTTGTCACTTGTACTAACTCAGACATATATTTCTCTAAGTTAGACCAAGATGTGATTTCAAAGGATGGTGAGGATAGACTAGGCAAAGACATTGGTGATCCAAAAATAATGTCCAAACCATGTTTGGGACTTTTAAAAGAAGACCTTGTGGAAGGGGATGAATGTACAGATTGGAGCATAATAGTAGGAGGCACACTAATTGTAACTATGGGGGTAACATTAATAGCAAGAATATAAGAAACAGGTGAAGATGTGGAAGGAGGAGTAGACTCAACATTGGCAATAGGAGAAGAGGAAACATGTGTTTCTTTAGGAATGTTCTCATGGGGAGATACTTGCTCTTCATCATATTGAACTTCTTCTCCTTGAATTTCCTCTTGGATAGACTCTTCTTGTCCTTTCATAGATGATACTTGTGTGGTTGTTTTGATTTTCTTTTTATTACCTTTTACAAAAAAGGTGATCTTGGGTTTTGAATGTAAGAGTTCATGAACTCAAGCATCCAGGATCACCAATAAAACCAAGATTAACCTTCTACACGAGAGAAGCAAGAGGATGAAATGCTGGAATATGGTGCAATAATAGAATGATGATATTATCAAACTCTAAATGATACAATATGCATTAGCACTCCCTTGAACTGACTAAGCTGATATGAGCTCATATGGACTAGATAGGAGATTAATAACTCCCAAATAACCAAATTAGGTGGGAGTTATGCCTACTTGGAAAATGCCAAATAGGTGGAATAACCTACTCAGAAAGAGACGGTATAGTGGTTTTGTGAGGTGGCAAAAAGGCCAAAAGAGGGTGTGAGACTTAACCACCCAAGTGTGGGTGAGAGTGACACATGTAACCAATAGAATACGCCATGTGTCCTCACATAAACCATGTCTCACATAACCTAAGTATGCTTAATAATGTGTAGGAAAAATAAATATTAAAAAATCTACACTAACACCCCCCTTAAGCATAGCTTAGGTGGGTGAAAGGATGAAACAATGCAAAGATGGGTTCAAGCTACAAGGCCATGTTAGGTACCCATGTACAATGATGAAACCTCTCCAAAGATGAGAAACAGAAAACCCGTAGGACAAAACTTCTTCCCAAGAGAGAAGAAGAGAGACCATGCAGTCCCCCAATGTAGAATCTACTACATTGTTGGTGAATTCTTGAAACAAGAAGCTAAAAATGATCCAAGATCGCCGAACAATATTTCTCCCCTTAGGAAGAAAGAAAACCAAAAATATATGTGTAGACATGGAAAATGTACAATTCGATCTGACACACTTGATCCTGATTACCAACGAAATTTCATCCTGAATCATACCTTCTTAGCTTATCATCACCTTTCATCTCTTAATTAAATATATCATTATTTATTTGATTAAGTCATTCTATCTTGTTAATTAAATTAGTCAATTTGATTTAATCAACCCTAAATATCTCTTTGATTAAATAATCCATATTATTTGATTAAATCCTTAAAAGTCTTCTCATTAAATTGAATAAATTAAACCTTATTTGATTTAATCTAACATTGTTCCCTTTAGTTAAATAAATAAAAAACATTTATTTAATTAAAATATTTCCTCTCAATTCTGATTTAAATCAACTCATAAATTTGAGTCAAAATTATCAAATCATCTAATCTCTCATTAAATTGATCAAATCTTGATTAATTTAATCTCCAACACTAAACTCTTCAAGAGAATGCAACTTGCACATGAAAATAGATTTAATTGATTTATTAAATCTCTATTTTCCCTCATGGCATAAAAAGGGAATATTCCCTCAAGTTTGAATTTAAAATCCAAGTGGACTTGGTCCTTCCAACAAGGCATTTATTTCACCTTCAAAGTACTTTTTCCTTGAGCCAAGTGGCCATTACTTCATTTGACTCTCTCTCCACCTTGTCATTTCAACATTTTCAAAATTCAAATTTATGCATTTATGGGCACTTAGATCAAAACTTGCACAACCATCAACCATTCATATGGTGACAAGTGGCATTTGACCATTGGTTGAAAGTTAGTACCACATTGCTAAAATATTGCTCTTTCTTCCAAATTCAAATCTATAAATGGGAGGCTTCTTGCTCATTCATCATCTACAATCTCATGCAAAGTTACTCTCTTGACATTGAGAGCCAATTTTATGCATTTCACTTCATAAGTTCATCATTTCCATAATTTCATAGCTAGGTTATGCCAAAATATCATCAAGGATATTCAATTACTCAACAATCATCAAAATATTACAAAAGGAGTTGGGAAAGGGCTGATTTCGACACACCAATCGACACCAATTCCCCCATGGGATCACAAGTTTGCTTACTTAATTAGGATTTACTTACTTTGTTCTTCATTTTCCTAGTTTGAGTTTTAGCAAATGGATTTCATGGGGAATCCTTCATTCTTGCTTGCATATGATCTAAATGAACAAGTGTTATTTTGTTTTGTAATTATTTATTCAAGTTAATATCATTAAAAGGGCATATGCGCTTCTCTTGCACTTCACGACGATCTTGAGAATCAAAAGTTCTTTTGGTGATCTTAAGTTGAATAAAATAATTGCCTCCACATTTTCTTTTTTTGGAATTAAAATTGAACCAAACATGCGAGTGTGAGCATGGTATATTGCGAGTGTTATCCCTTTGTTTTTTAATGAAGGTTGATTGAACTACGAGATATGCTAGCTTGCTATTGTTTATCTTAGCGGGCCTGTCTTGTGGGAAAAAGTAATCACCCAAGGGAACGACCCAATCAGGAACACGCTAAAGCCAAGTGACTTCCAACCGGTATATAAGTGTGGATTCTTGAGGAAAGTTCGAGAATCACGAGGATTATTCCGACGAGAAGGGAAGAAATGGTCTCTCACCGTACTGGATAGTTCCCCATGAATGAAATTCCTGCATCAAAACCTTTTGTTTAGCAAAGACCAAAATCCTATCTATTTGTTGGTGCAAAAGGTCATGTCCTTTGAAGCCGCCCCACATTATACATGTGATTCTATGTAGAGATGAAAAGTATGCCATGAGAGATTCATGGGTACTGATGCTTGATTGACCTAAGAAGTGAGTGCACTGTAAGGGGGAGCCTATGTGGTCAAGCATCTAATCATCCACACTAAATATGTGCAGCTGGATTTGTCCAAGTGGGAACCCAACAAATACTATCTTTTCAGCCTAGGGTTGTGCATGTTATCAAGATCAAAAACACCTTGCTTGGTTCTAAAACATTGAGAAACAAACATTCACAAAAGCTTTAAAATTTCAAACCCTCTGAGGAAAAAAATACCCTTTGACGAATCTAAGTGCTCTTGCTTGCCTTAGGGATTATATCCTTAGAGGTTTCTAAGTGCTTGGGTTTTATCGCCATTTGTTTCACCAAAGTCAACATTAGGAAACTTTTGTCCTAATTTCCTTGATTTCCACATAATGGACCTTGTGGGATGAAAAGAAAGTAGGACATTTGACATTCAGTTTGAAACATAATCAAGAAATTTATTTTGGTAAAAAGAAATCACTAAGCAAAGATAAAGACAAATTGGACCTCACATGTGTTGTCTAAAATGATTTCCCGAAAAGTCAAAATCCCAAAACCAAGATTCAAAAGGATTAGTTTAAAGGTTGGTGTACAATTTCTACAAGAAAGCTTCAAAGAACAACCCAAGTTTGTATGAATTCTATTACCAAAAAAATCCGAAACTTTTTGAAAGGTTTGGTTTTTCTCACATAGGAAGTAAGGCATGTTCTTCAATATCGAGGTCTTGTAAGAGAGAGTCTTGTCTAGGTCAAAGTCTAGGATCAAAATCTTCACTCTCATCCGTCTCTCCATAAATTAAATTTCATCTCACCAACAAACTTTGAGAACTTTGAAACATCATTTATGCTAAAATTAAAGGTAAAAATCAGCATCACTCTATTTGGCTTAATACACCTAGCCAAATAGTCAATCCTCTTGAACAAATTTACCTTTAGGATAATGCAACTTCCTGAGGTCTACTAGTTCATGATCACCTTGATTGGCTTAATACACTTAGCCAATTCATTATCTTATACAAGTTCTCCCTAGGATAACACAACTTCCTAGGGTTTACAAATCAACCATCATCTTGTTTAGCTTAATGCACCTAGTCAAACTATCAAAATCAATCCAAGCCTTAAAAATTTTAGCATCACCCCTAAAGGTTTCTTCAAAAAGTTTCACTCATTCCCCTCATCCATTTATCTCATCACCACCCCTTTTGATCCTTGGACTCTCCTAGTTTTTCTTCTCTTTTGGGCCTAAAGATTAAGATCAAAATGATCTGTATTTTATGGTCCAAACAAGATCACAACACAAGAGGAACATGGAAAACACCAAAGAAATATCAACTTCTAGTAACTTAAGTCAAGCAACCACCGAAGTAAACCTTGCAGGATCAAGCAATCCCCCAAATAGCTCTTCTCTACCATCACAAAATTCTCAAGAGGAAGGGTATGAAGAGGAAATCATCAATGAAGACTTGGGAATGACACAAAAGGAAATAACTGAGATGATTCAAAATCCAGAGAATCATAGAATTATCAATGCCATGCTTAAACTTAATCCTTCTCTATACTTACACATGTTAACAGAAGGAGGGGTCCATTTCCCTTCTAACCTTGACATAGGCACTAGTACGAAAAGGCCTCGTACAAGCATACCCCCAATGTCAATTACTAACATCGCCCAAGAAACCCCCCAAACCATATCGACAATCACATCAACCTCACCAATTGTTAACAAAGGAAGTGCCATGTTTCGTGAATTACAAAAGCATCGCCTCGTAAACAATAAAGAGGTAAATATCAGCACCACACTGGATAAATCCGTCCTGGTAAATCCATCACACCCGTATGTCTCGTTCACTTTCCATAATCATGTAGATTCATCCTCATTCCACACAACATCAGCCTATCCGTTAAACATACAAACTTCTCTATCACAAGGAGAAGGTGGTTTTTTTGGAACAACAAAAGTCACTGACCCATTTTCATCATTTTTCTCTCAAGGGAACATACCATCACTCCCTCCATTACCGCTCACATCCGTATCACCTCTTGGGATGGGTCTTCCCCCCCTACCCATCACTAGTTTCTCAAATCAAGGCAGTCTGAGCATCACATCGAATCCTCTTTTTTTTTTTCAGCAACACCGCAACAACAAGTAGCAACTACTCAAGCCATGACATTCAATACATCAGTTGGTCCTCAAATACTTCAAAACATACCTTTTCAAGGACCGAGCATCTTAACCACACCACCAACAACCCAAGTCCCAGCTACCAACATAATCCCTCCGCCCGTCACAACGGTTAGCACCATTCCCAACCCACCACCAATCCCACCAAAAGCTAACATAACAAATTCATTCATCACCATGATCCAAGCTGTCCAAAAGGCCAACCATCAAAGGGTACTTCAACAAAACCAACAAGCTACACAACATGCCCCTCAGCAAGTGCAAGCACAACTAGCTACCCAACAAGTTGCACAAGTTGCACAAGCCCAACAAATCGTACAAGCCGCACAAGCAACCCAACAAGCACAATATCAAGCTCAAGCCCAACATCAGGCTCAACAGGAGCAAGCACAATACCAAGCACAACTGTGAGCAATTCATCAACAAGCATACCAACAAGCCTTGCAAGATTTCCAGGCACAACAACAAGCTAAACAAAAAGCTTTGTTGGCACAATAGTAGCTAGACCAACAACAAGCTTTGTTGGTGCAACAACAGTTAGACAAAAAACAAGCTTTATGGGAGCAACAACAGCTAGACCAACAACAAGCTTCGTTGGAACAACAACAAGAAGATCAACAACAAGCCTTGTTGACACAAATGTAGATATATCAGTAGGCCTTGAACGCACAACAGAGCTTGTAGCAAACTCCAACCAGTACCCCTCTCATCAATCAAACACTCCAAACACCTAAAAGCACATTCATCCCACCTCCTGATCTGGACAACGATGTTGCAAGATAAATTAAACTGCTCTGAGAGTAGGTGCTAGACCTACAAGCAGGGAAAAAAACCAGAATGTTGGGCAACTTGTATTCTTATCCATTCGACAGAGAACTCACAATGATACCATTCCCAAAAGGATTTGAAATCCCCAAATTCGATAAATATAATGGAACGGGAAACCGTGAAAACCACATCAGGGAATTTCAAGTACATTGCATGGAGGTTGCATATGATGACACATATCTAATGTGACTTTTCCCCCAAAATCTGATTGGTCCTACCATAGAATGGTTTTCTCGCCTACCCATAGGCATTAAAACATTCCAGGAAATCATGGAAGCATTCCTTAAAAATTATGCTTTCAACATGGGTGTGGATGTTAGTTTAGCAGAACTGTCAACACTCAAATAGAGAAAAGGAGAGCTATTCGCATCCTTCTTGCAAAGATGGTGATCCAAGGCCAATCAAAGCAAGTGGACCATGCCGGAAGAACAACAAGTTTGCACAATCATATCCAATCTAGATGAAAACTTGGCGTTCTACTTAAAAATGCAATGCATCACAACATATGATCAGCTGATTCCAAAGGTGCTCAATATCGAAAGATCCCTTACTGTGTGAGGAAGCACATCAACATTTCCTGCACAACAGGATAACCACCCATCCACCAATTATAATGATAAACCTCGCACGTGGTCGAGGAAAAAAATATCACAAATGACGGAGTGGTTGATGCTAAGGTGGTCATCAATGCCCCTAAGAAGAACATCCAAACCCATCACCAGCTACATAATCATAATCACAATAATGTGCAAACTAATACAGTGGCACAACCACAACCACTTCCTAGCAATCAAATCAACAATCTGAATAATCAAGGAGGACCACCTACCCAAAACAAATTTCCTCCCAAGCGAAAGTTCACGGCCCTTAAGGAATCAATTGAATTCATAATGAAGAAGTTGGTCAAAGAAAACCTCATCAAAATCTCCAACTCTGAGCAATACATGGAACCCATGACAAAACCACCATGGTATAACAAAAATCTCCTTTGTGATTTTCACAAGATCAAGGGACACACAATCACAAATTGCATGAGGTTAAAGAACATCATCCAGGACCTCATCGAGGACAAGATCATAAATGTTGAACAACCTTTCAGAAATCAGGACCTTAAAATATATATGAATCTGATGCCAAACCATAATCAAGGGAATAACCAAGGAAACAACAAGGGGAAGCAAAAGTATGCTAGTGCTAACCTTGTATACGAAGAGATTGTCGCATGCGTAGACGAACTTGTCACGGTCATTAATATCAAAGGAGCCAATGCCGATTGTGGAGTCACCACACATGGAGGCAAGGTTACCATTATTGGGGCATCCCAACCATCTAAGACCCCCATTTCAAACACAAAAGCAATTCCCTATGATTACAGCGTCATCGACCAGCTAAAGAGAACCCCTGCCCAAATCTCCATCATGGAATTATTAAAAATTTCCGCGGTCCATAGGAAAATCCTTGATGAAGCATTAGCTGCATCCACCATCTCCACCACCCTTGATACATAACAGTTTTAGGCTATGGTTGGTAACATAGTTACCCCTAATCTCCTCACATTCTCCGATCAAGATTTTCCTACCCAACCATCTCATAATCGTGCACTTCACCTTCAAGTGTTGATTCACAAAAATAAAGTCAAAAGGATCCTGGTGGATGGAGGCGCATGCCTTAAAATTTGTTCACTTAAGCTCATAAAGAACTTGGGATTCTTTGAGGATTCCATTGACAAGGACAAAAGCATCACCATAAGAGCATATGATGATCAAGAAAGAGTGTCTTAGGGCACTATTAAAATCCCAATCCAAGTGGTACCAACAACCATGGAGACCATCTGTCAAGTACTTGATCTCGACTTGCCATACAATATCCTCCTAGGACACCCATGGATCCATGGAATAAAGGCGGTTGCCTCGACATTTCATCAATGCGTCAAATTCTTGTACTAGAATGAGGAAGTACTATACACGATGATCTAGAACCATTTGCCTATTGCAAAATCTTGGAAACCAAGTTTTACAAAATCCCCAAAGTACCAAAAAGTGATGAAGGTTCATCCACTTCATACATAGACCCATCTAACCTTGCCTCCACTTCTGTGATAGAGACACCCTCCATTCTCGATATATCTGAAATCAAGATCATGATCCAAGACAATGGATGCGGGGAATACCGAATGAAGAAGAATGTGTTTGTTGTAGGAGAGTTACCACAATCTCCTAGGTCACATGGGCAACCTCAGCCAGATGAAACACCTGTCCGCACTGTTAGGGCAGATCCTTCTGGATTTCACCGTTGGGGGGATCTAAGTCAAGAAAATTTGGATGAGGGAGACATCTCAAGCACACTATACCATGATGAAAGAACCACCCCCACCCTACCCATGGATGAAGCTAACAAAGGGTTGTAAATGATGCTTGGTATGGGCTATAACAGAAACGAAAGCCTTGGGAGGAATAGCGATGGGCAACTGGAGCCCATCATTGTGGAGAGATGAATGAGAAATCTTGGTCTCATATGTACGCCTCCGAGCATAACCATACGTGGTAGAGGTACCCCTAGTAGAGCATTTAGGTCATGTCCTCAAGTATCAATAGTCGCCCTTCGACTACCCGTATGCACAGGTCTCCCCCTAGACAATTTCACTTTTGATATAACTGATGTCTGCACCATTAGTGATGACGAAGATACTATAACCGACCTTCCTATGCTATTTGAGAACTCTTCTTTACTTATGATTAGTGCCTCACCCGCTGAGTCAAACCACCAAACCCACAAAATCAACTTAGTATACCCTCAACTCATCCACTATGACCAACGAGGATCGCCGATTCTAGACTCATTTGAAAATGATGAGGCACTCTCAAAGTTTATGGGGTTAAGGGATACAGTTCCGTACGAAGATCACAAGGCAGGTTTTGACATCACATTGGACACTCAAGCATAATTGTGAAGATGATTGAGTCCTTTAGTCGGAAAAGAAAAAGAATGAGAATAAGCTTGAAGTTATTGAGTGAAAACCACACTATGGCACTCTCTAGCCAAAGAATAGTAAAAATAAAGGATGTATCTAACAGTGAAAACCTCTTTGAGGCGTCGAAAGATGAAGGATTCAATCTCCCCCTACTGCACTGCATCAAGAGAAATCAACAGTTTTGGCAGAACAGTGTAATCCTGTCAACTTGGGAACAAAGACAACACCACAAATCACCTTCTACGCAGTCACTTATGATAGAAGAACAATAACTATTGGCTGCATTTATAAAGGAAAGAAAGGTGAACTTTGCATGGACCTATGCTGATATGCCTAGTCTCGATCTAGATGTCGTAGTTGATCACTTGGCTGTTTACCCAAGAGCAAAGCCAGTTAGACAAAAATTAAGAAAAATGCATCCTCAAATAGCCTTACTAGTCAAGGTGGAATTACAGAAACTTTTGGATGTTGGCTTCATATGCCCAATTGACTATTTGGAATGGGTATCTAACCTAGTGCCAGTTTCAAAACCAAATGGGGGCATCCGCATCTGCAGAGACTTCAGAGACCTCAACAAAGCATGTCCCAAGGATGATTTTCCACTACCTAACATTGATATGATAGTGGAAATGACAACCAGACATGAGATGCTATCACTGATGGATGGCTTCTTAGGGTATAACCAAATAATGATCGCAAAAGAGGACCAACACAAGATGACATTTACATGTCCATGGGGCACCTACTGCTGGAATATGATGCCATTCGGGGTAAAAAATGTAGGGGCTACATATCAAATGGCCATGACACTAATCTTCCATGACATGATACACAAAACTATTGAAGATTATTTAGATGATATACTGGCCAAATCAAGAAAAAGGTAAAATCACATAGCAGCCCTAAGTGATATTTTAGACAGACTAGAAAAGTACAAGGTTAGGCTTAACCCCAAGAAATGTATCTTTGGGGTACAATCAGGTAAAGTTCTAGGATACATAGTATCAATGAGGGGCATAGAGGTGGATCCCATAAAGGTTAAATCAATCCTCAACATGGAAGCAATAAGGACACTAAAACAACTCAGAGGCTTGCAAGGCAGACTCCAATCCATTCGGAGGTTCATAGCACAATTGGCAGACAAACAATATTCACATCTACTCCACAAGGGAGTAGCATATAAGTGGGACGAAAATTGTGAGCAAGCATTTAGAAAAATCAAAGAATACTTACTCACGCCACCAGTATTAATGCCACCCATTGCAGGAAAACCACTAATTTTATACATCTCAGCAACAACAACAACCCTTGGTGCTCTTTTAGCTCAACATGATGAAAATGGGACAAAGCGGGCAATCTACTACATCAACAAAACAAGGGTAGGACATGAGCTCAACTACACACCAATAGAAAAAGCTTGCCTAACAGTCATGTTTACAGCCCAAAAGTTCAGACACTACATGTTAGCTCATCACATCAAGCTCATCGCCAAAATCAATCCCCTAAAGTATCTATTGTCAAAGGCAATGCTCACATGAAGGATGGCTAAGTGGGTCATGATACTATCATAACATGACATTGGATATGTGGAGCGAAAAGCAATCAAAGGACAAGTCATTGCAGACCAACTGGCAGAGGCTCCAATCTATTCACAGAATCCACTCATATCAGAATTTCCAGATGAGTCCATCTTTAATCTCAACATCGCGGATCACTGGAAACTCTACTTCGATGTCTCATACACACAACATGGATCAGAAGCCAGTGTTTTCTTCATCACCCCACAAGGGGACTGTATATCTAGATCCTACAAATTGGCATTCCCCTATACTAAAAACATTGTAGAATACGAGGATTTAACCATAGGTCTCAAGATTGCAGCACAATGGCAAATCATGGCACTAAAGGTTTATGGGGATTCACAACTCATTATCAACCAAGTCAAAGGTGAGTACCAAACTAAGGATGACAAGCTCACACCATACAAGAAGTTAGTAGAAAGCCTCAAAGAATCATTCATTGATATCACCTTTGAGTAGATACCAAGGGCTGGCAACGAAGCAGCTGATGCCATGGCAACAATTGGATCCCTACTGGATATCCCTCGAAATGTCTCAAAACACAAATTCTTGGTAGAGCGGCTTCTTGTACCCACATTTGAGGTACTTGAGTCAGAATATGTGTGCGAAATCGTTGGTCCCGATGATCCCTGGTATCACGACATCTATACCTACCTAAGAATAGGAGTCCTCCCATCTGACATTACCCCAAACCTTAAGCGTACTTTTGTCAAAAAGTCTTCACATTTTATCGTCCTAGGAGAAACTCTCTACCGTAGGAGCATCGAGGGAACCCTTTTACATTGTCTAAATCCTGAGGAGGCCTTGACTACTCTAATAGAGGTACATAATGGCACTTGCAGTTCACACTCAAGTGGTATGACCTTGGCCAAGAAGTTGCTAAGAACTGGGTACTACTGGCCGACAATGGAAAAGGAGGCACATGAATATGTCATAAAATATTTTCAATGTCAGCAACATGGAGACCTTATTCATGCACCAACTCAGGAACTTAATCCTATTGTCACACCATGGCCCTTTTCGCAATGGGGGCTTGATCTCATAGGCAAAATCACCCCCACCTCATCCAACAGCCATAAATGCATTATTACCGCCACAAAGTATTTCACAAAGTGGGTCGAAGCAATTCCAATGACCTACATAATTGGAAAGCAAATATCCAGGTTCATCTTGAACTATCTCATTTGTCAATACGGTGTCCCCCAATCCATTATCTCTGATAATGGGACACCTTTCAAGAATTAGGATGTCCGTGACTTGTGCAACAAATTCAAAATTCAACACCGCTTTTCAACTCCATACTACCTCCAAGGCAATGGCCAAGCAGAAGCCACTAATAAAACCATCCTGAAGATTCTTAAGAAAAAAATCAATGATTCTGGTCGTTACTGGCATCTGCAGCTAAATCCTGCCTTGTGGGCTTACCACACCAGCATCCACATGCCAACAGGTGCCACCCCATTCTCCCTGGTCTATGGATCATAAGCCATCCTCCCAATCGAGATCGAGCTCCCATCACTGAGAATAGCATTGCAAAACCTCATCACAGATGAAGAATACAGGGTCTCACGACTGAATGAGTTGGAGTTATTAGATGAATGATGCATGGATACCCTTAATCATCTACAAGTTTATCAGAACTGCCTGAAGCGCAACTAGAACAAGAAGATCAAGCGACGCACTTTCCAAGTCGACGAACTTGTGTTGAAAGAGAACTAGAAGAATGTGCCAAATCCAAAAAGCAAGGGAAAATTTGAGCCCAACTAGTTGGGACCCTTCATCATAACATCAAGCTATAAATCAGGGGCATATCAGTTGTCAACACTAGAAGGCGAGCCTCTGCAAGAGCCCATGAACAGTTGTCACCTCAAAAAAATTTATGCCTAAAAATTGCAAGGTATAAAACCAAAATACAAAAAAAAATCAAAAAATGTCTTGAAAAAATGGTTACCTTGATGAAAACCTGGCAAACAAGCATCTTGGTGACAACAAAAAAATACAAAAATATAAAAATCCAAAAAAAATCAGAAAAAGGATTGAAAAAAGAAAAGAAAAAAACCGTCCTCTAGTGAAAACCACTTCAGTGGCGCTTTGGAAAAGTACCTTGGCAAAAACCTGGCAAACAGGCGCCAAGTGTAAATAAAGCACTCTCTATCCACCAGGATTTGCATGACTCACTCATTTCATTCCATCACATTTCATTAATCTTCCTTCCATCCACCCGTTCGCATCTGTACCATAGCCTGATCTTGTGCTCGTATCATATCCCACCATAGTACTACTTGGCATACTCGTAAGGTCAGTTTGTCCCGCCTTCATCGAAGTAGTCTATCGCATCACGCTGGGGGCATATTCCTGTACCTACATCGGTTCGGATTCGTATATATTTTTGTGATCTTTCCTAAAACTTCCAAAAAACCCAAAACATTCAGAAAAATAAAAAATTCAAAACATCTAAATCATATCAAAAAATCCAAAAGCATCGGAAAAATCTCAAAGGTCTTCAAAATTTCCATCATGCAGTCTTTCACCTTATCTGAAATACGTCATCTTTGAGCTTGAACATAGGCAAGGTTGATCTTCGATCATCCCCCGAGACACCCTAGGTCAGTCCTTTAGGCGTCTATCGCAATAAAATGGCAATCCGTTTGCCCATCTTATCATTGAGTCGAGTCTGTCATTAGTCGAACTACATGGTCTCTGCATGTATAACGTAGGCAAGGCTAATCTATGGATCAACTCCTGAGACCCCTAGGATAGGTCTTTAGGTCAGTCTCTTGGTCAAAATCTCGAAAAAACCAAAATATTTGCAAAACATCTCAAAAATACCAAAAAAATTCTCAAAAACCAAAAAACATTGAAAAAAAACTAAAAATCAAAAGAGCCTCAAAACATTTCAAAATTTCAAAAACATCCAAATATCTGAAAAATACAAAATGGTGCATCTGTCTCATCTTGCTTTCACCCGCAATAATCATCACTCATAATAAAATCAATCGTCACCTTCATCCTTTGGTGAGTCAGTCAGAAGCAAGTCCAAAAGATTCCAAAGTGAACACCTAATTGTAAGAGTCTTAAGTCTAAGTCAGTAAGTATGCAAGTTGATCAACTCAGAGTATCAATAGGTTATCATCAAATTAGTCTCACCAAAACCCTGATCACAACATGTCCTAGGATGAATCCTTCCCACGATGGACATAAGAATCAGGTATCTCACAGTAGTTTAGTCTTGGCTAGAGGTATGAAGAACATTAGCTTGTTTGTTTACTTTATCTTGGTCTTTTTGACTAATCTTATCTTGCACTCATTCCAAGGACCTCTCGATGATGCCTAAAACAAAATAGGTGTAGAGATAAAGGAATGGGGCAATGATTATTGTCTCTTTTATCTACTACGCTTGTGGGATACACTTGTAAAATAACTTAGTCATGCATACTTTATTTAGTGTGTGGAGAGGATGTTTTATACATCTTGTTGACCACATAGGAAAGCTCGCTTTCCTATGTTTTGGCCCCAGATGTTTAGAATGTCTAAACTACATCCTGAATAAGGTTTTGTATGCTAAGTGTGAACAAGAATACTCCTATATGATTGATGAGTCAAAGTCCATCACACTAGGTACCACGCCATCCTGGTTCTTTATACCTTGATGCATCATACTTATGTGTCTTATCAAACATAACATAATCAGCCCTTTGAAAATCCTGACTCCTGGTAAGCAAATCACCATCATGCTACTAACTTAAGAGATCTTTTTCTTTTATCTTCACTCCATACTAACATGGTATCATGATAGTTAATCAGAACGTTTCCAATGCATACATCCTATATTCATCAGATCATTAGCATAAGTACACAACATATCATATCTTATTATCATCATAAGTTGTGAAGATTAACATAAATTTGTTATTTTAAGCATCTTAAGAATCATTACATTACATTCATCACAAATGAATCACATCCATAATAAAAGAATCATTACCATCCATTATCATCATCCATCAATTGTATATCATTTATCATTTGCATCATCATTAGCATACATGGCATTCATTTAATCATCGAAATGTATAGAAAAAAATACATATACATTCATCATATAGAAGCATACATCATATCAATAGAAGCATCTCATAGCACATAGGAAAGCATCCACATATCATACATATCATAAAGGCGAACCATCTCATATATATCATCAAAAATATATACTGTCATGATACAGGGAATCAGATCAAGTATACAATCAAAGTACATGGTACAATGAGGGCAATAATCGAGGCCCATGAATAAAAAAAGTAGAGTAAACTGCCTATGATAAAAAAGGCTAGCCCTGCTGATTGGTGCCCTCTCCCACTGGCCTCTCACCATGATCCTCTAGTTGTCTCATCCCTGTCTACTGGGAGAAGTCTGGCACCCGACCTGGCGCTGGCACTGCCTATCTGTAATGCTGCCAATAGTACTCGGCCTCCTTGACCACCTCTCTATAAGCCTATAAGGAAATTGACCGGCCCCGGGATGAGGAAGTTGTGCTCTCCAGTTATCTCTGCCGACCAACCTCCTGATCCCTCTCGGATCGAGCTTGGTCTCTCTCGACAGTAACTACCATAGCCTGCTGTCGAGCCTGATCTCTCTCTGCTATTAATACTTGAACCTGACCCTGCAACTGTTGGATTAGTGCATCTTTGTGGTCTAGCTGCACTGCCAACTGTTGCTATGGGAATGCTCTATCCCCATCTCTAGGCTGGTCGACTTGTGCCTCTGCGCGTGGTGTCTGTTGTACCTGATCTCTCAGAGGTGTCTGGTGAGGAGGTGGTCCACCTCCTCCTCCATCCCTATCCCCCTGTCGTTTTCCCCTATGTATTGATATGCCTCTGGGCCTCTGTCGTGGAAGCACTTCACCTGGAATAGTCAATCTTAAGGGAGGCCGAAACTAGGCTCTATACATCGGAGTCACCCCTGCATCTGCTAGCCCTTGATCATATGGCCACGGTTGAGCCACTAACTGTCTAAATGAGGATACTGCCTCAGCTGCCAAAATGGGATGACCCCATCCTGTCTCTCTAGTTGTACGGGAAAAGACCGCCATGTACTAGTCGTCTGGCCTATCCTACATCTCTCCAAACTTTCGGGCCACCCTGCCTAGAAGATATCTCTCAATCATAGTATGCTCCCAACCCTGCATCCATCTGTCCTGCCTGGAAAAGAATAGTTGCTCAACATCATCATACCATGGGCCTACGCCCATCCAAGGCCTCAAGACGAATTCTCTCATCTCATCAAGAGCTCATCGCTAGTGTGCAAGACCACCTGTACCAGTGTGAGTAAAGCGGATCCTTTCCCCACCGTATCGCCAAACAATGGGGTCATCAATGTCAAGGACAACTAGTGTAACAAATGGATGGAGCACTCGAATCCGCTCCCAGGCCCAGATATGAAGCAACGTAACTCTAGCTCCAAGTGACCTGCTATCCAGATACACAAACTCATGAAGATCTCTATATAAGGAGGCCAACAATATTGGTCCCTAGGAAAAACACTCCCTGCGGACGACCATTTGCTCCCATGCCAATCCCCAACCTGGACTGAAGTATCATCCCCGCCGATCGGGTGCCACAAGACTAGCAATGATGGCCGCAACAATCAACCTGTAGGTAGCCACTCTACCTCGGTATCTCTCTAAGTCAATCTACCCATCAGAGAAATGAATCTCATCAAGGCCCATCACATCATAGCAAGCATCCCTACTGGCATCTAGATCATAGATAACTCTGGATCCATGGATAGGCAGTTGGAGGATGTGCCTAAATCCTCGAGAGTGATGGTGGCCTCGCCAGTCGAAAGATGGAAAGAAGAAGTCTCACTATGCCATCGCTTGGCCAAAGCTGTCATCATGCCTAAGTGCGCTCGAACAGGAGGGACGCACGCAACATACCAAAGGCCGAGCATACCAAGTTGCTCCTGAAGAAAAACATGCATACTCTGCAATTGACGGAGCACCGACCATCTATGCTCTCGTGAATGAAGTACATCAAGCTCCTCCTACATAGGGGAAGCCATCACGTCAAGGTCCCATAAAAAAACTGCCTCTCGCATTGAATTTTTGCATCCAAAATAGCAAATGTTGCGCTGTTTTCAAATGTGGCCTAGTTTGGAAAGTTCCAAATTGTGCCGCCACAGTGGAGTTTGCAAGTTTCTAATCTCCAAAGTACACCGCGTGGCTCAAATCTCATATGCGGTCGACTTTGTGACAAAACCCTAAGTTGCAAACTGCACCACACGACGCTATTCACATATGCGACGAAGTTTGATTAGCAAACCCGAAATTACAAATTGAGACGTAGGATGCTATTTGCATATGTGGCCCAATATAGGACCGCAAGACACCGACAGAGCATTTCAAGCGGCGCTATATAGCGCCGCCCGACCTAAAAGAGACTTCAACCCTATTTAATGCACATAAAATGAAAAAATTGAAAGTCGGATAGGGGTACATACCATAGGTCCTGCGCTGGCTGGCCGCTGGTGCACTCGTACTCTGTCCGAAACGTGCCTAGGAAGCTGTCATTGTGCCATTTTGACCAGAACTCAAAGCTCAAAATGTGAAAATTTCAAAAGGCAAAGTGTGCAAATGTGTTGAAAGTGACCCCTCAAGGTCTACTTAAGCTTGCAAATTAGGGTTTTTTTGACCTAATTTGACCTTCCAACTAGGGTTTTGGTCCCTCGATCCTGTTTTTGTCCAACCGAGGGCCATTTTGCATCTTTTTTGGTGTCTTAACACATTTTTTGGCAACCTGGGGCATTTATGAACCTTTCAGGCAACTTGTCCTCTTTTTTTCACGAGATCATCCAAAAAAATCAAAATTTTTGTCCGATTTCTTGAGGGGACAATATACCAGCATAATCCTTCCGCTAGGGCAATAGTGGGGCATCTGAAAAAATTGGAAATTTTTTGAACTTTGATCACAACAGTTTATTCTTTGAATCAATGCAACAAGTAAATTGCTTCAAAGAGGGGAAAAATGTAGACATGGAAAATGTACAATTCAATCCGACAAACTTGATCCTGATTACCAACGACATTTTGTCCTGAATCATACCTTCTTAGCTTATCATCACCTTTCATCCCTTAATTGAATAAATCATTATTTATCTGATTAAGTCATTCTATCTTGTTAATTAAATTAATCAATTTGATTTAATGAACCCTAAATATCTCTTTGATTAAATAATCCATATTATTTGATTAAATCCTTAAAAGTCTTCTCATTAAATTGAATAAATTAAACCTTATTTGATTTAATCTAACATTGTTCCCTTTAGTTAAATAAATCAAAAAAAATTATTTAATTAAAATATTTCCTCTCAATTCTGATTTAAATCAACTCATAAATTTGAGTCAAAATTATCAAATCATCTAATCTCTCATTAGATTGATCAAATCTTGATTAATTTAATCTACAACACTAAAATCTTATAGAGAATGCAACTTGCACATGAAAATAGATTTAATTGATTTATTAAATCTCCATTTTCCCTCATATGGCATAAAAAGGGAATATTCCCTCAAGTTTGAATTTGAAATCCAAGTGGACTTGGTCCTTCCAACAAGGCATTTATTTCACCTTACAAGTCCTTTTGCCTTGAGCCAAGTGGCCATTACTTCATTTGACTCTCTCTCCACCTTGTCATTTCAACATTTTCAACATTCAAATTTATGCATTTATGGGCACTTTGATCAAAACTTGCACAACCATCAACCATTCACATGGTGACAAGTGGCGTTTGACCATTGGTTGAAAGTTAGTCCCACATTGCTCAAATCTTGCTCTTTCTTCCAAATTCAAATCTATAAATTGGAGGCTTCTCGCCTCATTCATCATCTACAATCTCATGCAAAGTTACTCTCTTGACATTGAGAGCCAATTTTGTGCATTTCACTTCATATGTTCACCATTTCCATAATTTCATAGCTAGGTTATGCCAAAATATCATCAAGGAGATTCAATTACTCAAAAATCATCAAAAGCTTACAAAAGGAGTTGGGAAAGGGCTGATTTCAACACACCAATCAACACCAATTCTCCCATGGGATCACAAGTTTGCTTACTTAATTAGGATTTACTTACTTTGTTCTTCATTTTCCTAGCAAATGGATTTCATGGGGAATCCTTCATTCTTGCTTGCATATGATCTAATCTTGTGGTTGTTTGTTGTTTTTGTGCAAGTGCAAGATAGGGGTTCACAATATGCAAGATATCTTCCCATTTCTAAAAGGAATATGTAGGAAGAATGATGAAAATGTATGATGTCTCTGAACTCTGCTCAAGTGTCCCCATGTCGATGCAGAAAGTTGTCACCATCAAATCAGGTGTTCTAGGCCACACTGCAGAAGTTGACAATCCAGAACCTACTAGAGATGGATGTAGAGCAGAATCCAAAGACAAAGATATCTCCTCTGAAGACAAAGGTCCCTCCTCCAAATGGTGCTCAATAGTAACCACATTCATGTCAAACTATGAAGAATGATCATGTGGATAAAGAGCAAGAGGGTCAAAAGAACATCTGAAGAAGATGAAGAAACTTCATCAAAGAGAAGATTTATGTACTCAATAGTGTCCTCCAAGTTTGCAAGATAGGACTCACAAAAAAAAACTGCAATGTCTGTCAAGTACACATCCCAAGTAGCTGTGCCTGGAAGACAATGAATGTCCTATTGCACTAAATCAATGGAAGCCATGGATGTAGCAATACTAGTATCATAAAAAACAATAGGTGATGTAGGAGATAGAGTATCAACACATGTCTCTTGAGCCTTAGTTGAAATAATACCAAGGTTCATTTAACCATACTAAATCTCCTCAAGAGTGTCCACACTAGATGCTTGAGTGTGTACATCAGCTGAAGGAACATCAAAGGAAAAATGTGAGAAGGTGTATACTTGAGATTGATGATCTTCCTCTCCAACTACAACAATATCTTTGCTATGCAAATCCTGAATAATCATAGAATCAGGTGTGAACTCAACACTCTTTCCTTCCCCACCATGTGCGATCTGATAGATAGAAAGGATATTTGTTGACAATGAAGGATATTTGTCCTCTATGTCAAAAGATCCTTTCCCACAAACACACATATATGTGTTGTTAGCCATTAGGATGTTTGGTGATGAACAAGTTTCAAATGAAGAGAATATACTCTGTGATGAAGCCATGTGAAGTGAAGCTCCATAATCAAGGATCCATCTCCCTGACTTAGAATCTACAACTACAACAAGTGTTTTCCCCTTTTGTTTCTTTGAATTTGGTTTAGAAGAAGATGAATCCTTTGACATAGTTGAAGGAAAACTATTTTTATTCTTTACCAAAATATTCTTCAACTCATCAATTTGTTTTAAATAACATTGATGTTCATCATGCCCAAATTTCTTGCAATATGCACATGTGGGCTTCTCCTTTTTAGATGATTCCCCTTTTGAGGAAAAGGATTCAAATTATTTTTGTGGCTTGTTCTTTTTCTTCTTTTGTTTCTGATCAAGATTCCCTGATTCTTTCTGTACCTTAGGCTCACTAGCCACCAATTCTCGTGACTTGGAAACCTTGATGAGACCCATTTGAATCAGCTTTGCTTCCTCTTGGATTAGAAGATATGAAAATGCATCAAATGTAGGCACAAAATATGCGGCTCCCATAGAAATACTATTGGTGTGAAAGCCAAAAACAAAGTCAGAATACTCATGACCAAGCTTGGATAACACATTTAGAATCAACTGTAAATCCTCCTTATCAATCTTGCAATCCTTTAGCTGTGTTCTTAGTTGATTAATCTTGGAGATATAGCCTTGGATGTGGTCAAAAATTTTAGGATCAAGATTCATCAAATCATTATCAATTTGATAACCCCTAATCTTATCAATTTTACCATACAAGTTTTCAAGAGTTTCCCAAGCCTCCTTAGGTGTCTTGCATGATTCAAGATGAAATTGTAAATCAAAAGAGACTAGTGAACAAATGTAACCAAGAGCTTTCTCACGATTGATCTCCCACAAATATTTTGCACCAACATCAGTAGGTTCATAAATAGATTCTTTTACATAGCCTATGCAACCTTTTCCCCTTAGATAATTCCATACTGATTGTTTTCATGATGCATAATTATATGGAATTAGGAGTTCATTGTTATGTTTCCCCATTGTAAGAACACACAACAAAGAAATGAATGCAATCAATCACCACAAGATCAAACCCATAAAATTCACCCAATAAAGAATCCCCCCAACAAAAAATGATTTTTCACTTTATAAATCAGTGCGTTTACAATATTGGAGTTGTTTTCTAGAGTTTTAAAAGTGTCCAAAATGGACCCAAATATTGAAGTACAATAAAATATTAGAATGAGAACCCCAAAATGGAATCAATCTATATTTCTCAAAAAAATATTCACTTTCAAAAAAAGATTCACCTCGATCTGAGGTCATATGTTAAAGTTACATCCGTTTGAAGTTCAAAAAATGAAGATTGTCCTTTAGATCTGATGAAAATATTGAATTAATAGAAAATTAAGATCACTTGAGGAAAAAAAAAATTCACCACTCTAAAGCTTGTGAAATTCTACCCCAAATTAAAAAAAAATTCTTGCAAAAAGGCTCCAGTATGCCTGAGATATCGCGCTTCGAAGTTCAAGTGCAAAATGCAAAACTACAATGGAGAGGGGTCCAAAAATTGAAAAAAAAATGAAGCTCCACCAAATTTGGTGAAATTTTGCTAAATTTGGTGCTCCACTAAATTTTTTTGAATGTCACCAACTTGAATGTAACCACCAAATGTGGAGTCCCCAGCTAAATTTAGAATACTGTCAAAATTGGAGAATTGCCAAAATTCCTGCTAGAGTTAGTAGACTTGTCAAGTCATAGGTACAAAGGCCGAGGCAGGGCATAGGTACTTAGTGCAGAAGTATGGAGGGTACAGATGGCCGCAAAAATTGTTGAATGGATTGAATTTGTTTTTGAAAAAACAATTCTTTAAAAATAAAAAATAAAAAATAAAAAAAATTTAATGTATATTTTTTTTAAAAAGAAATGTGTGGGGGATCGTACCACACCCAACACAACCCTCTAACTTAAAATAAAAATAAAAATCATGGCTTTGAGGGTTGTGTGGGGTGTGGTACGATCCCCCCACAAATTTCTTTAAAAAAAAAAAATTATTAAAAAAGAATTCATGGCTTTTATTGCAGTACAGAGCTTGCGCAAGGGTACTTGTCAGGTACCTCTGTATTTTAAAATAATATTTTTTTGATTTTTTTCTTTTCTTCAAAAATTTTTGCCTACAAGGTTTTCAAAAAACATTTTACAATAGAAAATTGCAAAAAAAATCATATATTTTTTCAATAATAATAATTTTTTATGATGAGAAAAATAATTAAAAAATATTTTCATACTGTACTTTGTGCAGGTGGGTCGTACGAATCATTTGTCAAAAATGTTTTTGCGTTGAAAATGACTTTCTTGAAATTTGACAAATTATATATGGAAATAGGGGTTTTTGGGCTTTCTGGACGCGATGGCATAGTCCGTTTAAGCTCAAAATGCTTCCAACAAATTCTCAATGCTGAATTCCTCCCAAATCAAGAAGGGGCTTACATATCCTAACACTCTAATACCATGTAAGAGTTGCTGATGAACTCAAGCATCCAAGATCACCTACAAAACCAAGATTAACCTTCTACACGAGAGCAACAAGAGGATGAAATGTTGGAATATGGTGCAATAACAAAATGATGATATTATCACACTCTAAATGATACAATATGCATCAACACTCCCTTGAACTGACCGAGCTGATATGAGCTCATTTGGACTAGATAGGAGGGAGAGGTGAGTGCTGATTATATAGCAAAATATGGGCACATAATTCCAAGAGGGGTAATAACTCCCAAATAACCAAATTAGGTGGGAGTTATGCCTACTTGGAAAATGCCAAATAGGTGGCATAACCTACTCAGAAAGAGATGGTATAGTGGTTTTGTGAGGTGGCATAAAAGGCCAAAAGCGGGTGTGAGACTCAACCACCCAAGTGTGGGTAAGAGCGACACATGTAATCGATAGATTACGCCACGTGTCCTCACATAAACCATGTCTCACATAACCTAAGTATGCTTAATAATGTGTAAGAAAAATAAATATTAAAAAACCTACACTAACATTGAAGGCCTACTAGAACTAGGAGCATCGCTCTTGTTCTTTGTGCTTAACTTTGACTTTTTCCTTACAATATCTCGTGTTTCTTCCTCCGACCCAATAAGAAATTGTTGCAACTGAATCCCCCTTTCTAGTAACCAAATATTAGTGTTAGAAAGAATAAGCTCAATTTTTTCTCTAGTCGAAGTTACCTCCTTTTTTGACCACTGAATAGGAGGAAGAGGAGATCCCACAATGATTTTCTTTTTAAAGGCAGGATATAAGTTATCACCATAATCTTCCATGCCTTTAGGAATATCAGCCAAGTCTAGCTCCTCAATCTATTCCAATGTTAGTCTGCAATAATCCATCTTTCTGATTTCCTCCTTTGTCCTAATATCAACCCATACGTCTTCAATTTGATGCACATGTGAATAAGCTTTCTTGATTCAATCCTTCATACCTTGATAATCGAAATCAAGTCTTCTCTTGAAAATTTTCAATGTTACACACTACATTTTTGGTTCAACGGCCTTGGCCTTAGGAGAAGTCTAGATGGAGTACCTTCCAATTGCTAAGGGAAACTTGAATCCTGGGTTGTGGGATTCCATCTGCTTGCTATGCACATCAATTATTTTCCTACACAACTCCATCAAAACAATCTTATCACTGGGGTAGCGAGGAAGCATGTGGGGATAACCAGTAAAAAAACCAACCCTTAGATATGTAAAGGTAGGAAACTAAAGATACAAACATCCATACTTATTCACAACCTTGGAAGCCTCATCTGACTCTCTCTTATTTTCCAATTCTAGATCAAAATCACACAGGAACGGAGCAAAGAATGCATCATTCACCCTTCAGAAATGGTGAATGCTACCGTTCAAAGTAATCTATGAAAATTATTTATGCACCTGAATCACTTTCCTATCTCCTTCTATTGTCAAACCAACAAAGTTCCTCATGGTTGTAGTGGCATACACTAAGTAAGATGTCATGTTGAATTTTTATGTAGAATGCACCTTGGTCAACTGAGCATGAATGGCTTCACTAATTTGTTGGCCCCAAAATATCTGTTGCTTTCCACTCATTATTATCTCGATGTAGAGATATGTCCAATCTTCAAATGTAGATGAGGTAGGAAAACCTTTCACTCTACTGAGAAGAGTGGTTAGATCGTTCACCTCTTCAATGAAATCACCGCGAGGGGAACTCTTGGGCCACCTAGAAATTCCTAACCAAGGTGTCTTCAACCATTTATTGTTAATTACCCACTTAGCAGTGTCCAGGTCCTTATCATACTCCTATTGTGCATAGTCCCTAGTGATATCTATATAGGAATCAATTTTAGGACATAAGAAAGCCTTATCAAAGAATTATGTATCTAGTATCATGAGTATGTTGCAATTAGCATCTTTAACACTTTTTTCATTCTTGTTGTAATGTGATGCCACCTGAAGAATGAATTCTAGATTCTGAGGAACTATAGGGAATGCAGCTACCATATGAATATTACTCTTAACAATCCATCTCATACCATCACTCAAAGGTTGCTTCCTTGTTCTATCCAAAAACCCAAAAATTTCCACATGCTCGATTTTTGTGTCTTTAATATCATCAACATTTGATGAAACCACTGTAGTCGAAAACACACCCTGATACTTGTATTTCATGGCTTTTTCTTTGCTAGGAGATGGATTTGTCCTTGGCGAGATACAAGAAACTAATCAGGTACTTGTAGGAAGGCAAGTGTGAAATTCTTGAAGTGTGTGCACAAGTAACTACATGAATTTTTTTAACATATTTGTAGTGTTGAGAAAATTTGCATTTTGGAAACTACAAAGATGGGGGAATTTAGAGTGATTGCATGTTAACTAGGGTTTGAGCACGATGGATGCAAAAAACATAGCGCAGGCAGTCAATTTGGACAAAAAAGAAAATTTTCCCAATGAGGAAAATTTGAACAAAAATGCGTAGGGTCACTAAAATTTAGCAACATTGTAGGTGAAAACGATGCTTAACATGTATATGTGCTAAAAATAATGCTATTGTAAGTGGATTAAGATCTTTACAAAATGTGGTAAAGTCAATCAAATTTTAACGACCTTGTAAATGGAAGTTTATTTACTTTTTTGCAAAATCGGTATAAAGCTTCAATTTTGCATGTGCATAATCCCTTTGTAATGTTATGTCAATAATTTTTTTTGACTATACATGTAAAAAACACAGGAACATCTGCATTATTGACAATTTTTTCCGACCATACAAATGAAATGGATTGGACTTTGTTTTGTCCACGCGATTAAAATTACCACAATTGCAAGGAAAAACAAGTAAAGGATAACGTAGGGTTGGTGAAAAACCTCGATCTTGCATTTCAGGTAAAACATGTTACACATGTATCATCGACAAAAATCACCAATTATACATGTGTTCGAACTTGGGTGAAATTGTGACTTATTTTGTCAGGGTTTTTCATTGATTCTCCATGGAAAACAAAGATTGAAATGACCCTTTATTCGATCGAGGAAAAATAATGACTATACATGAGATGAGTAGATCATACATCGAGGTGGAAAAAAATCGAGCGAAATTACATGATACCAAACAAACAACTTTGTTTGCATCGGTGGGAGTTTTCACCACCTCAAAATATCAGTTCAGGTATACAAACATGTCTATGTGGTGAATTGTGCTGATACCACACTTGACTATGTCATTCACGAGAAGATTAAGCAATTTTTCAATGTGATTTCCTGCATGCATAGGCAAAAAAGTCAAGATGTATATGTAAACACAGGGATAAATACACGCGATACACACAAGAATCATGACACCCAAAAACTGGTGAAATATGTGGTAGATCTCATCAAACAAGAAGACTCTCAAAATGGAACCAAAAACCCTAAAAGGATGAGCAAACTCATGAATAACAGATAATAATGTAGCTAGGGCTTACAAAGAAAATTGAACTTGAAAGACAAATTATTATACAATAACCATGAATCTTTTAAGAAAACAAAACAATTTAATAACACAATGAAACACTAGTCTAAAGCAAAACCCTAGTAAAAAAATTAGACAAAACTCGTAAAATTGAAAAGGCAAGCTAAAACTACATACTCGAAAAGAAACAATGGAAACCCTAGCTAGATGGGCCACAAATCCACTCAAAACCTCAAATGCAATTGAAAAAACCAAATCCAAAGACTCATAAAGAGCAATAAGGGACAACGAACAAATCAAAATGAGAAAAAAATGAACTTAAAATTGATTTAAAAACCCCATTTTAAATGTCATTAATTGGACATTAATGACACTCGTATGAGGCCGAAATTGCAGGGGCAGGAAAATTTAACGCTTGTGTAATTTGAAAATTGAATGATATGCAAGGTTGCTAAAAATTAGGGACCTTGTAATTTTGTTATATTTTTTTGGATTTGCCTTGCAAGGGCGCTAAATTTCAACACTCTTGCAAGAGCAAAAAAATTTCTAACTTTTTCAAACTGAGTTTCAAACTTGGTTAAAAAAGCAAATTTTGACAAGAAAAAAGAAGCCAAATGCTCGACAAGGCACTTTGAGGCTAGAGGACCACACACGAGGGTTAATGTAATTCTCCTCATTTTACATGCTTAGAGTTTGTGAGTTACGAAATAGACAAGTTTCGTAGGGGTTATCCCACGAATTGAGCGTAATTGAATTCAAGGATAACACATGTCAATTATTTTCAATATATCTTCTTGAAAATAAACTACTAAAAAATTTAAGAAGTCACAAGACCTTATAGACACTATAATTTAGAGGTTGTTGAGATATTATTTGATTACCTTTTCTCCTATTTTCTCATTCGAACCTATTAAAATAATTCCCAAGAATCGTAACGAGCAATATTTTTTTCATTTTCTTGAGGGACATTATAATGAAACAATATGTGTAAGAGAATAGTATAACAATAAATATGTTGCAAATTCTTGATAATAATATGCTGCTTTGGGATGGAAACCTCTTAAACCATTTTGAGAAGCTCCCTCCAATAATCTTCAATAAGAATACAACACTTAAAAACTGCACAAAAAATGCATCTTTATGTCTATGGATATATTCTATTTCTTCCTTAGGAAGGATAGACAACAATTTGGTTTGGAAGATTTGATTAAGATCATACTCCAAATATAATTCAACAACTTTAATTCTAGCAATGATAAACTGCTTGAAACTATATCTAAACAAAATTTTCAAAGGATCTAGATGTAAAGCACTTTTCTTATAGATATTTTTTAGATTTTAATATGGGAGGCTTGTATGCACTTACTAATCCTATAATGACTTCCTTAGAAGTGTCAATCTCTACAAATTATTTGATCTTGAGATCAAATTCTATTTATATTTAGAAATTTGAATAGTCCTTCAATACTTGCTTCATTTACTCTTTCAACACCATCAATAAAACCAAATGATCTTTGAAACTAAATTGATTCTTAGATGATAAGTTTCTGGATAAGATATGGGATCACTTATACGGGTTTTACAAGAGAGCAATACTCAATCCATAAGAGGGTAGTAATAGATGTCAAAAATATAAAAATCAACAAAGATAATAACTAGATAATAGATATGATATATCAAGTTTGAATCTCAACTCAAAGAGTAACCCAATAATGAAAAACACTTTGCTAAACATAGATGTAACTTATAAAATATTATGAGGAAGGTTGACAGAGGCTTTGATGCTAGATAATATTGGAAATCATGTAGCTAGCTAAAGTGGAAAAATAGCAGCATAGGTTGATGATTGAATGGTTACGACTCATGAATATTAATGCAAACTATAATATTACATAGATTTTACAATATATGCAACAATTATTTATGACACTCAAGATTGTACCAAGTGCATGAGTAAAGTGTACTCAAATATTTATAGACCCTAAGACTCTTCTAATACTCCAAATATCATTTATTACAACTAATATCCATTGCACTTCCAAAAGTGTTTATTTATAGATATAAAATGACCTACCCATAAAGTAAAAGAGAATCATGTCAAAATTACCATGTAAATAGTTACATAAAAAAGGTTTTTTAAACCAAAATTATGGCCAAAATTGACAGTACTTGTACAAAAATTTATGTCAAATGATATGTATTTATATCCAGCATAGCTTCCACTAGAAATTATCTTCAAAGATGGGACCTAAGGTTTGTAGTCTAAATCATCATATACATATTCCCATAAAATTGGTTTCCAATTGGCACAATATATTCCAACCTTATTGATATCAATCATAAACTATACGAGACACTAAGTAAAATCCCCACTTTAATCTTTTATTGATGACAACATATATCACCATATATTGTGAAAAGCGATTGGGTTAATGAGTTGAGGTTTGACATAAGAGAAGAATTATTTAATTTGGTTAGAATATTTGGTAGCACAAGTAATTATTCAATTGAAGAAAGGGTGTTGAGTCATATTGATAAGTTGGAGATAATGATTATTAGTTTCGATCTTAAAAATAATGAAATATTTATAATCATCTCAGTAATAATGGGGAACAAAAATGTATCGAATATTCTCTAGGCTCCAACATCAGAAATGGTATTCTACAAATATTTGTATTTTACTCCTTTCATCAAAATATCTCTTTGGGCTAATTGATTTAGACCTTTGAAGTATACATTAAAATTCCTTTCCATGTCAAAATATTGATAGTCTAGTTGGCCAGAGTTAGAAGCTTGCATGAAAACCCCTATAAAATCTCTATTGATATGGTTGACAACTATATTATCTTTTTTTGCTATATTTTAAGATTTGTATATGAACTTATTAATATAGGCTTGTCATCGAATATTTTTTCCTCAACCATATTTTTATCTAGAGTCATTGTCTTTCAAGGTTAAGAACCTATTGTTGTCAATCCTAATAATAATATGATTTAAATGCATTAATTTTAAACAAAAACTCTTTAGGTATTTAATTACTCCAAATTTTTTTGTCAAAATAAATCCATCTTTTAACCTCGCTAGGAAATACTCCACTAGTACATTTTTATTTGTATTCTTTGTAATTTTTTACAAAGATTAAGTGACCTCCCTAGGTAACATCAGATGCATTTGTATATAAGATAATTTTTCTAGTACTAGGAACATGGAGTAAAGGGAAATTACTTAACTTGTTCTAAATTCTTTGGACTGTAGTAGTGTGTTCATCAGACCATTGATTTTTTTTCTTGAGAAGCTACTACAGTGGTTCTCTGTCAAAACTTACATTTGGATAAAAATTGTTTACATAATTTGAGATCCTTAAGAAACTTCCAATTTTTTATATCAAAGGGAAACTTAAATTATAAGACCTTCTCTTTGATCTGTGTTGGACTTCCAACACATCATTATTGACAACCATCCCTAAACACTTACAATATTTTTGACACCATTGTATTTTAATTAGAGACATAACAATATTAGAAATAAATGCTAAATTATTAAAAAATCAAGATGACACTTAGGGTCATCAAATCCTTTGCTTAAAATTAAAATATCATTCATGTAGACACATAAAAATACTTCACACCCTATAAAAATAGAATCCATTATCTCCTAGAAGTAGGTTGGATCATTCATTAACCTAGATGACATAATAATCCATTCATAATAGCCTAAAGGATAACTTGAAATCTTGTGTTGATGTTCTTTTATCCCAATTTAATAAAATCTTGATTTACAGTCAAATTGTGAGAATACCTCATAGTTAACAATCTTTTACTAACTACAAAGAAATGAGGATTAAGCAAAACTGGGGAATCGAGAAGGTTTTAATTAAACTTAACTGGTCTAAGATGCTAACTAGAATGGCTACTGTGTGGAGCCCTCCACAAAAGGATTGGGTAAAATATAACTTTGATGGATGTTAAAAAGGCAACCTGGGACGAGCTAGTGTAGGGGGTCTATTAAGGAACCATAAAGGAGAACATATTGTGATCTATGGCGTGAATATGGGGGTCTTCTCCAATAATAAAGTTGAAGCTATGGCACCTTTGGGGGGATTCAATACGTTGAAGGAGTTGGGTTATCAAAATGTCATAATAGAAGGGGACTCTAATCCTATAGTGGACATCATAAATGAAGAGGTTGTGCCACCATGGGAATTAAAAAATATAATTGATAGATGCCAAGTCATTAAGAAGTCTTTTACCAATTGTAGGGTGCAACATGTTTATAGAGAGGGAAATAAAGTTTCTGACTATGTTGCCAACGTGGCATTGAGATGTAGGGGTTGGACCCAATGGACTCATGGTAATATTCCAAAGTCTTTAAGAGACTTTATCCTAAACGAAAAATTTGAAAATGACTACCATATGCAAAAATGAAAGTTGGTTGTTATGCGGGAATAATGAGTACCAAGTGGTGCTTTTTGGCTTTCCATGTAATGATGACATTGGAATTACGGGGTTGTATCCGATGATCCAGGTTGGAAGTATTATTCATTATTCTTCTGTTATGAAGGTGTTCAAAAATCACATGAATATTATCAAGTTTTTAAGGGCTATCATTTCTATTCGTGCCAATTTTCCTTGTGTTAGCTATTCCCTCATTTCTAAAGTGGAGAAAGGTATGAAAATTAATGGGGAGTTTAATACTTGTAAGAAAAAAGATGGGTTTTTTATACTGGAAGTTGTGTCACTGAACTTAACAAAAAGAAACTTCTTGATTCAAAATTGTTTATCGGTTCTCTCTGTAAGTTGGCGTAAGAGAGGTTGTAGCATTCTGGAAAGAAAGAATAAGGCGTGGGAGGTAATGAAGAAAAGTCAACCGCAACTGAAGAATTTGTAGAAAAGCAAAATGGGAGGACCAAGGAAGAGAATGAAGCCGCCAAATTGTCGAGCCCTGAAATAGAATGTGGATTTATGGAGAATGTTTGAAAATGATGGTATGGTTTCGTTCTTCCCCTGAAGTGATACAACGAGAACCTTACGACAATATTTACCAACTCTTAGAGGAAGGGTAATGTTACCATTGGTGTGCTAAATTTTGAGGTAGCTACTAGATTCATTGTTGAAGCTACGAGGATGCAAAATCAAGGGATTAAAGTTGTTAAGAAAAATGGGCCAGATTACCAGAGGTTTGTCAATAAATTCCTGCATGAAGGGGAGAATCTCAAAAGATTTCAGAATGGGTATGCAATATTGGAACTCCCTCCTCCCTTTTCTTTAGTTAGCCTATTTATTTTGTGGTACTTTACTCTTGAGGGAAGGTATATGTCGGTACATGCGTACCATTTTCCCTTGCTTAATCACATTCGGCATGGTGAGAGAGTTAATTTTCCTTTTTATCTATTGTCCTCCTTGCAACTCAATATCGAGAAGGGAGCTAGTCCTCCCCTCCACCAAGGTCTTATTCTAACCCTGTACAAGTATGATTTGGCGTTGAGTCCCATGGAAATCCTTTGGGGGGAAGAAATGAAAACCCTGATCATTTTGAAGAGGTTAATGATGAACAACCTATGGATGAAAACCCTACCGTTGTTGAAATCTCGGTTGAGGAACCTAACCCCCGCCTGCCTTCTGTGGTCACGGCTAGGAGAGTGCTTATTACTACTAAAATCCAATCCCTAATGGCCAATGTGTCCAACCCCTCCACTCCTGTGTCACAGAAGAGTGAGGAAAAAATAACTTTTGAAATTGAGCTCATCAGAGTCATGCCTGAAAAAAGAAAAAATCACCTTTGCTATTGGAACTTCCCAAGGCCAAGAAACCCAAAAGAGACTTAATCCCTAGGAGTGTCATCAATATCACAGAGGAAGGGACTCAGAATGAGGAGGAGAGTGAGTCTCTACAGGGACAAGGGAGTGGAGGGAGTGGCGAGAGAAGGTCGGCCCACATTGCTAAAGCAACCTTGAAGGACAAAAAAGGTAATCAAAAATTGATTGTGAGTGAAGAGGGGGATCTAGGGTATGAAGAATCTATAGCCCAAGAGGAAGATGAGTTAGAGGATATGGATTTTGAGGACTCAGCTTATGAGATGGGGGAAAACGGTTCGAAAGAGGATAAGGATGAGGAAGAGGAAGAACAAGTTGAACAAATTAAGGATGAAAAGAAGGAGGATGAAAATGTGTAGGGGATTGGGGATTTGGGTTTGGATAATAAAACTGAGGACTCAAGCAATGAATTTTTAAAGAGTAGACTAACTCTTTAGCAAGTTCAGTTTGAAGATATGGAGAAGGCTTTAGTTCAACTCATGAAAGTAACTAATAGATTGATGAGGAGGGCCATGTTGGGAGTTGCTTCGAGAGAATCCAAAATCACCAAGAAGCTGAGGATATAGGGGAAAATGGATGTCCTGAAGATGCTAGACAAGACTAAGGGACTTTATTGGAGAGAATATATTGCTCTCATGGGAGAGTATGGGGATTTGTTGAAGAAATCCAACTAATGGGTCTTTGTTGCTGCTCTATTATTTATGATAAGTTTTGTGTCCTTTTGTTCTAATCTCTCAGACTGCTATGTTATTATGGCTATGATTTGTTGGAATACCACCTGGGACACTGTGGACTTAATTAATGGTTTACGTAGATCTAAGTATGCTTCTATAAACTTACTATTTTTTATTATTACTGGTTGGAATATGGTTACTATGATAAATGTTGGCCTGTGTGCTATATCTGTTGTTGTTTTTTGATTGTTGGTGGTGTTGTTTCCCACCTTTCTTTGTTTATTTTAGTCTGTCATTGTAACCATGGGATCAGGGCCCCTCCCTGCTTATCTAATAAAAAAAAACCTTTTATAATAAATAAGATTTATCAAGAATTAGATATGGGAAGGGAAGAGTAATAGCATTTAGTGGTTTATAATTTATAACCATTATTTTCTTTCCTCCCTTTTGTTCATAGTGTTTATTGACCATAAATGCATAACAACAATAAGGAGTTTGAGGAGGTTTAATATACATTTTTTTAGCTTTTCTATTGCTTGTTGCATATCTAAATAATCATTTGAAGCAATCAATATCTTCTTTCTTAGGTTGAAATTTTCTTGGTTGAAGATTTATTTCTATTGTATGTATCTCTTTTTCCCATTTTTTTGTGGATCATTAGAAGATATATTTTTATAAGTTCTTCTATGAGTAAGGGTTTTGATATTTTTATTCTCATTTTTTTTTTATATTTCTCTACTGCATAGATCAATCTTGGAATATTGATCTTTTTCCCATTCAGTGTGAACATGATACTCTTATGTATACATCTCTATGGTGTGTATCTATCAATAAATTTTGCTCCCAATGATATGTCTACTATCATCTGGTGCATGGAAAATAAATCACATGCATAAAATCAAGTCCTTCAATTACAAAATTATGTTGATGTTTATATTTATTACAATTGAATTTTTGTCCTTGGACATATATGATTGTATATGCAATTTTATTTGTAAGTTATCCCCAATCATTGATAATGGGAGCTTTGCAAAAAGATAAGGAAGCACTAGTGTCAATTTGAGCATCATAGTATTTTCCATTAATGAGAACTAAAATAGACTAGGAAATTTTTTCACTTAATAAGACTACCAGATATTCAAGTTTGAGTTGTGGTGTAGGATATGGTAAGGTAGAGATGACCAACCTAAATTTTGTAGGATCAACTATTTATGAGGAATTTTTGACAAATTTTCTTCTTCTTCTTCTTCAATTTCTTGAATTTTTATATAAGATAGTTTTTAGGTAATTCTAAATTATAAAGATAGAATGGAATATCATCAAAATGGGAAGGATTATATGAGGATTTTGTAGAAATGAAGGAGTAATCCTTAAAATAAGCATCAACTTCTTCTAAGGCTGTTTCTATTTTAGTTTTCACAAATGTACCACTAGGTTTAGATTTAGTTTATTTTTTATGTGGCTTGAATTCACTAAATTTAGGCTTATTAGGCTGACAAGAGTATGAAGAAGAATAGGAGAAAGTAAAAAATTCATCATCATCAAAATAATCACAAGTTTTGTACATACTTGGATTTTTTCCTCTAAATACAACTCTTGTTCTTGGAAAGCCTCTTAATTTAAATGATATATTCATCATGACTGTTGGAATTTCTCCATTTGCATCAAATTCAAAGAATTTATTATCTGATTTTGTTAAATCAAGTTGTTATGCATTTGTGTCTATGTATTCTTTGATGAAAGACTCATAGATATTATCTTGCATATAAAGATTTTCATCCTCATCTATTAAGTCCCACACCCTATTTCAAGGGAAGAATAAATTGCTTTGATAATGAGATTTTTGTAGGAACACTAAGGGGCTTTATGATTGGGTTTGCTTTACGATTTTCTTTTGTGAAAGGACTGTAGCCATAGATACTTATTTTTGGATACAAATAAGCAAGACATTTGGCTCAATGCTTGGTGAATGTATAGATATTTTTTCAATCATTTATAAATTGGAGCACATGATCTCTACCATATTGTATAAGGTCATTAATTGGAGTATGTTCCATTGAAATACCTTAAATAGTCATATTTTCAATGACCTTATCAAAAATATCATATGGAAGACCTTCTAAATATTTCATTTTTGTAAATTGTTGTTTACTTTGTTCTATATCATAAATCAATATTCTAAATTGGTTAGAATATTCTTCAGAGTCCTTAAGGTCACAACACTTAATTTTTAAAACTAACTTTACTTGACTTTCTTTTCTATAAATGTCCTCTAAGAAAAATTCATCAATTAATGAATTGAGAAAATATTGGACAATATCTTCTTGTACTTTGATATTGTTCTTAATTTTTTATTTCCTTATATACCTGTGCATCCTTTTTGGAATCTATTTTTGAATGCCACCGATTGTGAGTGATTTCCCAAAAATATTATACAAGAAGCCTTGTTGTATCCCTTGGTTGCATATGATCTAAATATCACATAACACCAAATGTGCTTATCCATGTATGGATATAGGGAGCTAGATATATAATGTGATATATATTTAGGTACCAAGGTTGGATTAAAAACTAACCTTGTATAACAAATAATATTGGCTTGTTAGTCCTTTTTGAAAGTTTTTTATGCATTTGAAGCGTAAATTTCTATGTCGAAGAAGAGAGTATTAAAGAAGATGGTGAATTTTTATCTTCTTCAATTTTTAACCTATCTAAAGCATTAGATAAATCTTAGAGTTTAGCATCAACTTTATCAAATCTACGATTAATTTATTCCATATAATCTCCAACCTTATGAAGATTATTTAAGATTTGATCAAATTTAGTTAGAATATCACTGATTTGTTATTTTCCAATCTCTTTCAAAGGCTTGGAAACTAGTATGTGTATCTAAAACATAGTTACCAACTTTATGAATTTTATTTTCTATAGTATCTACAACACATTTTGCATAGAAAACATCTTTACATAAATCAGTCATGTTTTCTTGCAAGTGATAAAAAAATATTGATATATAATTTTTGTGCCTGAAATCAAAGGAATGCTCTTTTTCTTTAGATTTGGAAGGTTGGAAAGCACACTAAAAATTTGAAACAAATCCATGTTTTTTCTTATAATATTCTCACAAAGGAGGCCACCTTCCATATACAAAAAAACTTCTTCCTTATACCATTGAAGTGTACATTCTTTAGGTAATGTTTGAACCATACCACTTAAAGGATTTTCTTTATTATTTTCTTCCCTTTATCATTTTATTTTTATTTTTGGAGGGATTTGGACCTTGATAATAGGTTCATCTTTAATTTCTATAATAATACTAGCTCTCCTTGGGCTAGAAAATGAACTAAAGGAAGATAAAGTAGAATGGAAAGAATACTCAAAAATATTAGTATTGAATTGTATAGAAGATAAACTTTAAAGCACAATGTTAATTTTATTATCTTTTAATTCATGAACAATTTTGGTAGCTTCTAAGAGTTTAGGTGCTATATTTTCTATCCAATCAATCATCCAACTTGCAAGAATATCAATAGTATCAATATGACATGTTGGACTTTGTAAGGTTTTGACATATACATCAAGTTTTTCATAGAATACAATGATTGAATATGGAAAAAAGGTATACTTAAATTTCCCAAACATATTTAGAGCATAAAGAGAGGATAAATATCCCTAATATCCTAGTGAACCATGCTTAACTTTTGAAATCTATGGTCATAGGAAACTACTATAAGATTAGGGTAAAGGCAAAGTAGATAGAGTTTTTTGATAATCTAGACAAACTAGAAAATAAAAAAGCGTGTTCATACTAGACTTGATGATGATAACACAAGTATAAATATATAATAGGTTAAATATTTTCTGGGACACAAGATACCACTCAAACTAATTTAGCTACATATTAATGATTATATAGCTTAATTAAGAGTTAAGGTAGCCAAAATCCAATCACGCATAACCTATTCAATATAGAATTAAGGTTATATCAAACATAACACCTACATAGCTTTGAATTATGGTGTACAAGATCTTATTAATGACAACATGATTCATATCGAAGGTATTAACAATTGTGAAAAGTATTTGATTGCTCCACCAAACCAAAATTTGTAAATCTACATTGCCCCATTTTCTAGTCATGATAATATTGTGGAGGCATAATATTCAATTGGCATGTATTATAAAATTTTAAATTATTTTCATGTTGATTCTCAAGCTCCATCCCATAGTAGTGTTTGTGTATGAACAAGACATTCTAAAGACGCCAATTCTTCCTTCTATGTTGTTCCATTGATCACATTTTTAGATGAGGTGATCTTGTTGCATAATCATTATGGTCCATTATATGTGATGGGTGAAATATAAGATAAGATGATTGGTGGCTTCTTTACAAAAAATTCTTAACACAACATATGCACTTGAGACTTCTTGGATTCTAAAAATTTGAGCACAAATTCTATTGCTCATTTAGGAGTATCTATTGGTGTAATTAAATGTGTTGTACCTTGTCCTAGGTCATGATTACACCTTATTTAAGCTTACTTAGGGACCACATAGGAGGTAGTTGGAGCTTTTCCACCTTTGCTGGACTTATCATGCTATTGCTTTATCACTTCCACCTTTCGTGGACATATCATGTGATTACCTCTCCACCATTTGTGGTGGTTATCACATTATCACTTTTCCACTTTAGGTGGAGTGAGATTTTCATAGTTGTCTCATGTCATAAGATTACGACACTTGTCATAATCTTATGCCCTTCTATGTTCTCACCTTGGCTATATAACCAAGGGGTCTCTCTCATTGTAATCAATCACAATCATATTGATAAAAATATAGTTCATTCTTGTCACATTCTATTCTCTTCTTTGTGCTTTTCATTTGGTCTCAAGATCTTGGCAGCCATATCCAATTCTAACATGGTATCAGAGTGGGTTGGGTGCCATTGGAGAGTTTTTTTTTTCTGAAGAGGGACACTAGATTTGGGGAGGTTCCATTTTTGGCTCTTTATTGCAGGTTCAAATTAAAGCTTGTTGGTGCAAATCTAAGCTCACCAATGTATCCATAAGGTTCAAGAAAGTCGATTTTTCCTTTTGTTTCATCCAAATCGGACCTACAAGGCCAAATCTATGAGGGTTTGAAGCTGAGGAGTGGTTGCCAGATCCAAAAAGTAGCTACTTTTTTGGAGCATTTTTGGTCAAATTTGACCTTGCCATCGTGTCCAGAAGGGCCAAAAACCCTAAGATTTTATTGTCAATTCATCCAAATCAGAGCAGTTGTCCGATGAGGCAAAAAAAATTTGCCCAGGGAGCCGTACGATCCCTCAGGTCGTCATTATTGTGCTAGTACAATTTGCTGAAAAATAATTATTTAATCGGTTTTTTAAAAAAAATGAATTGTTTTTTAGAAAAATTAAAAAAATTGAATTCATTTTCTAAAGATTTTATTTTAAATAAAAAAAAAGGCGAAAGGAAATTTTGTTTTGCCTCTGCAGAAATTTTCCCAGAGTACTTTTTGTACACTGCAGGGTACGTGGGTCAAATCCCCGTAGGTAAGTACAGTACAATGCAGCCACATGGCACCACCAATTTGGCCCACGTGGCACTAAAAATATGTGGGCCCTCCTCCATATAATCCATCGGCCAAACAAAACCGACCGGCATCTCCAAAATCCGGCGGTGCACAAATAAAAGCTAGCGACAAAAGAAATTTCGACAGCTTTTTTAATCCGACGATCTTACAAATCAATAGGGAATATTTTGATTCCTTCGACCGCCCATGACGTTGACTTGAACATCAAATTTAAGCACGTTGTTTCAGCATATTCTTTGGCAGGGGGTATATTCTCTTGTGACGGGTGCCAGAACGTCAAATTTAATCACGTGACATGCTAACATCATCACTGTGTCAGTGATGACGTCAGCATCTTACAAAAAAATTGCCCCCTTCACTATTGGGCTTTTTGAATTTTCATTCCGACTTTGAAGCTTCATATCTTGCTCATTTTAACTCCTTTTTTTGAGCAGTTTTTAAATTTATTTGGGCTAATTTTTCGTGCTCTTCATAGTGGTGCAATCAATTTTTGGTTTTGGTGCCTAGTTTTTCCAGAAATTGTAGATTCTCACAGGTGTTGCTGCTTCATCCTCATTTTTGGGATTTTCGGGAGCTCATATCTTGCTCCTACTATAACATTTTTGGGTGAATTTTTTTTGAAAGTGCATGATTTTTTCGTGTAATTTCCAGTGGTGTAAAAAAATTTATCTCATCTGCTGTAAATTTTTCACTTTGATCTTGAGGCCTATTTTTGGCATTTGCATGTACCAAGATCAAAGTCCACTTTGTTGTTTTTGTCAAGTGGCAATTGTAAATGTAGTAAATATAAAGTGCCAAATCAGATATTGCTTGGGGGGGTACTCTTGCAGTGGTTGATTGCATTCTTTTACTTGGTTTGTGTTCTTGCAATGGGGAAATCTCAAATTGAACTCCTAACTCCACATAATTATGCTACATGGAGAAAATTAGAATGGAACTATCTCATGATGAAAGGTCTAATAGGTCATCTAAAAAACACCATTCAAAAACCTACTAATGCTAAAGAATTGGAAAAATGGTAGATTGACCATGAGAAAAAACTTGGATGCATATGTTCATTAGTCTCATTTGATTTTCAATTTCATATTGAATCATGCAAAACACCTAAAGAGGCTTGGGAGACTTTTGAAAAATTGTATTGTAAAACAAATAAGATTAGGGGATATCAAATTGATAATGATTTGATGAATCTTGATCCAAACTGTTTTGACCACATCCAAGACTATATCTCCAAAATCAAGCAATTAAGAACACAATTGAAGGAATGCAACGTTGACAAAGAATATTTACAATTGATTTTGAATGTGTTATCCAAGCTTGGTCCTGAATATTCAGTATTTGTTTCTAGCTTTCATACCCATCGAATTTCTGTGAGAGCATAATATGTTGATCCTAAGTTTGATGACTTTGCACATCTCCTAATCCAAGAGGAAGCTAAGTTAATGAACATGGGTCTAATAAAGTCTTCCAAGCCACATGCATTGGTGTCTAGTGAGTCAAAGGTACAAAAAGAATCAAGGAATCTTGATAAGAAGCAAAAGATGAAAAAGAACAAGCCACATAAAGAATCAAAATCCATTCACTCTAAAGGAGAATCATCAAAGAAGGAGATACCTTTTTGTGCATATTGCAAGACGGATGGAAATGAAGAACACTATTGTTATAAGAAGGATATTGATGGGTTGAAAAATCTTCTCAAAAGGAATCACATTAATTTTCCTTCTAGAATGTCTGAATCTTCTTCTTCAAAACAGTCTAAAAAGGACAAAGGTCAAGCATGTACATCAAGAAATAAAGGATAAGCTCTTTGTGCTTTTTCAGGTCCAGGATCAAGGAGATGGCTTCTAGATTCAGGAGCATCTCATCATATGGCATCTTCGCAGTCTATATTCTCTTCATTTCAGACTTGTACTATGTCTCCTATCTTGATGGGAAATAATACATACATGAGTGTAATTGGGAAGGGATCTATTAGTTTTAGGGACAACACTTTTCAAGATGTTTTGTGTGTTCCTCATTTGACGAACAATCTTCTTTCCATATATCAGATTGCACATGGTGGAGATGGGGGAATTGTGGAGTTCACACCTGATTCAGTCATCATTCAAGACTTGGAGAGTAGAGATATCATTGCTACTAGGGTGGTTGATCATTCATCTCAGTTGTATACCTTTGCATATTTTTCTTCTGATGGTGACATTGTTCCTTTGATTGTTGATCATATGAACCATGATTCAGAGGAGATATTTGGCTTCTTGAACTTGGGAGTTCTCACATCAGATCTAGTTCTTGAGTCATGCATTTCATCTCCTCCATCTACTATTGTAGTTGATGATTCTTATGATTCCATAGTTTTGGTTCCTTGTGATTCAGTGCAGTAGGACATACCTCATTGTCTTTCAAATTTGGCTACTTTGGATGACTTCTTGATAGGTATTTTAGACTTGTTTGTGGAGTCTCATCTTACATATTTTGGGGACATCATTGATGACATTCATATTCTCTTTGATGAAGATGCTCCTTCTTTAGTTTTTGTGAGGGAACACTCTGACCCTCTTGTCCATTCTCTACATGATCATTCTTTACAGTTTGGTGTGAGTGTGGATACTTTTGGACAACATTTGGAGGAGGATTCTTTGTCTTCAGAGGGGATATCCTTGTCTTTGGATCATGTTCTACATTCATCTCTACTAGATGTTGGATTTTCCTCTTCAGTAGTGTGGCCTAGAACGCCTGTTTGGAGTGTGTCAGCTTTCAACATCAACATGGAGACACTTGAGCATGCTTTAGAGACATCATCCTAACATCTTGCATACATTCTTGGTTTTGTTTCTTCCTAAGGGGAGGAACATTGTTTGGTGAGATTAGATCATCTTTAGCATTCAATGTCGAGCTTCTACCATCATTGCAGGAGACTCAACAGTGAGGGGGGGCTGCCTTGTCTCTCTTCTACTTCTCTCTTATGGGGGGTCTTTTTCCTCACATGGGGTTTTGGCCGTCTCATGCATCATTGAGAGCATTTCACTTTTTGTATCCTTTATCTCTCTTTTGGGGAGGATTTTTGTCCCACTGGGTTTTCTCCTTTTCTCCATTTGTGAGAGATTGCATTAGATTTGTACATGGGTACCTAACATGGCCTCGTTGCTAGGACCCATCTTGCATTGTTTTTTTTTGTGTACATTCTCCCTAAGTTGCACTTAAGGGGGGGTGTTGGTGTAATTAAATATGTTGTACCTTGTCCTAGGTCATGATTACACCTTAGTTAAGTTTACTTAGGGACCACATAAGAGGTAGTTGGATATTTTCCACCTTTGGTGGACTTATCATGCTATTAATTTATCACTTCCACCTTTCGTGGACATATCATGTGATTACCTCTCCACCTTTTGTGGGTGATCCACCATTTGTGGTGGTTATCGCATTATCACTTTTCCACTTTAGGTGGAGTGATAGCTTTTCATATGCCCTTCTATGTTCTCACCTTGGCTATATAACCAAGGGGTCTCTCTCATTGTAATCAATCACAATCATATTGATAAGAATACAGTTCATTATTGTCACATTCTATTCTCTTCTTTGTGCTTTCCATTTGGTCTCAAGATCTTGGAAGCCATAGCCAATTCTAATGGTATCCTTGAAGGTGAATAATTGAATATTTATTCACACTTTAGGTTATATTATTCCACCTCTTAATGTTAGACCTCAGAAGTGCATACACTTGTTATCCTATTCCTACTTATAATAGATTTTCCATATTTCATGGTATAACTTGGTTATAACCAGTAGAATTCATACCTTATGCTTGCATCAATATATTAAATTTTCTCATTAAGGTAGAGTTGCAAAGACTGCATGAGATGTAAATGTCTCTTGGTGTAATTGAGTCTTTTTAAATTAGATAATTGCATTATAACTCTTAAGGAACCTTCATATGAAAGTGAGAAAGGTTTGCATTATTTGTATCAAAGAAATTTTTAAGAATATAAGAAAGAGAAGGATAATACTAAGGTGTCACATTATCAAGTTAAGCTTGTGTTAATACCAATTCTACGTAAGAATGATAAGGAACCTATATTGCAAAACATAATATTTCATGTCCAAAATGCTACTACATAACTTCCAAAGAAAAGTGTTGTGGTGTAACAAACAAAATGTTTTTATGCAACCACCTTCAAAAGAGCAATTAAAATATATGAAGGAAGAAACACCTAATGCCACATCTATTAATAGTGTGTTTACAAAGAGCATAAATTCTCAGCAAGAAGAAATTTGTCATTTAAAAAACAAGTCATGTAATTAAGAAGATGAATATTATGAAACCTTTTGGGAAGAAGATGACTTCTTAGAGGTGGATCTTGCTAGAAATGTTCTCTAATAATTTTAACACTCTTGTATCTATATATCTATAATATTAGTTTTCATTTGATATTTTATACATGCTTTTTACACTTTGGCCTTTTGATTATGCCTTGTTTGTTGTATTTTATCTATTTTATATTATGATTTATGCTTTGGTTCCCCACTCAAGGGCATCTTCCTCATGTCATTTTCATGTTTAGCACCTACAATATCTTTATGTTTCTTTGTCCACTTCTATGTTTTTCTATCTACTTTTTTTATCCCAAATACTTTCTTAGTAGTCGCTTTGGTTCATTTTTTTTCTTATATGATTTATGATATGCCTTGTACTCTTATATTTATCATGATCGTTCTTTCTCGTAGTATGTCCTTATCATGTCTATCTACTTATACAAAATCATCATTGATTTATCTTATGATCCATGTTAGTTCATCATGCTTTAGTTGTTATTATGTTATGATCTTATAATCATTTGTATTCCATTATCTTCTTTACTACCATGTTTTCATTTATGTACTAAAAATTTCCTTATCATGATTCTAGAGCTATCTTATTATTTTCTTAAACCAGGGAGATCATATATTTCTCATCCTTATATACTTTCATATTAATCAAATACCTCATTTCTTTCATCATTATTATTATCATGTATCATTTTTCCCTATCATCCAATTCCTTCCACACTTGTCACACAACCAATTGGAGAGGCATATATTATTGTTAACCCTTTTATGGTTGAGATAAGTTATAAAATGTTGTGCTAGATAAAGGAACATTTCCATATCCAAACAAAGTTATGTAATTTTTCAATGACATGCCTGGACTTGCATGACAACACATTACCACATCACATGAACTCTTATCGCATCATATGATTGAATAAATTTGTATCACATGCTACATCATGTAGAGTTTTGATCACATAAACATTAACATCATATGGAGATTTATCACATAACCACATCATGTGGACCATTATCATATTTTCCATATTGTGTATATTTTTCATGCCAATACTTGAATAGGAAAAATCTCCTACCCCTTTAATTCTTTTATTAGTTTGTAGACAACTAGTGTCATATAACTAGGGATGTGATATTATGGTGTATTAGGTATTACTAAATAAAGGCTTCAGGTGTTTTTTCTTTGAAATTCTTCATGCTTAGGTGTTAAAACTAAATTATTTATCCCACATCTATATGGAATTAGTAGTGATAATAAGTTAAAAGTTATATATTATGGGCAAGAGAGTAATGTGGGATGTGAAGAATATTGTGTGTGTTTGGATCTTATGTTTGAGATATAGCATGGAGTAACTTCTATTATTTATTATATTTATAAGTCACAAGATATATCTTCTATTATTTTTATTATTTATATTTTTAATATAAATTCATAACAAATGGTATCAAAGCTTTGATCTAGAAAAAGAGAAAGAAAAAATAGATTATTTATTTTAAACAAATCACCTATATTGTAAAAAGTTGTGTGCCTTGTGCATGTCTCCATTGACAAAGACCTTGGATTTTTTGGAAGGAGAACTTAATGATATTTTAAAAAAGTGGTTACTTTACGGATTTATGAATTAGCAATGGAGATATGGTTATTTTAAGTTGACCCCATGATTATAATTTTTTGTCACTTTTTGACATAAAATTAGGGTAATTTTGTAGGAGATCCTTTGCCTCATATAGGTCTCCAATTGAAGTGAGAGATTATAAAATTGAAATATTTATCTATCTTCCTTTCTACATTAATTTATTTTCAAATCTATAGTGGATAAATTGATCAATTGAAATATTTTTGTAACACTCTAATTTTGATGGTAGCTCCTCCATTTGATGGAAGTGTCATTACCATATAATGGTGGTTCCAATTAATAAAGAATAATTATCAATTTGAATCAAGAGACTAAATACTTATTGTAAATTTAAGAGGTATATCTCTTTTATGGTTTCTTTTATTGAATAAAGGAAATTATTCTTAAGATAAAATGGAACAAGTTTTCTTAGATAGTTGAGCACCAAAAGAAGTAATATTGATGAGGATAAAGGATGAGAAGAAGAGGATGATGATGGAGAAGAATAAGTAAAAAGTAAGTATGTTGATAAGGAATAGGATATTAATATAAAATTTAAAGAGATGGAGGATAATGTTGTTTAGCTATAAGGAAAGAAGATTCAATATTTCAATTTTATGAATATATTTAAGAATTAAGGTTACTATAATTATAAATCCTAGCAAGAATCATAAATTTATTAGAAAAAAACTAGCCAAACAATAATAGGTTCAAGAAAATAATATAAAGGGTTCAAATATAAGGTAAACATGTTCAATTTTTTAAAGATTCAAAGCTCACTAAATATTGTAGGTTCAAGAAAATAATATCAAGGGCACTCAAATATAAAGTAAAAATGTTCAAGTTTTGTAAGACTTGAAGCTCTCCATAGGTAATATATTTTAAATATAATTTTTTATGCCTTGAATATAAATATATTAAATATTGTTCTTGGATGTCCTTACTTAGAGACAAGGGGAACAAATCATATCAATGTACAAAATAAGTTCATGAAGCTTTATTATAGGAATAAAAAAGTAACTTTACAAGATATCACGCATAATGTGGATAAAAGTGTAAAAAGTAAGGGAAGTGAGTTGAGCTAAAGAAGAATGTAGAGAAGGATCACAAGAGCATGTGGAAAATAAATAAAATTATCAAGAGGAAAGGTGTACTTCCATTCAAGATCTAAAATAATAGGTGGCTAAAGAGGCTAAAGAATCAAATATATCAAAAGAAGGTTTTATAATCAATAAAAAAAGGGGCACCATAGGTATCCAAATAATTATGAGACATAAAAATCACATATACACAACACTAAAGATCAAAAAAGGACTCTATGCACATAAAGTGACTCACATAACCAATCAGTATGGGTCTACATAGAATAAAACAAGCAACTAGAGGAATCAGTGGCATTAAGGAAATAATGGCTATTCATGATAGTAAAGGATGAATTATTATGGTGGTGAATGGAATGACAATGGATATGGAAAAAGGTTGGGATAAAGGTACCCTCTATGAACATCACATGTTAATGGTTGGATGATAGGGTATGACATCATATATGTATTATCTTGCATTAGTTTTATTATTTTTCTTATTCTCTTGTTTCTAAGATGAAACATGTCAATGTCTTGTAATTTTAGGTACCTAAGGATATTATAGTATGGTGTGTTGTGTGTTAGTAATTAAAGGCTTGGTATTAAAATTAATTTTTAGTCATCTTAGTAGCTAATTAGAATAAAAATATTTATCCAACATATGTAGGGAAGTGTTAGTCATAGAAAGTTGAGTGTTGTATATAATATGCAAGAGAGCCATGTGAGACATGAAGAGTAGTGCATGTGTTACATATTGTTTTGTGTTCCTATGTCAGTGGGGACCAAGTTATCAGTAGAACAATGTATGAATTATCCTAATGATATGTATTATATGACCACAATAATTTATGCTAGTGTTTTTGGGAGCTTAATGTATGCTATAGTTTGTAAAAGACCAAAAAATTCCAAAGTAATCGGATTCCTTATCAGTTCTATGTATAATCTTGGGCTAGTGAATTGGGATGCAATGAAGAGGATTTTACAATATTTTTGGGGTACCTTTGAGTGCTCCATTTATTATCACAATAATTCTATAGGGGGGAAATATTCAATGATTATTAATGGATTTATGATTCATATTAGATTAGAAATGTTGATAGTTGGAGATCCACCAAGAGATATGTTTTCACTATGTTTGGCGATATAATCAGTTATATGAGTAAGAAACAGGGCATGGTTGCTTTGTACACTACAAAATTAAAGTACATGGTAGCTAATAATTCTTAGAAGGAAGCCATATGGATTAAAAAGTATTCATATGTGGGGCTAACTCTTGGAGCTATTACAATTATGTAAGACAATAAAAGTGTCATATGTTTGGAAAAGAACCCAACCTTTTATGAGAATGAAGTACATAGATATACAATACTATTGGGTTTATGAAATAGTAGAGTATGGGAGGGAAATATTAATATAAATTGAACACTGTTTAGAATATTTTAGATGCGTTGACAAAGCAAATAAACATAAAAAAGTTTAGGTGATGTTATTAGTTTATGGACCTCTAGGACCCTAGTAATTGGTTGATATTTTTTATACTATCTTTTCTCTTGCAAGGTGTTTGAAAAGTGGAGAATGTTATGAAAGATGTATCAACCTTACTCTTAATGTTAAGAATAGAAAAATGTAATTTTTGAAATATGAAATAGAAAAACTTAATTTTGAAGAAATAGAATTTATTTGTATCCAAAATAAATATTTTTTTGGTTGTTTTAAATAACTTCTATGGATTCCCATTGCATATATATCTTTAAGATATTTATTTATTTTTTAAATGGGCTCCAAAAACCTCCCAAATCAAAATCTATAGCCTCTAGAAGTTGGGCCTCCCACACTGGAAAAGTAATAACATCTTTGACACATAAAATAATTGTAATAAGGAGTTACACTTATTGACCAACTTATGACACTACATAAGTCATCTTTGAATAAAAATAATGGATCCAAAATAAAATTCTCAAGTTTTTGAGTGGATTATGATGAGATTATGACAAGTGGAAGGAATATACTATTTTTCTTGTGGATTCATCTTGGTATTAGGGTGTTGAATTTCTAACTAGGGATTTGGGAAACCATAGTTTAGGTGATTTCATCTCATGGTTTAGTAATTACCATTTGATGGTTTTATAAATACCATATTATGGTTTCATACGTTGTTCTCCTATTTATTGGGTTCTTGAGATGAATATTTTTAGAGTGATTTTTGTAGCTATTGTTATGCTACCAAAATTAATCTAGATCTCTAGTTAGTGATACTCTTGTAAAGGCTTAGACTCTATGTAAGTGTATTATTAACTCATAATCAATAAATAATAATTTGAGTTACTTTGGAGTGTGGGTTTTTTCTTGTGAAATGGTTCCCCCCACCTAATTCATTATGTTGTTGATAAAGTTTGCATGGAAAGGGCCCTAACCCAAGAGTTTAAGACACCATAAAAAAAAAAAATGAAAATAGAGGCACGCAGGCCAAAAGATGAAACTACAAGGCATACAGGCCTACTTGAGATAGAAAAACAAAAGAGAAAAGAGTGTTGAGAGATAGAAACACCATCAACCAAAATAAACAACACCAAGGGCCCAAGGAAAACTTAATTAATCAGGTCCCAATTCTTTAGAAAAGTGTCCAATGACACTTCCTAATTCACTTTGTTATGGTATATTAATTATGTTTATTTTCTTGCAATAGTGATATTAGTCTAATTTTTGTACTTATGTCCTCTCGTAGATTGTTGTAGGAATTGTATTTCACATCTTTGCTCCCTTTTATAATCTCCCCATGTGACCTTTAATTTTTTTTATCAACAATCCATCTCATTACTACTCAACATGTCAATGATTAATGATGGTCATAAGATAATAAACCAAACTATACAACACTATGGGATCCAAATACTCCACAAAAACTAGTAACTTGCTACAACCATTTTCATGGGGGATATATCTATTACACACATGACACCATTAACACTAACAAATCCACTTTTGAGTTTTTCATGGAGTATGCAATGACACAAACATGACACTTACAACCTCATGTTGAACACATGCAAACTCCACTAAAAACAACAAAATTGAGACATTGAGCAAACTATTCTCATTTCATGAACATAAAATCTAAAATATCATTAGATATATAGCTACAAGACAACCATGAGTTAAGAAATATATATTGATGAACAATCTTCTAACTATGCTCAAAATAATGCATGTAAAGATGAAACTATCTCTACTTGAGTAACCATCAAAAATTATAATCCAAAAGACAATATTTTTCAAACCTATAAAAAGCCATAAATTTTAGATATAATATCTATAGAATAAACCATGAAAATATAAATCTATTGACACATACAAAACACCTACAAATCTACAAGCACAAGATTTAGATTTTGAATGATGTAATATTACAAGTTTACAATATGGATATCTAAGCACATCATGAATTAGCAACACACAAGTATATGCATCCAATGGAAAACCAGTTAAATTGGAGCCTAGGTCACCATATGAAAAACTACTCCAATCATATACATTCAAAGAGAAAAGCTAAAAAATACCTTTGAGTCACTATATGATCAACTCCACATGATCAAGCATCTACAAGGCTAAATGATAGGTCTAGGTCACCATGTGATAAACACCACAACTTCCTAATGACCATGTATCTAGGGGATAAATAGGAGATTTAGGTCACCATATGACCAAATAAACAACCTCCATATGACCAAGGATTAGTATTATACCACCAAATAGGAACTCTACGTCACCATATTTCCAAATCCAACAATATGAGGATGAAATCGAAGGAAACTTGCAACATGATCCATACTCCACTTGTCATAATTAGATGAATCCTCCACCTTGAGCTTATAAACTTCAAAATTTATTACATTGAATCTATCCACCTCTATTCTAGAATTATGTGTCATAATTATATCTTGAAACAAGATCAAGTGTAACATAATCCCACTTTAAGAAATTTTAATACCACATGGAAGGAATCCCCTCCTATAGCTTGAATGAAGATCTAATTCTAATGTACAAATCACTAGTACCAAAACTCAAAAATAAGCTTTGATATAAAATGAAATACCATTAATCCTATGAGGAAATATGTCACAAGGATCACTAATCTATTCAAATTCTAAAATTATTTGAAATAATAGCACTAAAGAAATAACAAGAATGAATGGAAGTATAGAACAACCACAAAAAAAAGATTCATCAATATACCCTATTAAAACCCTTTTAGGAAAAACTAACCTTCAAAGAACTAAAACCAATGTATCCTTAGCAAAAAAATAAAATCATGATATAATATCAAGCTTTGAGCCCTCACAAGAGATTGACATTCTTAATTAAGGAGGAAACCATGCAATAAATGCCCTTCTTTAGTATTAGTGAAAAAAATTGTTATAAATGAGATCCACATACCTCACTCCATGCTTCTCAAGGTATCATCAACAAGAAACTCAAGCCTTAAGGTGCATATATCAATACTCACTCACAAAGAGCATGCATAAGATGATTATCAACCAAAATAATGTGTCTAGCCTCAATCCCAAGCCTTCAATTTATAGGAAAGAGAGAAACAAGACTAGAAAAGCTTAATAAGTTTTATAGTTACCCTTAATCAATGCACCCAAGCATCAATAATGAATATAGTCAAGAATATCTTCAATACAAGAGCCCAAGTTTGACTTTGGGACCAAGAGTCATAACAACCTCTAAGGCGACCCAAATTTTCTCTCTTATTTAAGTGCCCAAGATAACTTGTCCCATGTGAACCCACATTAAATATTTTTACAATAAAACTAATAATTAAATGTATTCTCCAATGCATCTACCACATTAAATAATGAGCCCATTGATCCATATGTTCACTAAAAAATAACACCCCGATATTAAATACATTTATCCAGTGTGTTACATTAAATTTATTTCTAAGGTTACACACAAGAATCACCTAGGAAAAATACTGCACCCATAAAGTTTGGTGTGACATTTTGAGATGGATCGTAGCTTTACAAAATATTCAATATTCTTGTGTGTAAGGTGTACAACACTTTTCACAATAGTTTTAAAAATCCACAAAAGCTAAGTGGCTCACCATAATGTTGAAGGGATTCACTTGCTCTACCATGGAATTGTCATCACTCATCCTCAACAAATAAAAATTTTGTTGATTTTTTTTTAATAAGTGACTTTATTTTATACAAGTTCCTTAACTTCATTTAAAAATTTGTGGTAGTGGTTTCTCCTAATACATTTAGGATCACTAAATAAAAAGGCATAAATGAACTAAAATTTAGGTTTTTTGTAAAGTACTACCTATTTTTATATGGTCATCCAATAGGGTTTATAACTAGAAATTACAACCCACATATTTGTATCAACAAGAAGGTCTATTGAGCTTCCAAATATCAAAGTTAGTGTGGTTGAACTTATTAACCTTCATTCTTGTTGTGCTTGTCATTCTTTCTAACTATAAAACAATATCACCTACACAAAGCTCTTACTCAAACAAGGAATAATAAAAATCGCTCCTCCCACAAATATAAGAATATATGCTAGCTCTAATACAAAATGAAAGGAGACTACACTAGATCCACATTAAAGTAATGAGATAAATGGATCTACACACATTTCAAAAATTAATGACAAGAGACATAAGATATACCCTTGTAAAACCCTCAAAATGAGAAAAAAAAACAACACCAAAAGAGCACACTAACGCATTAATATTCATCAATATTTTTACAACTCATTTATAAAGTGTTGGTTCTTTAATTGAGGTCTTTAATCTCTAGATTCAATTATGTAACATAATATTGCAATAAAATTACATACAATATCCATTCTAAGCCTTCAATTTGTAGGCTAAGGATATCCTAGAAACCACAAATGGTTTTCCAAAAACACAAGCCAACTCTTGGTTCAACTTATCCAAGTTGGAGCCATTCACCCCCTTTAAAATTAACTCCCCCTATAATATAATGTAACTCTCAATGTTTACCTTTGACCCGTATGACCAAGAGGGCCTAATGTAACTTTGTTGCACTCCATGTTAATACATTGATTATATTTGCACACCTCTTATATGTGGCTATTTGTAGTTGGTTAAAGATGCCCTTCCTAGTCCACTATTTGAAACCTCTTTCAATGCGCTCTTACAACCATCATAATACAACTTACAAGTGGCATAGCATATAATCCAAATAACCTCATAGATTCCTCTAAGTGTGATGCCTCATTCCATGAGGGCTCAAATATTACAACACATTACAACAATTAATCAATAAAAGAGGAAGAAGTAACATTATAATGTGATGTGTTCTAAATTGCAAAGTGTTGCTTATTTATAGACCTAATATTATGTAAATTAAGGATGAGTTGGCCACTTAATATTTTATCATCATCATATACCCCAATTTATTATAAAAATTATGGAATTATGTAAAACCTAATACAAGATATGTATACCTATCATTCAATGGTTTAAGAGTTTATCACCATAATGCATCCCAATACATGCAAATTAAGGAAATAGGTAAGGCCTAATACAAGAGATTCATATTTCTTGTTGAAGGGTTAAGTGGTACAAACAAAAGGATTGTTCATAATATATTAAATTTTGAGAGAAACATAAATGATTAGCAATCTCCCTCTTCACGACTCAACCCCTAATATAGCTAGAGGATGCTTCATTCTTTGGGACTCAAGATAGCTAGATTTGTGGAGGCTCCATATTTCTAGGTATTCGCTCAAATAATGAGGAAAAATGGGAAGCCTTAATAGCTAGCTCAAGGATTGTGACTTCACAAGATCAATTTAAGTTGCTAGTATGAAAATATTTGATAGCGATCAATTTAATTAACAAAGGTAGAATCCCAAGCTAGAAGATGAGTTATTTTGTTGAAGTCCAAGTTCTTGTAAAAAATTTAATCAATTGTTTTCTCTTAGTACAAAAGACATTTGTATATAATTGTATATCATTCAACTAATGAAAGTATAAGTCAAGAACAATTATATATAGTCATAACTTAGACTCTCTAGTTTATAAACCCCCAAAAATCTTGATTGGGCATCTTGGAATGTATTTTGCCTCATGTTTTGATAGTTTCATTTTAGGCTTAATTATTAGTTCCTATCAAAAATAATAATGCACCCTTTAAGTTTTGTTAGTTGGTAACAAATGAATCAGTGATATAAAAAATTAAATAGTTTGAATTTAAAAATTTAATGTATATTTTTGCTCAAATTTGTTTCAAAATATCAAAATTATTTTTTATCTATTATTCTGTTGGATAAACTTGTGAACAATATTTTTAGTCTAATGTAAGTTGTATTTGATTAAGGGAAAAATAGGTTTTGATGGGACCCGAAACCCATTACAAATTGGTTTTGAAGGGACCCAAAAACCTATCTAAGAAATCATTTTGCATCAAATATAATCCACAAACCATCAACATCCCAACAACAACACCAAGAATACAAGCCTACAAAGGTTGCACAAATATTTAGGAGGGACCTTGAACCCTTGAACCGAAAATAACCAAAATTTTACTGGTATCTTAAACCCAAAGGTTTTGAAGGGACCTTAAACCCTTTACATCTAGGTTTTAATAGGGACCTTGAACCCTTCACCCTGATTCTTAAGAGAACCAAAAAAATCAAACACCCCACCTCAATAGGGGTATTGGGGGACATAACAGAACAAAACAAAAAATCTTCCTTCCTACAACACCATCTAACTTGATTAGCCAACCCAACCTCCACCTCTAAAAGATAGGGCTCCCATCTATAGGAGGGAATGATCTAAAAACCCTTACCTCCAGAACCACAACTCTCCAAGCCATACAAGCTCCACCTCAATAGAAGCCCATGCTCCTCCTCAACAAGAGCAATCTCCCCCTCTATAGGAGACACTAGAAGAAGAATCCATTAGTAAGAAGCTACAAAAGGAAGGACTAAAAAAACACCCCTTAGCAGCTCACATAACAGGTGATTGAAGAAAGAAGCAAAAATTTCCTCAACAAGCTCACACAACTGGGTCCACAGGAAAAACAAAAAGCATAACCTAACCAATAGCAAAAAAATAATATATTGGTCAGGGACTGACACCATCCAGACATGAAAGAAGCATGAGTCCTTTAGGAAAAAGAAACCTTCCTCACATCATCATAAGAAGACAACAAGAAAACTCATACAAATAAAAATTTGCAACCCCAAACACTACCTGTAGTTGAAGATCCAAACCTCTGTCAAAAAGGGTTGTAGAAAATTCAAAATAACCATCCCCACTTGTAGTAAGTTCAAACCAATCTTGTGGGGGATCAAAAATATCTGTCAAAAGGCCACCAAAACACCAAACAACAAAAAATTCAGTTGGGTATATAAAAAAAACAAGAGGAGAAACTCAAACAAAAAATCCTCACAAGACCATGAGGAGGCAACACATAGCTGCAAATAGAAGCGTAAGCCAAAAGATCCCCAAGAGCATAGACCCAACCCCAAAGTAAGCAAAATAAAATAGGCCGCAAGAGGGAAAGGGGGGCCCAAACATGAAGGAAACTTGGAGAAGGCCAAACAAAAAACCATCGAGCTACCCCAACACGCTGGTCAAAGCCAAAATTAGGCCAAAGCTCCACAAAACCAACCAAAGGGAGACACCACCACTCCACAAGAGGGAACCCAAAAGAAACAAAAACACTCCAAGAGTAAGAACCCCCAAAAGAGCGCCACCAAACAAACAGTAGGAAGGGGCTAAGGGAAACCAAGAAGAAACAAGTTAGAGAACAGGCCAACACGAAGAGCACCCAAGCCTTCCTAATACGTCGAATATGAGCAAAAATAAGCCCATCCTTCAACCAATCCTCCTCAAAGAACCCAAAGCACACACTCACTAACTGCAAGGAAAGTAACAAAAATAGAACAATAGGCAGAAAGCTCACATGCAACCAAACCATGAAGAGGAGAGAACAACCTCCACCCGCACCAAGAACCGCAACACCAAACTACCCCTTAAATAGTAGGAGAGTTGGATTCGCATTAGAAACGCCAACCCCAACAACCATGCATGCCGCTAGCAGCAAAACGGGAACCTCCACCCTAAAAACAGTGAAGGAAAAGAGCCAACCATTCTTTCCCAATGCCAGAACAGGAAGAGGAGCTGCCAAAAAACACAAAAAATCAACATTGTCGTCTAATTCTCCATCTTCTTCATCCGCAAATTTTAAAGCTCCACCTCTGCACCTAAACCCGCTCGCTCCCACTCACACCTCCATTTGAGACACTTTTTCCTCAAAGTCCTAATGTAAGTTGTTTATTTTTACTATATTTTATTGGAACCAATTTTAGTTTGTATGGGTATTTAGGCATGTTAATGCCACCACCTAATGGCTAGATCCTAGATGTATAAGTCCTATGGGAATATATTAGAGTTCTTCTCTCTGTAAATCTTCCACTTATAAAAGCATTGTATTAAGTCCTACGGGCACTATGTAATGAACCTAGAGTGAGGTTGATTTGAGGAGACCTAGCTCCAATAAAAATCTTTAGAAGACCTCATATAAAGCATCATTTTATTAAAACACTTACAGTAATGGTCTACTATAACATAGACAAAACCTGGGGAACACTTCTCCTTACTTCCACATGGAAAATAATACCTCATGTGTATAGTGACAAAATTCACTATCAATCTCCAAATTCCACATCTCACAAATGAGAGAGAACCCCCTTAAATATAGGCGGAAGGGTGACATAATACTGGAAAGGGTATTAGTCACACCTTTTCAATAACCCCCATTCATAAATAATTAATAATCTAATTATTTAGACTATGGTTATTTCAAATGGGATATGCTTAATAAGCATATAATATATAAGGTTTTATAAATGTTATAAGGGTATGAGGTCCCTAATAACATTATGTTCTAACAGTATTCAAGATTATTGAAAAGGAAAAATATATAAAATATGAGAGAATGTAATTAATAGTCAGATAAATAAAATTTACATCTATTAGTTTCAAAGATGTTTAAATGAGGAATCATGAGAATTTATGAAATATTTTGAAAAATAATATTTAATTAAGGACAATGAATAATTATTTTTTTATATCATGGGTGATAGGGAGGGAAGCCCTCCATGAGAGGCGGAGGGCACATGGCAGGTGAAGCAGACAAGGAGTGGCGGGTTATTGTCAGGCCTAGACAACTGAGAGCTCATTCCTAGGGGTGAAATTTATAGGTGTCTGCCTTGGATGAACACGTTGGCAGGGAGTTCATGTGAAGATCAAAAATTTGGAGCCCATAATGGGCACTTAAAACAAAGAGTGGTTTGTTGATAGAGCGGTGGATTATGAGTACCATTTCATACGTCGATGTGAAAAATTACAAAGTAGATTGTATGGAATTCAAGGATGAGGATGGCCTCTCTCAAGTGTAGCGTCAAGGCATTAATGTCATTCCCAGTTAAGTATTGATTAATAATGGAAGTCTAGTGACTTCTTTGGGTTTAAATGTAGCCGAGGTGGCTGTGGTGGCCATTTCTTTAAGTTTGGCTCTGGTAGTTTGGGTATGCATTTCATGTAGTGTCTGCATTGTCAGGTGTGTGGAAGAGCTCTATGATGGCAGGGCACTCGCGATTCATAATTGAAGTCTCGGCGGAGGGTTTGGTGTGGACACACCAATTTCTATGGGTGCCAAAACTCACCAAATGACATTCAGGGAGGTAACAGACCAACGCCTTAAAAGGATTATGCTCAATATCGACCCCCTACTGGTTTTGGCGGTGAAAATGGTGTTGGGCTCCAGGCACTTAAACAAAAGCGAGTATGGAAGGGACAATACGTATGCCACTTCCTGTTTCCTGGTGTCTCTTTTAGACAACCGTGTGTTGAAGGTGGAGGCTAAGGTGTTGTTGGAAAAGGTCTTCAAAAATGACCTATTGTTGGGTGTGGACAAGGTGTTGAAGGCTGTCATTGTGGGGACCGGTATTCCCCATCCCGGGGACTTGGAGCTATTGAGGAATACGAATGAGGCGGTGAAGTTTTTTCCATTTCTATTGGATATGAAGGAACTGGCTCTCATGAGGCATCGAATGATCATTGCCATGGCAGTGGAGTATATGAAAAAGTTTTTTTGGCTCATGATTGTGCAGGACATTGGTTGGATTGTAGACTTTGAGGCCTTTTCCAAGGCCAATGGCTTTCTATGAGTATGGGAAATGTTTAGGTTTTGGTTAATATGATCTATCTTCATCTTGGTAAAGCTCGGGTATGGGTAGTGCAATTAATATTAGAAGACTATTTTTTGTAAATTTTGTAAACAATGGGATTATCTGCTATATTTACATATGATAGGTAGTGGCGAATGGGTGGTGGTTATCAGTATAGGTGGGTTGCAGTGATCGGGTTTGCAAGGGGTCTATGGGTCGAGGCTTCTCTTTGTTTTTCCCTCAAAGGCTTTTGGGTGGGTGTTTTTCTGGGTGGTAGTAGCAGTTAAACCTGAATGGAAAACTTGGCTTTTAGTGATTTCCTGCATTAGCAAATGCGTGTAAATTTTATTTTAATAATATAAATATAACTCTTACATATAAAAATATATATATTTTTATATCTATTTTATATATTTCCTTCATAGGTTACTCAAGAAGTGCAAATTTTGATATATTTCATCAATTAAAATAAATATAATGATAAAATTTCATCATATTTAGAGTTTTAATTCTCATTTAACACTCTGTTTACTTAACAATTACAACATAGTTTTGAATTTTGTTAAATTAATTTATTTCATTTTAACTTTTAAATGTCATTTAGTGTTGGACTCAAGGGAACACTGAGAGGGGGGTGAATCAGTGTTCAACAAATCTTAAACTTCATTCATATAAAACTTGAAACCATTTCATCATTACTTTAAAGAAAAGATGCATGCATTCAAAGTAAACATTCATAACACCATGACACACATATTTTTGCATGGAAACCTTGTTAGGGGAAAAACCACGGTGGAGGTTAATCCACAATTTTGAGTACTCAAAGTATAATTGATTACAAAGGAATGCACTTGCATTCAGACGCACTGCCTAGAGCTCACTGCTCAAGAGAAAGAGGCTCACTACCTTACAAAATTTAGATTAAGACCATCTTAAGGGTGAAATGAGATAGTAGCATCTATATATGCCAATTTAAAGTTCCGGTGAAGCTCATAAATTTCGTTCTAGATTTGCTTTCTGATTCTGCTCTTTACTTTGCTTTGTTTTGCACTTTCTTGCTCTTCGCATCACTCATAATCTTATTCACACTTCTGCGCTGCTAAATTTCGCACTTCCACACACACCCCTTATGATCCACATGATCTAATCACTATCTCCTCACTCAAATTGATAAAACTAGCCATATATATATATATATCCGCAATCAAGGATTTATTCATCCATCAATCGTCTTTATGAAATATTAAGTTATTTATATCTTGTAGGCCAAATCCACCACTAAATCTTTATGCGCATCCTCCAAATTCGGCTAAGAAAAAGAGAGGACCCAAATAAAATTTGTTCGAGCATGAATACTTACAATTAATTTCACCTTATACATCCGCAATCACTAACTTTTTCGGGTCAACCTTCTAGCACAGATAATCATCAAATTGGTGCATCGAATCATTTAGATAACGTACCAGTGTGTGAACATCAAAACCAAGATATTGTAGATGTCAACAAACCTTCCTTAGAGATTTACAATCCAAAATTTATGTCTGGTAGGGTGTTTAGATCATCTTTTATGCTTAAACTGGATGTCTTGTTCTTCACTGTGTTATGCCGATAGAAACCAAAATTGTACTATGAACCGGATGTCATTAAGGTTTTCTAGACTAACTTAGGTTGCCATCAATGACAACACTTACAAGCCATATGCCAACAATCTCCCCCTTTGGCGTTGATGGCAACACCTAGTGAAAAATGACTAAGTGTCAGAAGTATTATAGGTACACTATCAAACTTTTTTCTACACTTACTCCCCCTGAGATTTATAAGGCATTCTCTCCCCCTTTGACATCAATGACAAAGCTTGAATTCCATATGCCAAAAATACAAAATTAAGTGACAAAATATGATGATAGAGCAATGATAAAGCACTTATATGTCGATACCAGGTGACAAAACCTAGTGACAAAACACCTATTCAAAATCTTCAAAGCTTCAAAAATTCATCGCATACATGCCGAGAGATCTCTTCCTTTGATCAAAATTTCAAAAAACTTGAGAAACAATTAACTATTACCTTAAAATATTATCTTATGGTTCTTCTTGACTTCCAGAAGGAACTTCTTCCATCCATCTATTGTGCTTCCAATACAAATGATCAAACTATTATTTTTGGAAGTCTTGTTGATGATCTCAATGAGAGATTCAAGGATTGTGATTGATTCTTCTGATTCTTCACCATTCTTCAATGTTTCCACCATCTACTCCAGCCTACATTCAATTAGATCCTTTACTTTCAAAAGGTGTCCACAAGAACATTCTTGGAGAGTAGAATTTTTGAGTGTTTTGTTTGTAGCTGCCAGATTCTTTTCCCTATCATGCCATCCGGATCCTGAGATATGTCAAAGATTTTTCCAATGTCATTCAATTCTATTTCAATTTGATTCAACTTGTCTTTGTAGTTGCTGACTACATGGGGCCAACATATTTAATAATTTTAAATGCTAGTGGTTGAACTTATGCATTGCCTTAGTTCATTCATCTTCTTCTTCAGCTTGGAGAGGGATAGCCCGAATTGTTCCTTTAGGTGCGAGACAAATTCACCTTCTTCTTTACTTCTGTCCTCTGAGCCCATTAACTCTTTCCCACACTCAATCATTTCTTCAGGTAAGATGTCTTTCAGACTTTCCAATCTTATTTTACACTGCTCAACATGAGTGTTCAGAACTTCCAGAATCAAGTCTTGATCATATGATGGTCTTTTTGACCATAACTTTGCAATATTTTGCATGCCACCATCTTCTTGAATAAGTTGTTGCAATTTTTCTTTAGTCAAATCTTCTTCACCACCTTTTCCTAGTCCAGATTCACTTTTCAGAGGATTCTTAGTTTCTTCATCTGATTCTTCGTCCAGAATGCCCACAATTTATTTTTCTTTCCCTTTTCCCTCAATCCTGGGAACTTTGCTTTCTGGAGGACTGTAATCAGTAATCTCCTTTTCTCTTTTCTTACCTTTATTAGTGCTACCGGAAGATGAACCAACTTCCATTGACTTTATCAGAGGGGAAATTTTGATTGATCCAAACTTTTCAAGCACATTCTTGAAGAAATTTTCAAACTCCAAATCCCAATTAGCTAGGCTCTTAGAATAAGAGTATATCTGATTGCATACCAGTTTGTTTGACTTTCATACTACACTGTCATTTTTTGGAAAGGAATTCAAGAAATACATCACCAGAAATATAATAAAGGTTCCAAACCTGAATGGATATCTTGATTCCTTTTTCAGTTGAATGTTCTCCATGAGTTGATCTTTTAACAATCCACATACGTGAAAATCTTGACCTTCAATTATCATTTTGCGAGCAATGTACACTGCGCCAGCCGATGTGGCTCCTTCTTGATTTTTGTAGAAGATCTTGTATGTTATTCCATGTGAAACATACTTCATGATAGGATTCTTGATTGTAGCAATCATCAGAGCTCTCCGATCTCCGATTACTCCAATTAGGGTTTTGACCTCCTTGTTCCAAATAGATTTCTTTCTGGGAATATCTCTGACTTTGCAAAAACCAATTAAATTCTCAATTGCCTCTTTTGAGATAATGTATGATTTGTCTAAAGTCAAAACATCATCATGTAATCTGCTCAATAATAATTTCACAAATTCCGCATTTTCAAAGTACGGAAACTCATTCCACAAATCCAAATTTCCATGCTTAGCTTCACTCAATTGCTTTAATTCATTGGGTAGTACCAAATTTCTCATAGATATGATCTTCGCATTTTTGTATTCTCCTAGAGTGATTGAGCCTTTAATTTGTTCCATTTTCCTTTTAGCGTTTTAGGTTTGCAACCAAACACTTAACTTGAATGAAGATTTCGAGAGTAATTTAGAATACCTAATAAATTTCAAGATTTGTTGATGAATCAATTTAGCTGCTTCAAAATTCGCTTGACGAGTCCACTTCTTCCTCTTTCCTTCGATGCAAAGTGACAAATGATGGCTTCGACTTGGCTTTTATAGCTTGCATAAATGCAATAAATTCATTTTCCCTAAGTTTTCTAGAGACTCTATTTTTCCATAAGGTGATAGAAAAATTCTTTGCGGATCTATGAACTGCCTAAGCTTCTTTCCAAAAGTACTTCAAAACTTTTGTATACATCAGATATAACTTCTAAACTCTTTTATGCATTCTGGTACCGTCCATAGTCAAGGGAGGAAGGATTTTCTTGAAAGACTCCCCCTAGGCCAGTGGCCTGAAATCAATTTCTGGAAGAGCTGTCGGAGGTAGGTTTCGGTGTGGAACCATTCCCAATATCATAATCATTTTTCCTTACCCATGTCTTCTTCATCTAGTCTTTGATTTCATCAGTAGTTACCTTTTCCTTCCCTTTATCAATTTTCTTTGAGTTTTTACCTCTGTATAGCAGGCCTCTTTTGTTTACATTTTTGTTTCTGCGCAATCTTGCAATATGACCGTACTTGTTGCAGTGGTAACACACAATGCTTCCTTGTCTTGATCAATCATTCCAATGACTTTTTCTAGATCTGCATTGATTGGCTATATGCCCAAGTTTCCCCCATGCATAGCATTCAACATTTCCTCTAGCAACAAAGTAACTTGACACATTCCTGTACTCAATTGATTTATGACCATATCTTTTGCAATTGAAACATTGACCAGAAAATGATGAAACTCTTGAATTTTTTTTACTTCTACACTAAGCAATCATATGACCAAACTTATTACAGGAAAATAAATTTCCATTAAACTTTTGTGCATTAGGTTGTCTTACCGGATGTCTTCCTTTCTTGTTCTTTCTGAAATTCTTTTGTCCTGATCTGGGATTTTCTTCATTTTCATATCCAAGACCTCTCTTATCATTTCCACTCTTATTTCCTTGAGTCAGCTCATCAAGATTTACTGAACTAATCTTAAACTTTTCTTTGAATTCATTTGCAATGACAAGATCATTCTTAAGAGTAACAATCTTCTTACCAAGTTCTTTTTCATTATTTCTAGTTCTTTGGAGTTCACTTTCCAACTGAGTGAGTTCACCTTTTATTTTGTTGCATTCATCAGATTTCTCTTTCAAGGTCTGAGCAAGATTTTTTTCATTTCTCTTCCTTTCTTCAATTTCTTTAGTCATCTTCACCATCATAGATTCCATCTCATGTTTTAGGTTTGTGTTATCTTTGGCAAGCTTTTCACACTCTTTAGTTATTTCCTTCAAGGTCTAATTCAAGTGAGCATCATCCATATTTTCGTTCTCCTTATGTTGTATCTGATCACATAGATCTTTCCTTTTCACCCTGGATTTAACTATTTGATCCTTTAGTGACTAGATGAACTTCTCAACATCTCTAAGATTTGCTTTTAATTCTTGAACTTCTGCTTTAGACTGATCAAGGTCATCAAGTGCCACCAGGAGCTGTTGTTGAAGACTACCAAAGTCCATCACATTCCAAGATCTACCTCAAGCTACAAAACTTCTTTAGAGGAACTTGCTTTGATACCAATTGTTGGACTCAAGGGAACACTGAGAGGGGGGGGGTGAATCAATGTTCTTCAAATCTTAAACTTCATTCATATAAAACTTGAAACCATTTCATCGTTGCTTTAAAGAAACGATGCATGCATTCAAAGTAAACATTCATAACACCATGACACGTATTTTTGCGTAGACACCCTGTTAGGGGAAAAACCACAGTGGAGGTTAATCCACAATTTTGAGTACTCAAAGTATAATTGATTACAAAGGAATGCACTTGCATTCAGGCGCATTGTCTAGAGCTCACTGCTCAAGAGAAAGAGGCTCGCTACCTTACAAAATTCAGATTAAGACCATCTGAAGGGTTAACTAAGATAGTAGCATCTATATATGCCAATTTATAGTTCTAGTGAAGCTCATAAATTTGGATATGGATCTTCTTTCTGATTTTGCTCTTTACTTTGCTTTGTTTTACACTTTTCTTCTCTTCGCATCACTCATAATCTTATTCGCACTTCTGCACTGCTGAATTTCACACTTCTGCACTGATGAATTTTGCACTTCCAAACACACCCCTTATGATCCACATGATCTACTCACTATATCCTCACTCAAAATGATAAAACCAACCACATATATATATCCGCAATCAAGGATTTATTCATCCATCAATCGGCTTTATGAAATATTAAGTTATTTATATCTTGTTGGCCAAATCCACCACTAAATATTTATGTGCATCCTCCAAATTAGGCTAAGACAAAGAGAGGACCCAAATAAAATTTGTTCGAGCATGAAGACTTACAATCAATTTCACCTTATACATCCGCAATCACTAACTTTGTCGGGTCGGCCTTCTAGCACAGATAATCATCAAATTGGTGCACCGGATCATCTAGATTATGTACCAGTGAGTGCGCATCAAAAACAAGATACTGTAGATGTCAAAAAACCTTCCTCAAAAATTTACAATCCAAAATGTTTGTCCAGTAGAATTTTTACATCATCTTTTATGCTTATAACCGGATGTCTTGTTCTTCACTATGTTCTACCAGTAGAAACCAAAACCGTACTGTGAACCAAATATCATTAAGGTTTTCTAGACTGGCTTAGGTTGCCATCAATGACAACACTTACAAGCCATATGCCAACATTTAGAAGAAAAAAATTCAAAAAAATATTTCTAATCTGTCAAATTTCATAAAATTTGATATTATTATATTAATAATATTGAAAAATTAATTATTTAAACAACATTACTTTAAATTAACTAACATATTACATGTAGCTTTTCAGAAATGAAAGTTTTTGATAAGGTAAGCAAGGTTTTGAAAGGGCCTAGAACCTTGTACAAAGCGAAGAAAAGGACACTATCAAATGCCAAAGTCTCAAACTTTGCCAACAAAAATAAAAAGCAGAAATAGGTTTTGAAGGGCACCTAAAACCCTCACAAAAAGTAGAGAAACAACAGAGATGTTGCAACACAACAAAAAATAGTCACTTAGCTCCAGGCCACCAAAGGGGGGCCACACTCTAAGAAGGGCCACACCAATGAAGGAGGTTTGAAATTGTTTCCAAACAAAGAGATCATAAAGGGAGCTTGATCTAAATGGGTCAATCCAATAATATTGGATGAATCGATCTCATTCATACTAACAGGAAAAAATTAATCCTTGAGAGGGCTTCCCATCAGGACAACAACATGATCTTCCACTTCCAACTCCTTAGCCAAGGGGTTCACCAAATCTGTCTTTTTAGTGGGAAAAACAACAATGGAGCTCAAAGCCTTCCCAATAGAACAAATCTTCATAGGATTGAAGTTTTGGAAAGAGCGGGAAAATGACCAACTCTAAGGCAATCATAGCACACCAAAGAGGAAGAACAAAAGAGAACACTCTGCTCCCAAACACCCAGCTTGGCATGAATCTTAATTTTATTTGGTAGAAGCTTACTAGTTTCAACCAAAACAAAAAATCTACCATAAACTAAACATTTCATGTCTTTTGTGATCCTATCCAAGGCTAAGAAAGAACCAAAAATATTACTAATACCTCGAAAGACCTCCTCGTCCCAAAATTCCAAAGGAAGTGTTGGGAGCCTAACCCAAATAGGGGCGCAATCGAAGCAATCCTTGGAAGCCACAAACCCCACAGTCCAAATTTTTAGAAGAGCATATTTACCAAAGAACCGAGGCCTTCCATGTAATACATCCTTACTTTGCTGAAGGAGTTGGAAGGAAAAAACGAAAAAAAAAACTTTAGGCAAAGCAGTCACCTATAGTAGACCAAAATCCTTCCATTTAACTAGAGCCTAGCTGCAAACAAAGTCAATATTAGGACAAGGGCCTAAGAAACTCACAACAAGGGCATTACCAATAGAAGCAATAGAAGTTTCCACCACAACATTAATAATCCAAAGAGAGAGACCAGTGACCATAGAGAAACCTTGCACCTTAGCCTTAACAGGAGTAGTAGCATCCCCCCTACACGTAGGGAGGGATCCCTTAACAACATCCACCCCATAAGAGAAGCAATAGCATCCAACTCACTAAAGAAGTCACAGGACAAAGGGGGGTTAACCAAAACAACCCTAGAGCAAATATCCTTCACATGAGTCCAAACAATGTTCAAACCTTCAAATCTAGAAGCTAGAGATGCATCCAGATTCACATCCAAACCAAGCCCAACACCCTCCTATTGATTAGGAATCAGGTGATTAGGAAATCCTTTAAACAACCTAGAAAAAGGAGTACCATCCTCCTCTTTCTTCCCAACAATCTCACGCCACCAAGACTTCCTAAGAGCCTCCAAAATAATAGCACGAAGGATCTCTTCTCCCTCCTCATCTAAATCGATAAACCACTCATTATCAATCTTGTCCTTAGAGAGAACAGAGGTAGATCTGACACACAGAAATTTTCCATTCTGCAAGAGCATGAAAATCCCGTGAGCATCCATCCCCTCATCCGAGCCTCCAAGGTCAAAAACCTCATCAACGTTAGCAACATCAAAAACAACCTCAAAACTGTCCACCTCTACATCCACAAGTTAGCAGCTCTTATAGCAATCTCTGAATCGTCCTCCTCAACATCTTCATCTTTATATGTTGCACCCTCGACCCCAATAATAGAACCAATGCCACCAGTAGAGCTCGTGTCGCCTTTCCATCGTGAATCGTAGATAAACTTTATGTTCAAATCAAGTAGGTTTGCATTCGAAAATGAATGTTACAAGTGGGAAGAATGACAATATTCATTCAATTACAAGATAGCTTATTGATTGGGCATAATGCAACACATCAATGAAAATTGGTGAGTGACATGTAGGAGAGGATTTTAAGATTTTTTTTTATATTGAACAAAGCTGATTTAAAAAAGAAAGAATAGCAATCCATAAAGGAATTGCACAAAGAAAGAGAAATCATCCATAATATTACACTAAACAACCCTAAGGGCACCAAAACAACAACCTACAAAAATAACACTTAACTAACAATGATTGAACTAAGAAATTCCTAGTAAAAACATAAAACCAGGAAATAAAAACAACAGTAGCAATCCTATATATATATAAAGGACCAAAATGTCAACCTATTAAAAACCAACAAGCTAATCTAGGAGAAAACTCTTGAAATAGTAAATATACAACACAAATCATGTTCTAAATTTGAATAGGCTTTAAAGTTACATGTAGAACACCAAATGTCCCCTTCATTGAGATATAAAAGTTAAATTTTAATCTCCTCCAAATGCTTATTGTACTTAGCATCTTCCTCAGAACCCCTCCTTAGTTGAACATAAAGAGACAAATTGTAATAGACTATCAAAATAAAACTTAAACATTTCTACTTCCTAGTGAACAATGTGATTAGAAAACACCGCCAAACATCTAATTTTCCATATATTAAGTAAAATAGTTTATAGATCATGGTATCAACAACCACATTTTTATGAAGACCAATATCCAAAACAACTTATTTCCAATACAGTACATGATAAAGAAATAGTACGAAAAAATGACTAAAGATAAACTTCCATATTTTTTGCCTCTAAATCCCACAAAATATGTTTTAAAATTTTGTTACATTGATAAGGACACTTAGCGTGATGAATCTTCAACCATTTCAATCTATCTCCCATAAGAAGCTTGTAATGAAGGATTTTCCAAGCAAAAATTTGAGCATTTTCCTCAGATTCAGATCTCCAAATTTGAGCACTCAATTTCTTCCACTTCTTTTCTTGAAATCTACAATTCTATTTTGTGTTAAATATTGAATTCAATGTCATATTTAGAAGAAGCTTTAAATAGATTTTTTAAAGGAAAGAAAAAAATTGGTATTTATCAAGCCACAATCAATCTTTGAATAAATTGCATTGTAAGCACATGAAAATATTCATAATTAAATCTATAGGAACCAACAATTTCACAAAAATCACAAACCACTTAGATCTATTTTTTAAACAAAATGAGTTTTTGGAGTTTTGCTAGTTAGCTCAATCAAAAGAGTTGAAGTCCTAAATACCACCAAACTATTGCACACCTTTTTCTAAATGGATAATGAGCTTATTTTTTAAAAGAAACAACCAATAGTTGACCATGATATTGAACACGTATGTTCCATCAAATAGAAGTCACAAAATTAAAACTATGTTTCAAGTAATCTTCTTCCAGATTAAAAATTTGTAGATCTGTTGTCAAGCCTTCCAAATGGATTATAAAGGGAATGATGCTTTAATATGAAAGAAAGGGGGAATAAGAATTTTATCCAGCCACCTAACACCCTATCATTTTTCATTTATAGCAACAAGATTAATATGATGATGTACCAAAATTTTGCATTATTCTTGACACAACCCTTATTATCCATTCAATTGATAGACAAGTCACTTATGTCTTGGGATCCAAAAGGCCCAATTCACCTTTATTTTTAGGTTGTATACAATGTAACCAAGAAGTGGATCTAAAACCAACCTTTTTGTCCCAATTAGTCTACACAAACTGAATGATTTTATTTAAGTCTTCATATCCTTTCTTGAAGGGCATCCAACATGAGGAGTAGTATACATGAAAAGCCAAGGATATTTATTTTACTACTTGGATTTTTCTAGTAATAATATAAATTTGTTTCCCCAAGTATAGATTTTATTTTTCAACTTGGTTATGAACTAATTCCATAGGTCAGAGAGAGTGACACCCAATCTAAAGGGAATACCTAGGTATCGAGTAATCTTCCCATTCTTAATTTTCTTTGATTCTTTAGGAATCCATTATGGAATCAGATTAGATTGGATCATGAGAAATTTAATTTTATGATGAGCTAACTTTGACTTGGAATAGAGAAATATAAGCTCAGAATATCCAAAACATTAATAATTTCTTATTCATAGTTTTGAATAAAGAGCTATTATCATCAACAAAATTGGAATTAAGAACTACCATAGTGTTGGGGATGGATGTTTCTTTAATTAAGTTCATTTGGTTGTACTTTTTCAATAGATAACCAAGTGCACCAACAAAAAGAACATAGAGGAATGATGATAAAGGATGACCTTTCTTGATAGAGCATTACATAGGGAACAAATCAGAAAAAGAATTACTAATAACCAATTGGGAATTTCATCTTTAAATAAAATTTGAACATGTTTACATTTTTTGGGACCAAAATCGAACCATAGCAACATCTTAGTAATAAATCTCCACCACATTCTATCATAAGCTTTATTGATATCTAGCTTAACTAACAAAGTATTTTTTCCTATTTGTTGTTCTCATTCACTAGTTTCCAAAGCCAAGATTAAGTTATCAAGAATAAATCTTCCACCTAGGAACCCTATATGTTTAGGTATATCCCTTTTGCCACTAGTTTGATCCTTTTTGCTAAAGCTTTAGCAATAATTTTGTAAATGTTAAGAAACATAATAGGATGCCATCCAAAGATAGAATTTTCATTAATTTCCTTTAGAAGAATCTTGATTAGACCTTTATTAATCTTAGGCCCTAATTAACCTTGTTTCAAAGCTTTCGAGTATAAGAGATAAAAATATTTCTTAATATGTTGTCACATTATTTGATAAAATTTAACTAATAGCCCAACAATCCCGAGACTTTTATTAAGGGCCATTGAAAACATGGCATGCTCCAAATCTTCTAGAGATAGATCATGGTCTAAAGACCAATTATAATTAGAATCCACCCTTTTTGGTATGTGGCCTTTGATAATATCTTCTAATATTAATTGTGCATCTAATCAGAATCCTCTCTAAAAATCTTATCATTAAAGTTATGAAACATAGACTTAATTTCTTTCAAATTCATATGAATCTACCTAGATTTATCTTGGATTTCCCAATCTAATCCTATTTATGTTAATAATATAAATAATTGAAGAAGTATTTTGAACCTCTATTTACATCCTTAATCCAATGTAATCTAGCTTAACTTTGGCTCCTTGCCCCCTATATAAATCAAGTTTAGAAGTTGGGTTTTGATAGTAGCTATAGAGGTTTGAATGTTAATATTATTGGGGTTTGAACTGATCAATTTTCTATTGAGTTCTACCTTGCCTTAATGAGATTTATCATTACATTTGTTTTGTCAAGCGAATCTTTTACCAAAAGATCATAAAAAATCAGCACATTGAAAATAGTTATATGACACCATTCTTTATAAGACTCCCCTTATTTTAGCTTTGAGATGGAATTTCAAGTGCCAACTAGTGCAACAACTCAAGAAGGGATTTTAATATGTAAAGTATTAAGTTTGAAAAGCAACTAATAATCGACTACATTTGTTTCCACCCTTCAAATAGCACAAAGGACAAGAAAGTGATTCAAGAGAGAAGTAGAATAATCATCTTTCACACAATTCCTAAAGGAGTCCTAAATTAGTTGCAGGTTAGGAGAAAAGAAAACATATCTAACCTACTAAGTTTCCTATCATCTTCGAATCTACAATTAGTCCAAGTGTACCAATTATGGAAATGACTAGAATTTTTTATTGAATATGATCTACAACCCCCACAAAATTATGACAATATCGTCATTTGTTAAATTATTCATCACTTAACTTTAAATGATTAAACCAATTGCGATCTAAATGATGTTCCACCATATTAAAATTTCCTCCTATAGCCCAATCAACATGAGGAAGGTTTATGATCATCCATTCCCATAACTCACATCTTTCTTTTACAATGCTAGAAGCATAAACTTAATAAAAATCAATAGGTTTTCCATTGATAAAGTCAATACCCAAAAGTAACTATGTAAAGGGTTATCCACTTTATCAATGGAAAACTTGTAGACCCATGAAGACACACCAATAATAGTCCCAACCTTCTTTATCTATGTTTCATATAGAAAAAAACACTCTCTCCATACATTAGATAGAGAAGAAACAAGCCAAATACCATTAATCTTACTTCTTGAAGAAATATAGTATCTAAGTACAATTAATCTTACTTCTTGGAGAAATATAGTATCAAGTTTTGATTTGGCTATGGCCTCCTTAACCTCATATTTACAATGCAGGAGAAAAATCTCTCTTACAATCCAAGAAAGAATTTTATGATTCCTCTGGTGGCAAAACACCAAATTGGTTAGCAAGAGTAATAGATTGCTTAGAATGTCTATGTTCTTTTACAATAGGAAGAGGAGACCTTAATCTTTGTCTCGCATATGGTGATGGTGAACCTCTCTAAATAGTCATCAAATTATGGCAAATGGTGATGTGGATTTTAAGCATTGTTTAGGATTTTTATGCCACAAAGGTTGTTGTTTACTTGGATTTCTTTTAGGATTTCATTTAGTTATCTTTATAGCCATGGAGGCTCATTCACAAGAAGCTCATGAAGGTGTCTAGTTATCCCAAGAGAGAATTTTAGACTGGAAGCTTCAATGCATTTTTACATGTAATGACCTAGTTGTTGTACGATTCATTAGTTGTGTTTTGGATGAGAAACTCTCTAAAACTGCCATTAAAGATGACTGCAATGCAAAACCTAGCATTTTACATTTTTGATGCATCTATTTAGCTCTGGCTTCTACAACCATTCCTTCTAGATTTATTTTTTGGAATGTCTTTGTAAATTGTCGGGCTAGAGGTAGATATTGAGCTGAAAGCTACAATTTTGAAATGCTAAGGTTTTTCTTCTACCCTTGCTCAGTGTATGGGCAAAGTGGATGTTGTGGTAGAGCTACACAATGAAATTATGGTGCCTTGAGTCTTTTGAAGAGACATGAGTAAGGTTTTGGAAGGATTACATGTGCATTATCATAGCAGGTAGCTGGAAGATGGTAGATATTTTACCATACCAATTTTCTAGGGCCCTTTGATGCATCAATCTCGTCATTATTGACTTCCATATATTTATAAAATATTTATGAAAAAACAACAAAAATTGAAATTAATATGCAGTATCTATCAAGACTTTAGTGTCTATGATTCATTTTAATTTTTATTTAAAAGAAGATTTTTAAAATCTTTTACAAATAATTGCTTATGAAATATCATTAATAAGATTTAACAAATTATTAAAAAATTCACCAAACTCAATCGAAATATCAATTGAAAATAAGCTCTGCCCACGAATTTTTTGGATGCGAATCTACCGAATGCGAATTAGGAACACATTAAGAAGAAGCAAAATTAAAAATCCAGATGTTATCAAGCATATGAAAATTATGAATAGAATATCAAAATAAGGACAATATGAGAGAAAGAAGGACACCACGAGTCACAGAAGAGAAGACCAGAGTCGATTTCAGAATGCCACACTTCATCACATGACCAAACCACATTGAAATAGACCAAAAGAAGCTGTGATAAAAATTAAAAGGAAGGAAGGCCCAAAAAAGCCTATAGATTTGCAAGCAAACAAAGGAGGTCAAGACACAAAGCACTTGAAAAAATAAACCCTCAAAAATATATCAAAGGACAAGGATAGAAAAAAAGAGAAATCATACACACTCCAAAGCCAAAATAAAAAAAGGATGATAAAGTCCCTAATATAGAGAAATTAGGTACACCAATTGAGATTGATGTCCAAGAAGGAACAGAGGAAGATATCAACATTATGGAGGATTTTGCGATAATATACAAGATAAATAGACCATGGAAAGGAAGGAAACAAATAGAATACTGGGCTCACTCAAGCATTAAACAAAATCATGAAATAAAATTCCTCCCAAACATTTTCTTCATCGTAGTCTTTCTCTCTATAGAAAATAGAGATGAGGCTTTGGCTCAAAGCACATGGGAAATGGAAGGACACCCTATCTATACACAAAAATGGGAAACCAATTTTAACCCTCGAGTCCATATATCATATTCAGAAGCAAAGTGGATTAGGTTATACAACCTACTACTTGAATTTTGATTTGTGGAATGTCTTGAGAAGATCAAAAGGTCATTGGGAGCATTAGTGCAGATAGATGTTCCTTTTCTTAAAGAAAATTCCTATCTCTATCTAAGAATTAAGATAGCAGCAATAAAGGAGATTCCCAAGGAGATACATCTCAAATCCAAGGCTGGTATATGGATACAAGGGATTGAAATTGAGGAACAAACACACCCATGTCAAAAAAGGGCTTTAAAAGATAACAAAATAGAAAATCGTAAGGCCTTCCCAAATACCAAACAAGTATGGAGAAAAAAGGAATTCAACAAAGCATTGGGGGAAAGCAAGACTCCAAGCCTTAAGGAAAAATTTGACAAAGGAAATTAGAAAGAAAGCATAAGGCAAGGGTTAAATGAGACTCAAGAGATAAGTGTAAGACCTCCTTTAGATCTAATTCCCAAGCCATAGAAAAGGAAGGAGAATCTTACAAACAAGTGGAGGAAACCACTATCTAAAATCTAGATAGGGAGACTCCTCCTCGCCTGAACATGGCTCCAAGTATACAAGCAATGAAAGAGACGGGAGGATTCTCTTTTGAGAGCGAAGATGAAGAGTATGATGAGCTTGATATAATTGATAGTAGAAGCATAACAAAATAGTCACACAATTCCTGGATCTGCCAAAGAAAAACAAAAAGAAGAAAGGAAGTAAAACAAAGAATCAAATCAGGGAGGAGCTTCTCTAAAAAGGATTGAAAAGCATCAAGAACTTCCTCCAATACATTAAGGGAGCATATCACTCCCAAAAAGAAGAGCCATGGAGCTCACTACATGGAATGTTAGGGGACTGAATGCTTGTAACAAGAGGCATTTGATCAAATGCCAAATTGAAAAGGTAGACACAGATCTATGATCCTTCTACAAGAAACCAAGATCAAGGATGAAACTAAAAAAATCTTACATATCTTTGGTTGGGAGGAGGTCTATTCCAAATCCTTTGGAACAATAGGTGGTTTGGGAATACTATGGATAAAGAATGCAATTGATGTCAACATAATTGAAAAACAACCAAACTAGATGTTATGTAACATCAAAGGCTTAAAGAAAAATAAAGATTTATTTCTCTTCAATATCTATGGGCCAGCCAGGAATGGAGAAAAAAAGAAATTATGGGACACTCTAAGTCAGAAAATCTCCATGATAGATAGCGAAAGGATAATCATAGGGGGAGATTTTAATACAGTATTGAGAATAGAGGAGAAGTGGGGTGGTAATAGAATTGCATCAACCTCAATGATGGCCTTTGGTCTCTTTCTTCGTCGAAACAACCTAATGGATGCACCCACCAAGAATGGTGTACATAAATGGTCAAATAGGCAGAATGGGGAATGTTGCATAAAAGAAAAACTAGACAGGTTCATTTATTCTCAAGAATGGTTGGAAGGAAATCAAACCCTAGAAGTAGAATTTTTTCCATTGGTTGGATCTGATCACTACCTAGTTAAACTAACAATAACATGAGATAATAATAACTCAAAGTCATATTTCAAAATGGAAAAAATGTGGTTGAAGACCTGGTGGAAACAATTGGCCAATGGTGGAAAGAGGCCCCTAAATTCAGTGGGACTTAGAGTTTCATTTTTATGTGCAAGTTGAAGTATATCAAGAAAAAGCTACAAAATTGGAACAAGATAGTCTTTAAAAACATTATCTCAAAAAAAAAAAGATTGGAAGTGTGTGAGGGGGAAAATCAGAGAGTGTAAACAAGATAAATGCAATGAAATAGAAGCCAATCTAAATGAAAAACACTAATCTAGATCTATTCCTTCACTCATGAAATGACTTTCTAAGTTATTGAAAACAAACAATGAAATCCTACGATTATCAAAAGTGAATTCAAAACAAAAGAGAGGTTAACATCCCATGTCAAAGTGTGTTCGCAAGACATCGGGTTGTTCATATCACTGCAAAGCCTCCATTGTTGTGTGCGAGAAGCTTTGATGTGATGCGTGTGTTGATTGAAGAAATGTGTTGAAGTGTTGTCAATGGTGATTTGGATCTCAACAATACTTTGTTGTGCAAAATAGGTTGATTCTTCAAACCATTTTTGTGAGGAAAATGGTTTGTTATATAGAATTTTTTATTTGAAATGGACGATCAGGATCGCGTAGTAGAATATCTTGATCGACGGTCAAAAGATGTTGAGAAGATTTATACATGAATAATCTGTGCAAAATAGATTGAATGATTAGTGTGATTGAAGAAATAGATTGAATAATCTGTGGGATTGAGAGATAGATTGATCAGTTAGGAATTAGATTGAGCAATCGGTGTTTCATAATTTTCTCTATTAGGAAAGTGGTTGAGAATGATTAATTAGTTGATTTAATTAATTAATTCCTTTTTGGAGTTGAATGTGTAAATCAAGTTTGACTTTTGTAAACAAAGTTCCATTAGTTTGATTTGATTTTTTATAATGTTTTGAATAGTTTATTCAAATTATTCAAATTTGGAGGGAAAGTGAATTAATTAAATTATTATAATTTAATCGACTTAGGGGAATCAAGTGATTTAGCGACATAATTAAATAATTGGTGTTATTTAACTAATCAGGACAAATTAAATTTAAATTGGGACTTTATTAAATAAATATTATTGGTTGAAATTGATGAAACATGAATTAATTAAATAATGTCGTATTATTCAATTAATAGCAGAAATAGGGTTTTAGGACTTTATTAAATAAATAGAATTTATTTAATTAATCAAAAATGAATAAAAAATTGAATTAAATAAATAATGTCATATTATTCAATTAATAAAAGAAATTAGGGTTTTTGATGTAATTGATGTGAGATGCAGTGATATTCACTGATAATGATGTCGATGATGTGAAAATGTCATTTAAAGTGTCAAATAGGTGTTAGGTCAATTTTACATGTCTATAGGAAGAACCGTCAACACTTAACAATAAGGTTATGAAAGAAGGCATGTTTCAAAAAGACTACCTTAAAGAGAAGACAATAATGGCAGAATATGAAGAAATCTTGGCAAGGGAAGAGGAGTATTAGAAGGCTAAATCAAGGGAGTGTGGCTAACATAAGGGGATGCAAACACAATTTTTTTTCATAATACATCCAAAATAAAAAAAGGCCCACAAAAAGATAACAAACATTCAATCTGTAGATGGAATCTTAATACAAGAACACGAAGGTATTAAGGAAGAAGAAATTGGATTTTATAGTGGGCTCCTAGCGCCAGATGGTGACCAAGAAGTGCTCAACAATAACAAAATCCTAGCCAACATTCCAAAGTTAATTTCTACTGAGGATAATCTGATGCTAACTGAACCATTTCTAAGGAAGAGATAAAGTAGACAGTATTTCAGCTCCACCTAGATAAAGCTCTTGGCCCAGATAGATACCCAACATTATTTTATAAAAAATGTTGGCACATCATAGAAGACAAGGTTTGGGAATTAGCAGAAGACTTCAGAAAACACAAATTTTTTGTAAAAGATCTAAAATTATGGTGGTATTGTTACCAAAAAAAGAAGTGTGTGCTAACTTTGGTGATTACCGACCCATCTCACTCTACAACACTATATACAAAATCCTCTCTAACGCTCTAGCAAACATGCTCAAAAAGGTGTTGGAAAATATTACATCCCCTAACCAAAGCAAATTTACGCCAGGAAGGGATATAGTGGATAGTATCATCTTAGCTAATGAAGTTTTCCCTACAATCAACAAAGAAATAATCCAAAGCATGAGATAAAATTGGATATTAGCAAAGCCTATGACAAGGTTAAATGGAGATTACTAATTAGAATTATGAAGAAGTTTGGCTTCTGCAAAGAATGGTTGCAAATGATCTTTCAGTGCATATCCTCAACAAGATACTCAATATTGATGAACAATACTCCAAGTGGCTTTTTTCAAAGTTCCAATTGGATAAGATAGGGAGATCCAATCTCCCCTTTTCTTTGTGATAATGACCAAAACCCTTAGTAGGCACATTTTTTCCAATCAAGAACAAGGACTCTAGAGAGGACTACAAATTTCTCAAGGGGTAGAAACTATAACTCGCCAGTAGTTCGTTGTTGATACATTGTTGTATGGGGAGGCTACCATACAAGAGGCAAAAAAAATAAGAGAATTCTTGCAAGACTATATAAATGTTAGGATAGCAAATAAACATGAAAAAATCAAAAATCTACTTTTTCCACACAAAGAAAGTCTTGCAAAAAAGAATAGCCAGAATCTTGGGATATATTATTGATGAGATACCTTGCAAATATCTTGGGGTTCCATTATTCAAAGGCATAATTTGTACTTCTTTATGGTAATAAATAAAAGAGAAATGTAATAATAAATCCCTAAGCTAGAGGGGAAAATGGCTTACCTTAGCAAGAAGGATAACAATGATTAAAGTGGTTCTATTAGCAATCCTCGCTTACTCAATGTCTTGTATGCAATTAACTTCTAAAGCTACACCAGGGCTAGAAAGTATACTTAAACATTTCCTATGGGAGGGGTCAAACGAACAACACAAAATCTCACTAATCTGATGGGATAAAGTATGTAAGCCCCAGGAAGAAGGAGGAGCTGGCATAAGAAACTTAAAGATACATAATGTAGCCTTAGGGGCCAAGCTAATTTGGAAAATGTACCAGAATCCTTGTTTACTATGGTGGAGAATAATGCAAAACAAATACTTGGACAACCCAGAACTAGAAATGGTATTGACAATAGCAAATTCTACAAGTGGATCTCATATTTGGAACTTCATGCAAAGCTCTAGGCATGCAATTATAGATCGCATAACATGGAAAGTTAACAATGGGAGCAAGGCAGATTTCTGGAAATATTCATGGGGCGACTACAAACCACTAAAAGAATATCCATAACTAGCCCCCTATATCCCCTTCATCAGTAGCAGACTGGGAAATAATGTACAAAATTATATCAAAAAGGATGTTAACAGGGTTGGCCAATGGTTGATCCCAAAGGATATCCCTATGGATGAAGCGAAAAAAATGAAATTGGAAGAAATCATGCAAGGAAAGTCGACCTAAATAAACAATCATACAAAATAATATGGTGTGGTGCCAAATCTAGCAATTACAGGGTCAAATTGGGATGCCAAATACAAATTAAGCAAGAAAGTGGCGGTTGGCCCAAAAAGCTATGTCGGGGCAAAGGGGTGCTACCTAAGGCTAGGGCATTTACTTGGACAACCCTACATGGAAGAATCCTAATACAGTACGGACTGAAATCATTAGGCATCGAAGGTCCAAGTAGGTGTGTAATGTGTTATATTAACAAAGAAAACTTGGACCACCTACTCCTAAACTGTCCCTTTGCTAAACATTGTTGGGACTAGCTACAAAATAAATTAGGATGGAAGGCCCCAAAAAGTAACAAGATTTTAGACCTTTTCATCACCTGGCCTAATCTTGAAAAGGAAGATTTATGGGGTCAAATAAGGAAAACGACCCCCTCAATTCTGATATGGAACATATGGAAGGAACGCAATAGAAGAATCTTTCAGGATAAAGCAAAAAAGGCAGAAAAAATTACACAAATCGTTGAAAGAAGCATAACAGAATGGTTGAATTCCCATATTAAGTTACAAAGGAAAGCCAAATTCACATGTTGGGATGAAAGCTTGATGAAAAACTGGCAAGCCTTGAAAATTCCTCCATTTCCAATTTGCCCTGGCTTCTAAAGCAAAAAAGGATAAAGCCAAATGGTGTTCCCCTCCAAAAGACAAATTCAAATTAAACACTGATGGTGCATCCCAAGAAAACCTAAGATTATCAAGTACAGGATGCATAATCTGTGATGAGAAAAACTAGCTAATAGCAACAAGATCAATTAGATTGCCACCTTCAATAAACAATGCGGCAAAAATTGAAGGCATTTTGAATGCATTACGACTATGTAAGGAAAAAGGCTTTTGAAGTCCATTGAATTAGAATGTGACTAAATAATATGTATAAGCGCAGTTACAAAAGGCGAAATTGGCGATTGGCAGTTACAATCAAAAGTAAAAAAGTTCAAGGAACTCATGCAAGAAGTTCATATATACTCAATCAAACACATATATCGAGAAGAAAACAAGGCAATAGAAAAGTTAGTAAACTATGGCATAAACCAAATAGAATACTGTCTAACTACAACACAAACAAAATCTTGGCAAGGGGTGGAAACAATAATCTTATCAGAAAAAGCAGGCAAGTGAGGTTGGTCACAAAACATAAAAAGAAGCCTCAAAGAGCGGTAAGGAAGTCTCAAGCATGAGGTAAGTGTTAAAAATCAAAAAATCTTGGCTCCTATAAAAGGTACACACTCTTGAACTCTAAATAGAAATGGTTTTCAGAATTATTTAAAGTTGTAATGAAAAGCTAATACGCAATAATGAAAAAATAAGGAAGTGATGAACTAATAACATTTTCGAAATCAAACTATAGAAACGTCATAAAGTAGGGAATGAAAACACCAATATCAAACAAGAGTAAGAAGCTTGGGGTTTGACCTGTTGAAAGGAAGTAACTAGGGATTATACCATGTCTAAATGACCATATCAAGAAAGGGTGTTTCAAAACTTTTGAATTACAATGCAAACAATTAAAAGATGAACACGACCCTAGCTCTTGCAAGGGCTCTCCTTCACTTGTTCATAACACAATGTTTGTAACCTAAAACAATTAAGTCGTAACGACACCTAATAAGTGAAAAAGTGTCAAACCTTCAACACTTCGGAAAAACTCTGTTTAGAGGATAATACTATGGTAGGGAAGGACTTGCGGTTTCCATTAGCAAATTAAAGCAATCACTCATTATCAAACTAAGAAAATACAAGTAATTCCCAAACTTAAAACGAAATTTCCTCTTCATAAGCAAATCAAATTAAATAGCAAGTCTCCCAAAATAGAAACACGATTTCATACAGAATTATGTGACCCTAATCCCCTACAAGCCCTCAACTTCCCAAAAAATCCAAGGCCCCCCACTTCGTTCGGCCCTCAAACACCACATTTTAAGGCACTGAGATAACTTGCCTAGGGCTTACCAATAAACGTGTAATCGTGACAAATAGAATCACAAAAAATTACACATAGATGGCTCATTTAATCGGTTCTAACCCTTATGAAACCAAATATAACTTTAACTTGAAAAATCTTAGGAGCGAAAACTTCGGTTTAAAATGTACTTCTATCCAAAATGTGAATAACAATGCTTAAACTATACTACATAAATTAGTACTTCGAGGTAATTTGTTACAATATCAAACAAATTGTTCTGGACAAAATGCTCAATCGTTCTCACTTATGAAACAAAGAAGGAAAATAGGAACTAGCATACATTCAAATTTATCTCATTAAACCATCGAATAAGGAATATCTATCCCATTTGGGTACAAATTAAACCCTAACTTTAAGACCATGAATATCAAATTTTCAAAACTGCAAATTTGGAAAGGAACCTTAGCACGAAGAAGTAACAGAAAACATGTTTAAAGCTAAATACCCTATACTTATATATAAGAATAAGTCTTCAACCACAAAAGATGGTCCATTTCAACTATTTTCGAGGGCACTTTCCAAAAAATGGAAACCTTGCTCTTTTGTCCCATATTATACCACATTAAAACCTAGCCCAGGAACATTACTAGGAAATACTAGAGTTTGAAGCAACGACAAAAAATACACTTCATCTTGTTCTAACATTTAATAGAGAAGGTGCTTACATAAGATTTTCTTTAGCCATAGATGAGGGCACATTGTCAAAATTGAAACCCTATTCTATCCCCATTTACATTATACCAAAACCTAATCCAAGAGCCATCCTAGAAGGGTCTTATCTGGGTCGTCATCAAAATTTGAATGCATCCCCAGCTCTAATTTGCCTCATAAGCATTGAACTCGTCTAGTCAGTTGATGACTAGTCATCAACTAGTTCAAACTAGTACAACTTGCGAAGAAATTTGTAGGCGATTAAGGTTCGACCTCAACGAACCAGGAGCTCTCCATCCTTGATATCAAGTTAGAATGGGTAATAACATGGCCCATATACTAGTAAACTGAGCTCCCACAGGCAAGGTATCCCAACCCCTAGCTACAATGTATTTAGAACATCTTCTAACCCTCCCAATAAATAAGAACAGAACAATTTTTGAGTCGGCTACTCCATGACATCCTTTGGCACAAGAATATCTAAATCTCGAATGCATAAGTGCCCCCCAAATAAAAAACTTAACTGGGAGTTACCACCCAAACTTTGGTACCACTTATTTATAAAAAAATATAAAAAATTAACAAATTATGTCATTAAGGATAGTGTAATAGATTATTGGATGTAATGAACCATTGGACTCATAGATTTGAATCCTCTATGTTAATGCAAAGATTAATAATGTCGAAAATAAAAAAAAGATCTTCCAAAAACAACCTCTTTTATTTGAACTACATTAAAATTTCTTAATTTTTTTTTTTAAATAACAAATTATTTATACAACATAAAATAATATTTTTAATTATTTAATTTTAAGTATGTATATTAAAATAAAATCTTTAAATTATAAATTATATTATCATATAAAATAGCTTCAACAAATATTATCAAGTAATGCCTTAAGAGTAAAATATGCTTCATCTTTTTTTTGTTCATTTCGGATCTTCCAAAATCTTTTGATATGCTTCGCATTAAATATGAGTAAGATGGAAAGGGGTGATATAATAACTTATTTTTTATTTTTTATTTTCATTTAAAAGGTTTTCAAATATTTTGGCTCTAGATCTTTAAAATTTTAAAAATGGAATCATCATGGGTACTCCAAACTTCTACCATTTATTCATTTATTCAAGTATCATATATTGATCAAAAAATGCGCTAGCTTAAGGTGTCATTCAATTGGCAACATTGAAAAAAGGATTTTGCTTATCATTTTGAAATTAAAATAATATTTAAAAAAAAATTGTCGATTTACGAGTTAATAGATTATATTACTTAATAATTCTAATTTTCATCCTCTTTTTAAAAGGTTTTCAAACAAGAACAAATCTTATATTTTCAGACCATTATAGGCATTCCATCTTATGTGAATAGTTTTGATTGAATTTCTAATAACAATGAGGTAGCTATCTACAAAGTGGTCCTTGAAAGAGATTACTAGATGAATTAATTTTTAAAATTTAATAACCATTATTTCAATTTTATAACATTTACATTCCAACCAGACTTCATAGAAAAAGTCGAAACAATACTTAAATATTTGTATTGATCTGATAGAGCAATGTCATCAACCTGAAGTAGCACAATGAAGTCCAAAGAAAGGTTGCTAACCACAAACCTAAACGTATTTTTTTGATTGGCGTATATTGATTCTGTACTATATAGAAAATATGCTATTTATTACTAATTTGTAACTTTTTCATACTTCTCTAACAAAATCTAAATAGGATCAATTTTCCCACATTAGTTTAAGGTAACATATCAAGCACTTAAGGAGCCCAACAAGAACAAAACTCTTGGTAAAGTCAATGACAAGAAAACTATTTAGAAAGTAGAATGTATGATTACACTATATTTAAATATCACTCTTCAACAATCAAACATTCAATAACAATTTTACACCTCATCCCTACCAAAAAGTGGTAAATAATTGTTCTACTTTTATTAATCACAAACCTAAAAGTATAAGGGGGATAAAGGCAAGGCGTCTGTGGTAGAGGGTGGACCTGATAAGGATGACTTTATCCCTCTTAAGCCGAAGGCTAAAGGGAGAGGTCAGAAGCGGGCCTATAAGGATAGACAGAATGATCAGAGTTTCAATCATTTTGAGGTCTTGGATAATCAGGCTTTGGAGGAAGGGATTCTTGTTGATATTTCTTCTGGGGCCACTGGTATGGATATTGAGCTGGATATTGGGCTGGATACAGGGCTGGAGCAGGCAATTGTTGTTCAGCATAAGTCTCCGGCTTTGGAGCAAGGGGCTGGTTCTATTGAGGCTCACTTCTCTCGAACTTCCTCATGAGAATTCTTTCATGGAATGCAAGGGGGTTGAATAGCACCTCTCGTCAAAAGGCTATTCAGGATTTGGTTGTGGTTTATTCCCCATATATCTTTTGTGTTCAAGAGACTAAGCTTCAGGTGGACCTCATGCTTCAACATGCTCCTCATATGTGGTTTTCTGGCCAGTGTCAGTGTATTGGTTCTAGGGGAAACTCTTAAGGTCCGGCTCTTTTTTGGGATCCACGTAAGGTTGTTCCTCGTTAGTGGATTTCTAGCCAGTCTGCTATTTTTGTGGTGGCTTCGGTTTTGAAATCTGGTGAGACTATTTTGGTTAGTAATGTTTATGGTCCGATTGACATCCATAGCAAAATCCAGTTGTGGGCTCATATCAGGTATGTCAGGTCTTGTGCACCTCTTCTGCCTTGGATCTTAGCTGGCGATTTCAATTTTGTGTTGAGTTTGGAGGAGAAAAGAGGAGGGTTGCCTAGGCTTGGTCCTACTTCAGATCTGTTTCGGACTAATGTGGATTCTCTTGCTTTGGTTGATGTTAAACTCTCTAACGGAATTTTCACTTGGAATAATAAACGGAGTGGGCTTGAAGCGATTTCTAAGCGGCTTGATAGATTCCTTGTCTCTAGTTTTTGGGTGGGCGGTAATTTGGTCACTTGCTCCGAGATTCTTGATTGGTGTGGCTCTGATCATTGGCCAATTAAATTTTTTGCTTCTACTTTTCCTAGTCCAAAGAATCGACCTTTCAAATTTCAACTTATGTGGCTTTGTAATTCTTCTTTGGGTGATCTTGTTGCTCAGTGGTGGCGGGATGGAGCCCCTGCATATGGCACAACTATGTATTCTCTAGTTAAGAAGCTGCAATATGTCAAGTATCATCTTAAGTGATGGAATAGGTCAAGTTTTGGTAATTTTTCAGGCCAAGAAAAGAGAAGCGCAGGATCACCTTGTTGTTATTACTCACCTGATTTGGGATTTGGGTTTCTCGGAGGCTCTTGGACTTGCTGAGGCCCAGGCTCTGAAATTGGTGGAGGAGTGGGAGCTTCATGAAGAGATTTTCTAGAAACAAAAGGCTAGGATTGATTGGCTTTAAGAGGGTGACAAGAATATTGCTTTCTTCCATCATTCGGTGCAAGCTCGTCGGAATAAGTGTTTTATTTCTTCTCTTGTTAATTCTGAGGGTCCTTCGATCTCTTCGCAACAGGGTTTGTCTAGAGAGGCTCGTCAATTCTACTCTAATCTGTTTACTGAGGATTCACTTCCTGCAGAGGCTGAGGAGAATATGGTCCTTGCTTGCATTCCTTCTTGGATCTCTAATGATGTGAATGCCTCTCTTATTCGCTCGATTACTTTGTCGAAAGTGGAGGAAGTTGTGTTCGGGATGAATAAGGGGAAAGCTCCTGGCCCTGATGGGTTACCAGTTGAATTTTTCCAGGAGTTTTGGGATGTTGTGAAGATGGATTTGTTGGAGGTGGTTCGGAAGTCCCTTCATAGCAAGCAGATGCTTCATGCCTTGAATGCTACTTTTTTGGTTCTCATTCCTAAGAAGGATGGTGCTAATAGGCTCGATTTCTTTAGACCTATTGCGCTTTATAATGTGGTGTATAAGATTATTACAAAATTGATTGATGAGAGGCTTAAATCTTGTTTGCCTGTTGTCATTTCTGAGGAGCAAGGCGGCTTTGTGGCGGATCGTCAAATTCTGGATGGGGTGGTGATTGCGTTTGAGGTCATTCATTCCATGGCAACCTCTAAGGATAGGTCTATGTTTATTAAGTTGGATATGGCCAAAGCTTATGACAAAGTTAAATGGAGTTTTCTTCAGAAGATTTTGTTAGCCTTCGGTTTCTCTTCAGATTGGGTGAGCTGGATTTTGAGCTATGTGACTTCTTCCTCATTTTCACTTATTGTGAATGGTGAACCTTCAAAGCTTTTTGGGGCTACTAGGGGCCTTTATCAGAGGGATCCGCTCTCTCCTTATTTGTTTATTATAATGGCGGAAGGGCTGGGTCAGTTTTTTAAATCTCAGGTTTCTCAAAGCTTGATTCATGGTTGGCAGTGGGGGTTGGGCCTACCAACGCTTTCTCATCTTCAGATTAGGGATGACACCTCTCTTATGGGTTTGGCTCGTATTCAAGAGGTTGAATCCTTTAGGCAGGCTTTGGATATCTACCTTGCAGCTTCGGGCCAGAAATTCAATGAGAAAAAGTCTTATATCTTCTTCTTTAATACTCCTCAGGCTATCCAGCGGTGGATTGCAATATTTTGCGGTTTCAAATAGGGTTTCTTCCCTTTGTCTATTTAGGTATTCCTCTTGTTGTTGGTCGTCAGCCCAGGTCCTCCTGGCAGTTGTTGTTTGATAAGCTGAGGCGGAAGGTTACTAATTGGACTCATCGATGGTTGTCTACTGCTGCTAGAGTGACTTTTCTCAAGTCCGTTATCCAGGCCCGTCCCATCTAGAGGTGTTTTGTTCAAGCGGCACCAATGTACTTCCTTAAGGAATTTGATGCTCTCTCACATCAATTTCTTTGGAGCGGTAATGTGCTTTCTTCAAAGTGGAGCCTTGTTAAATGGGAATTTGTGTGTAGACCAAAGCAGGAGGGTGGTCTTGGTTTACGCTCTGCTATTTTGAACAGGCAAGCTCTTGCTGCCAAGCTTTACTGCTGATGGTGTACCAATCAACACCAATTATGGGCTCGTATTCTCAACCATAAATATCTTCGGGGTGTGGCTTCTTTTGAGGTTCCTCACTATCCTCTGGAAGGGAGTGGGTTTATGATTTAGCATACTTTGAAAGTGGGGGCGTAGTTGATTAAGTGTGTGCTTTTTTGGATCTGTCATTCGGGTTCTCAGACTCTTTTTTGGTCAGATTCTTGGGATGGTCACCCTCCTATTCTCTCTTCTTTTCCTCACCTCCAATTCCTTTGTGATGTTTTTATTGTGGCTAGCTGGGATACCATGGAGCATTATAAGGTTGCACAGCATTGTGGATCGGTTGCGAGTTTTCGTTGGAAGCATCCTTTTGAGTGGCCCCCTGGAGGGTCTAAGGGGGATAGATGTGAGCTTTCCCAGCTTCTAGCTTCCCATGCTTGTAATTCTTTGAGGGGCCCTGATGTCTTGGCTTGGGATGGTTCAGATTTGTCCGAAAAGTACTCTGTGTCTACTAATTATAAACAGTTGGGTAGGCAGTTGTTGGGGGACATTGAGGTCCCTTGTTGGAAGCAAGTTTGGCACAAGTTGTCTTGGCCCAAGTGCAATTTTTTCATGTGGGCTTGTGACTCAAAATCGGTGTCACTTGGGATAATTTATATAAGCGAGGTTTCCAAGGCCCTTTTATGTGTGTTTTGTGTCGTGGTTGTGAAGAGAGTGTCTCCCATCTCTTCTTCCAATGTTCCTATGCTAGGAAGATTTGGCATTTCTGGTGGAGGGTGTGGAATACGATATGCTGGTATGTTTCCCCGTTGGCAAAGTTTGTGGAACGGTGGGGCAAGGCCCCTGTTTCTACCTCCTTTCTTCATACTGCTTGAGCTCTTGGCCCATCCTTTATTATCTGGAACCTGTGGTTGGAGAGGAACGGGCGAATTTTTCAAGATGCGTTGTTGATGGCCCTTCACCTGTGGTGGAAAATACTGCATTCTTTGGGGGAAACTATTGCAGTCTTTGGGGGAAACTATTGCAGCTAAGTGTGATCTGATTGTGCCGACGAACCCTCGTGATGTTGGTTGTTGTAATTGTCTTCATCTTCCTCCTCCGCAAAGGCAGCTCATGCGCAACAGATGTAGACATCCTACCCCGAAGGTGAATAGGGAGGGAAGATGGTCCCTTCCTCAAGGAGTCCTCAAAATCAACTCAGATGGCTCTTCTCGTGGAAATCCGGGTCATGCTGGAATTGGTCGAGATAGCTCTCGAAATGTTCAATTTATCTTCTCCCTTTATAAGGGTTTTCATACTAATAATTTAATGGAAGCTCAAGCCATTTTATTGGCTGTGGAGCGGGGCAGTCAATTGGGATAGCGAAGGATCATATGTGATTCTAACTCCCAAGTTGTGGTGAACTTGTTGAATATGCGACATTTAGATGATGTGAGCTGACAGTTAGTTTTGATTATTGAACAGATTCTCACTCTCTGTGCTTCTCTAGAATATATTACTTTATTAAAGTATATTACTTTTACTCGTATTCCTAAAGAATGAAATGGTGTTGCTGATTGTTTGGCTAAATGGGCTTATGATCATATTCATGATTGAAATTTGATGAATCGGAATCAACTACCCCCAGATTTGTCTCAATAGTTGAATCACTTGGTGGAGCTTGAGAGGGTTATTTAATGCCCTTGCTTTATAACTTTTTTCTGTTTTAATAAAAAAATTATCCCTCCTTGATATATAAAAAAAAAAACTAGAAGTATTTTTCTAACCAACCTTCCTATTTGACCTATTCCGTAAAAAACAGGAGACAAAGGCACACTGTATAGAAGCTGTTTATTAGTACTTTGTAACTGTTTCATGCTTCTCTTATAAAATAGTAATATGATCAACTTTACCACATTAGTTTAATGTAACTTTAACCGTGTGAGGAGCACACAATATGAACAAAAATCTTGGTAGGGCCGATTGTGAGGAAATTATCCAGAAGGTAGGGTAAATAACTACAGCTACCAGGTTGTTTACGTGCTCACCCAACCTCCCGCCTCCAGTTCATTCATCAACCTAAGAGCCGATGGTGAGTAAAATTATCCAGAAGGTAGGGTATATATCTACAACTACCAGGTTGTTTACATGCTCCCCCAACCCCCCGTCTCCATTTCATTCGTCAGCCTAATGGCCCTATCCTATTGAGATGAGAGGTCCCCCCCCCAAACCCAAACCCAAACCAAAGGTAATGGCCGGGCACAAACTAAATCTACAATAGTGTTGAATGTGAACATTATATCCAGCACGCAACTAAAACAAGAGCTGCGCGAGCCAAATTTTAGCCTCAGGGAAATGAAATATGTTTAATCGTCGGAAATCACATTTCTCAATATTTAAAACCAGTTAGGGTCAGTTTAGCCATTAGTAATCACTTGACAAAGAAACAAATTTATTTAATGCAATGAATAAAGAACTTTTATTATATAATGCTAGTTTTGCCAAATAATGTATGAATTTTAAACTATGGCTCCAAACCCTCTAAAAGACAAATACTAAAACTCGTTACAATAACAAAACTGTAGAATAAAACTAACTTTTCACCAATTGAAATGTCTAAGTCAATTGATGATTGCTCAAGAGTCTGTTTGTATATACTTTCTTCTGTAGGATGTTGTATTGGAAGTTCAAATATGTACTCATCAATCTCACATTTTATTGGGCATTATCTTTTCCTCTAAAAGAACTGACGTTTTATCTTCTATGCTCATCAAAAAAAAATTCCATGGTTCTTTATGCAATTTGTTGTTCATACATGTTATTGCAGTAATTGTCAAACATATAGTTCAGCTTGCATAATGAAAATGTTATATATTTCTTAGAAAGCATCATTTGGAACAAAATGTACAAAAGAAGTGGACTGTAATCCATCCTCCCTAGTTCAAAAAAAATAATTCTACAGTTCAACAAAGTGATTAGAAATATCCAGAACATATATATCACAAATTGCAAATTGGAAAATTGGAATTTTCCAAATCCAATGTCATTATCTTGCCAATATATTACTTCCACATCCATTAACCACTTGTAATATTCTGTCAAAAAACAAATTGGCTTGACCCATGCTAAAAACAATTTCTTCTTTCATCCAATCTGGAGCAATTTTTTGCAGTGTTCCTAGAGAAACAGAACAATAGAGTATCTTTCCATTTTCCATCAGTTTTATATCATCTTCAGCAGATAAATACTTTAATTTAAACGAGAAACCTGCACAAAAATGAATTGAGTGTTAAGCTAAAACAGGTTTTATATAGGGCAAAATTATTTTTTTCACATTAAGAAAATTATATACTTTGCACAAAAATACAACATATTTTACACTTGTTATTCAAAAGGTTAATCATAATTACTGCATTATTATGCCCAGAAAAATATGTCTAAAAGAAAACGTTCTTAACACTTACCTGAAGAAAAGCAAAATTTCTATAAATCTAAATACATCGCAGAAGCAATGTTAGTGGGAACCAACACAAGTTTGCCTAGGAATGGTTCTTTTATGCCAAGCAGAGTAGGCAATACCAATGAGCTATAATGCTTGAGAGTTCTTTTATGAATAATCTGCTCAATGAGCTATAATGCTTGAGAGTTGCAGTGGTTACAGTAGTTGTCAATAATCCAAAAATCAAAAACATAAAGAACATTTCTTGGCTGATATGTGACTATTTGACTCAGTAGCATTCCATTTACACGGCACGGAAAAAGTAAGTTATGGAAAAATACTCAAAAAGTACACTGCAAATTTAAAATATAATGAATTATTCAAAAAAATGGGTATATATATCAAACAATTGGTATATTTTGAAAAGGAAAAAAAAAACAGGAATAAGTCGCAAGTTAAACAAAAATTATTGAATAACTAACGAGTTAATCATGAGTTTTTTGTGGTTTTTTGCAGGTTTGACTGCAGGACTGAACTGCTGTTCGAACTGGCATGAACTGAAATTACTCAGAAGTTTTTCATTATTTTTGCAATTATTATTTAACTATTTATGCCCTATCAAACAAATTTGACAGCTTATTTAACTCCTAATTTGAGCAGCATTTTTTATCAACTTCAACATGTATACATGTCACTACTAAGTCGTGGTACTTGAATTTTAACAAGACCCTTAAGAGTGTCAACATTCAAGGGATTAGTATTTTACCGCTCGATTCATGAAGTGCCAACACTTCTAACCCATCTCTCTCATTAACAGTTGAGAACTGAAGCCCCAGCATACACTGTAACAGCATTTGAAACAGGCTATTTGCCCTCGTACAACAGACATTGTTTGAATATCCTGAAGAAACATTTCCAAAGAACATCCAAAGATTTTATTAGAAAACTGAAAAGTATAACTCCAGATTCACTTAAATGTGCACATGAATGCACTTTAGATTACAAGATACCTTTACGAGTGTCTTCCAACATTGGTTTATCCCCTTGAGTTGGAGCACAAAAGTCCTCCTTTGAATAGACAAGCATGTGAAACATGAATTAGGAGAAATGAGCTTTCAGAATCATAGAAAATATTGCCAAAAACATGACTTCCTACTCTTACCTGGTTAAAGATGCTAACTGTTCCACTAGCTTATTTGTTACAAACTTGCCTACTTACCTGGTTAAAGATCCTAACTGTTCCACTAGCTGAATTGTTGCAATTTTGTCTACTCTCTGGTTCCTCAATAATGGCATGGCACTTTGAGCAACAATTGTAGCATGTGTTTTCAATCACTTCTGTTTGCACCATAGCCTCTTTGAAACTTGAACTAGAATTTTTCGACAATTCTTGTAGCCCAGCACAGGAAAGACCCACAATGACCTCTTGTCTTTCAGGCTGCAAAACTACTGATTTTTCAGAAAAGGAAAAGCTTTGAGTGCTAACATCTTGGCATAGCTGATTTCTATTCTGAGTCTGCTGAGTCTGCTTGTTCATATTTTCCTGGTCTAACAACAATTGTTCAAGCCTCTTCACCTCCTTTAAGAGGGCCACATCTGTAAAATCGTCAAAAATTTCAGTGACTTGTGATACTCCAAATATACCTTAACTTGCCAAATAACTTAATAATCTAAACAACACATTCACCATCTAATTCACTAGTACCATGTTACCAGACTGACTGATAATAATATAATATATATGGCATATGCAGAACACACATCATAGGAATCATAGCCCAATAGAATCTATAAACCCTCACACGTCAAGAATGAGATCACATACATTATCATGCAAAAACATAAACACAAAACTTGCATTCTGTTACATAAAAAATACAAATTTGTAACTCCAGTTTGTCGAATATGATAACTGCAACCCTGTTTTTATTTCCAGTATGATCAAATGGACATGTTTTACTCCCTTCTACAACAATTAAAGCAAACAAATCTCTTTCAACTTGGAATTATAGTAGCAATGTTTTTCATTCATAGCAGTTGGTCTCTGCAACTATAAACTAGCTACCAGAATGTGAGTCCAAGTACGATGAAATTGTTGTTACAAGGTCATTTGAGGAACACTCTGGGTACAATATGGCTGATAAATTGATGTTTGTGTATATGTGTGTTTGTGGCTGTGTTTGTGCAAGCGTCCATGTGTGCATGTACACACCCTTCCAATTGTGTTTGTGCAAGTGTCCATGTGTGCATGTACACACCCTTCCAATTGATCATACCATTGAATGGTTGCAAAGTACTTAGAAAATAATGGATTCACATTTTGTAAACAGAAATTTCATTTACATAAATACTATTCTCAGTCTGAGCAAGGGGTGTTTGCATCTTCTCCTTGACCAAGGTGTTTTTATGTACCATTTCTTAGTTTGTCCCTTTTGCAGCTAATATTTTCCTAGTGAAGTTATTTTCCTTCACCTGGTACAGAAAACCAGCTCTGAAACCTCCTTGGCAGCTGAATTTGCCTCAGAACCTGCAAAAGTCCAACATCGGTTACCTCAAGATATCCAAATTTAGTGGACATAGCCAGTGTCACAGAGTCCACCAATTTTTATGGAAGAAATTCGAAATTCAGCAATCTAATTTTGAAGTAAAAAAATTCATTTAAAATTGCCCATTACATTCATTCACACTGGAGTCTGCTAACGGCATTTGATATTTTAAAAACAACAACTACAAAAAATTTTGAGTCTATCTGTTTGCAGTTTGTTTCCCAGTTCACCATCCACCTCATCCTGTGCCACCCTGCAACAGTGCCACAGTCGGCTAGCTTCGTAGAAAAATAAATTGTACCATCTTCAACCGGTTTAAACACATAACATCTCTCTTGTGCTGCCTAATCCAAAACTTGAGCTGTTCCTGGATCAGAGCAAATCTATTCTGTCTATTGATCAGTAATGAGGAGCAGAACTGGCACAGCCAGAAGAAGTTGTCGAGGAAGAAGCAAGGGATGATCTGGGATGCACTCACCATCCGATGGAATGCATTTCAAATTATAACTATAATGGTAAAGTCACTGACTAGTAGAAACATATAGATGCATAGTATTATTTAACATTTAATATTTTTATATTACTATGGTAACATTTATATTAGTATAGTATTTAATGTTTTATATTTAAGCTCTTGTTTTATGTTTTGCAATTTTTATAACATTTTATTTCCAATTATAATTTTAAATATGAAATATGAATGTTTGTAATAATTTATCATATATAAATAACAATATTTCTAGTTGTATTTTATATTTATTTTATTTTTTAGATAGCATGTTCATTAATAGTTTAAATGTCTGGTTTAATATCACTATTTGTCATATTTTTATACTTTTAAAATAAAAATAATTAAATATATATATTTATATTCTTGAAACTAAACCACAAATTTTTCCCCACTTTTTATCAGCTGATGAACTTATTCTGGATTATTTCCTTGCCATGCACGAACCTTGTTCTGGATAATTTCCACTTCAACTTCAAAAACTGGAATTTGACTTATGTCAATATCTGTTGTGTTGCATTTACCACAAATGAGCTAACTGCCAATAATTAGTTCCGAGTTCCCCTTGGTAGCTGAAGTTGCCTCAGAACCTGCAAATGTCCTACTTCAGTTGCCTCAGTGTGTCCTAATTTAGTGATGATAGCATCCACTTCAACTTCAAAAAGTGGAATCCAACTTATCTCAACATCCTATTGTTGCTTTTGCCACAGATCACCGAACTTCTCCTGCTTTTGTTTACAATGTATACTACTTAAAACTTGCTGGTGTCAAATCGCCTGCTTGAAATTAGAAGTAATGTTCACATATTCAGACGCAAATTGGTTCTCAAGTTGCAACATTGGGTTTGACAATTTTACAAGCGTTGGGTTTGAAGAGGTCTTTTACAGCAATGAGACAAAATGTTCAGCACATACTTTCAAGTAAATAAACAGCTATGTGGTGGAGGAGAAGTGTTGTATGATTGGCTCCACAGTTTGAACATAAATACAAGCCAAAATTTATCATCAAAGGCTCAGTCTTTGACAGTGCTTTTGTATTAACCAAGTACCATAATGGTGTCCACCATAGTTGTAAAAATCAGACTCAGCAATAACTTCGCAGGCCAAAAAATTTTGAAATCTCAGAGAAAAATTCGGCAAATTTATCAAACATTAGAAAATACATAATCTTTTAAAATATTGTTCAAAAAAACAGATATATACTTAACTTGTCAAGCCCAAAGAATATTCCCAATATAAATAATGACCCCACGCATGTTAGTGTTTCTTAGTTCAGATTAAACAATGAAAGCACTTAATAAAATTGCAACACATAAGACAATGAACACAACAAGATACCCTGGGAAAACCCTCCTCTTGAGGGAGAAAAACCCAGCAAATGATCTCTTCTATAATGTAGAACAACTAGCAGAAATATGCTTACAACTCAGGCCCAGCAATGGCCAATAAAGAATGTAATGAGGTCGCACCTCTCCTAGATACACAAGATACAAATGAATATCTTCTTCCTTGAAATCGGACTGCTGCTGCAAATGCGAATTCTGCTCTTAATGATAAATGCGAACTTGCTTGAGATAGAATGATTACAAACATCATAAGGCGCCACTTTACTTAGGTCAGCCTCTTTAGAGAAATATGATAAATCATTAAATACAATTTAGGTCGGCCAATCAATAAGAGAATTATGCGAATCAATATAGGGTCGGCCCTTTGCTTTATTTAGATATTGGGAACATGAATTAAATAGTCGAAGGCTATTCATTTAATTCATGTGTTCTTTGTGCGGATGAAGTGCAGACCACAGCTGCAATAACATCAACACTCCCTCTCAGCTAGGGATGAACTTCCATCTGCACAAGACACATCATATTAGAATGAAAACAAAATAGAATATCACCTCAATGTGATATTAACCATTATGGCTACTTCCATAGATGGTATAAAGTCATCACGGATTCCCTCACGTGATACTGTCATGGAGTCACACACATGACATCCACCATAGCTCTCCCAGAGGGTGGAAACAAGGGCTTTCACCTCAAATCTCTCTCAACAGAGAATTGCATTATCAAGGGCTTGCACCTCAACTCTCTCTCAACAGAGAGTTGCATTATCAAGGGCTTGCACCTCAATTCTCTCTCAATAGAGAATTGCATTATCAAGGGATTTCACCTCGAACTTCTCTCAAAGAAGAACTCATTAAACAAAGGAACACTGATACTGAGACTCCCTCTCGATCCTGGCTTCAGAGATTTGCAAAGAAGACTTCTGGAGATGTACTCCCTCTAGCCATCAACTCAGTCCCTCTAGTGTTTACTCCCTCTTAATCATTTCTTTGGTTGACATGACTTCTTCACAAAATGCCTCAAGCTTTTCATCACTAAGTAATCTCTTATCATCTTCTTCCCCCTAAACCTGTCCAGGAAGCATTTTAGATAGAGATTACTAACAGTCCATAATTATCCAAAGAAATATCAAGATTTAGAATCGTACAAGTTATAACATGAATGAAAAAAAAAATTTCAAAGATCTTATGCTAGTGAACACAACACAATTCAAGAGAATCTACTATCTCTCTTAATTACAAGATCCAAAAAATGATATAACTCAGCAACCAAAGAATACTTATCTTTTTAACTATTCTGATAGGTCCAAATGCTGGACATAGTGTGATACGTTGTACTTGAGCTCAGATCAATCCGTACCCTTCACAGTTTGAACACAATGACGACCTGAAAGGTACATTGACTTCAAGAGATATCTCCAGCCATCAATGTAGTCCAATGATTGCAAGCTATGACTCCAAGCTTGATCATTTCTTCATTCGGTAAGACTTCGAGATTGCTTGATGCTCAGGTTATCTCAATAAAAAAAAATTCATGAACATTATTCAACCATGCAATACTTATCTCATGGATTTCAAAAAATCTCTTGAGCAATAGATAATTAATTCATTAATCATGACATGTCTTTCTTTCAATTTCACAGAAGAGCTAATCTCAGCAAAACAAAAGACAAACTTCACAAATTGGCATGATCCTACTTGCAATGAATAAATCTAAAGAATCTTATTATAGTGATCACTATTTACTAGTCACACATAATACTAAATAAATAATGTCAGAATTGCATAACTCAACAAATTGAATTTTACCCTAGAATAGTAAATACAATCAAAAACAAGGAATACTTATCTCTTAAATATTGTGAAGGGTGGACACCGTATGATATGTTGCTCTTGCGCTTAGTACACAACCTTCACAGCTTGAACATAGGCCCATGACTAGAGTAGAAATTCACTAGAATCATTTTGGGGAGAGATCTCAATCACATCCGCAAACGAAGCATGTTGATTAGGCCTGGTAGGACATTCCTTCGCATAGTGACCAAATTTGTCACATTTAAAGCATTGAACACGAGAGAGGTCCCATTTCTTCTTGAATGCAGGAGCACCATCTGACCCATTATCTTGATTCCTTTTAAAGAATCCTTTCTTCCAAACTTTTCCTTTCTTTGATGAATGAGAGGCGAGAACATGTAAATCTTCATTCTTTGAACTTTGACCAATGCCCCTTGCCGTTAGTCTCGACTCCTCTTGAATGCAATCAATCCTCAATCGATCAAACTTGGGAAGTTTAGATCTTGCACTGATTCCTTGAATAAACGACTCCCATGAAAGCGGAAGACCATTGAGAGCAATCATGGTCAAATCCTTGTCATCAACAATATGACCAATGGTAGAGAGTTGATCTCTCAATTCGGAAATCTTCATGAAGTAGGTGATGACAAACTCTTCTTCCGCCATCTTAATGTGAAGTAGTTGTTGCTTCAAGGTTAGGGCTCGACTAGTGTTGTTGATTTCGTACATCTCTTCCAAAGTTGTAAACATCTCTCTTGTTGTATCCAACTTGAAGACAATTGGTACAATATGATCCTTGACGGAATCAACCAATACTTTCTTTGCCCTAGTGTCTTTCTTTCTCCATTGCAGCTTCTCTTCTTCCCCCTCAGGTTCGGGAACTTTTGTTTTCACAAACTCAGCCAAATCATTCTCTTCCAAAGTTAGCATGAACCTGAACCTCCATGATGTGTAGTTCGAGATCCCTTCGAGTCTATCCTCGATTTTCAGACCGTTCACCATCTTGAGAAATTTAGAAGATAGACTGAAAAGAAAAGATAATGAGAGTTGCAAACTAACAGATCTGAATCTGATCACGATCTTTTTCACACCCGCTCTGATACCATGTTAGTGTTTCTTAGTTCAGATTAAACAATGAAAGCACTTAATAAAATTGCAACACATAAGACAATGAACACAACAAGATACCCTGGGAAAACCCTCCTCTTGAGGGAGAAAAACCCAGCAAATGATCTCTTCTATAATGTAGAACAACTAGCAAAAATCTGCTTACAACTCAAGCCCAGCAATGGCCAATAAAGAATGTAATGAGGTCGCACCTCTCCTAGATACACAAGATACAAATGAATATCTTCTTCCTTGAAATCGGACTGCTGCTGCAAATGCGAATTCTGCTCTTAATGATAAATGCGAACTTGCTTGAGATAGAATGATTACAATGACAATTGACCTTGTATTTATACATCATAAGGCGCCACTTTACTTAGGTCGGCCTCTTTAGAGAAATATGATAAATCATTAAATACAATTTAGGTCGGCCAATCAATAAGAGAATTATGCGAATCAATATAGGGTCGACCCTTTGCTTTATTGAGATATTGGGAACATGAATTAAATAGCCGAAGGCTATTCATTTAATTCATGTGTTCTTTGTGCAGATGAAGTGCAGACCACAGCTGCAATAACATCAACAACGCACGCTTTCCTTATGGCTGCCTCAATTTTGAACCTCTAACACACTCTTGGGGTTTTGGCTTTGCAATAAATACATTCCACAATTGATCAAACTGCATCATTGTTTCCCCAAGTCTGTGGATGGAAGTGCACTGCATAGTGTTTGTCCGGTAAAGAGAACAATAAAAAAATCAGTCTAAATAGGATTTGTTTTGTAGCTTGCTTGGATGGGTAGAACTTCATGTATGTGTTTGGCGTCGATCAAGTGCGGCGTCCACATGCAGAGCATTCTGACGCCTAAAATAGATGAACACCCTAAGAAAAGAAATTGAGGTTTGTATAACATTGATTTTATTTTACATTGGATGAGTTTTTGACGAGTTAAGGGTTAAAAAACGCATGTTTTTGCATTTTTTTCAGAAAAAAATCGCCACAAGTTTTCAAGCAAGTAAATCACCACCATTATTGAAGCACAAGTACTTGCGAGTTTTGTGAATACTCGTAGAGTTTTTCAACATTGGTGTCCACAACTAACCAGCACTATAAAGTTCATAAAGATAAGCATACAGTCCCTGAACAACAGGTGAATAAGCAGGTGTGAAATTAATTTGCAATTCTTAAGATCAACACTTTCTGTGGTGTCATGTTAAGCAAAAGCATTCCCACTATATTAAATATAACAAAAACAAGATAGCAGGCATATTTAAGGTGTGTTTTCTGTGAGTTTTCAGATGAAACAGTAGATTGAACCCTTTCAACATATTTTACAAACCAAAAGCGGTGGAAAAATATAATTCCCCAAGGACATTTTATTTTCACATTAAATACAAGAATTTGGGGATATCGAGTATCCATTCCCTAATTGGAATGCCCTTGCAAGTCCAAGATGGAGAAACACAAGTTCTAGAACTTTATGATACTAGTCTCGAGTTATATGAGACAATTTATAATCCAAAGAGAATAGTGTCACTCTTAACAGCAATTAGGGTTGACAGCGAATTTTGAATTGGGGCAGTTAATGCTGGATGACCAAGGGGATGAATTTGATAAAGGAGTGGGCTACAATCAATGCAGCCGGTGCAATCTTAGTGCCCAACAAGAATTGTGTAACCCAAAGAGAAAATATAGAATTAGGACTTTTGGCTGGGTCCATTAGCATCAAGTGTCTATGTATCCCCCAAGTTGAAACAGCTATAAATTAATGTAAATGGTTGACCTGAGAAAATAATATGCATTGTTCCCTATGAATTGTTTTCATTCCTTTGCTTTTGCTATGTATTTTGTGGCTACATGGCCCCAGATTCCTTACAATAGGAACCCTGTCTGCAGCTGCATCACTTTGTTGAATGAAAAATGTAATGTGATGCAAATGGACAAGGAAACCAAACAGAAATTATAGGCATTCCCAAAGACATCCATCTTCTCAAATTTTAGTGTCTTGCAAAATGAATCCAATCGAATACAAACAAGTGATTTGATCTATAAAATGTTAAACCAGAAATTGTGTGAGAACGAAAGAATTCCAATATTTAGTAAAATGTTCCACCCCATCATGAAATGTAAACCGATCACTAACAAAGGCCTCTAAAGTGGAAGGATTGGACTCTGAATCCAGCACATTACATTGAGGAAATCCACTATTTCAGAAAACATTTGAACAAAACATCCCTGATTCATATTCAAAAATAGGTCAATAACCTAACCAATCTTGAGTTCCTTTCCAATTGATCAGCCACAAAGAGAAAGTAGTAGTTCATGATTCCTTAATCCAAACTTACTATCCTAATAAGTTTGATTCAAACTTGGAATGGGAAGTTCTTGGGTCCATGTTTATGTCAATGTATCCAAGACTGACCTTGTATCAAACAGAGGAAAGAGACAAACAAGATGCAATACCTTGGCAATGGGCTTTCCTTAGTAATTGAGCAACTTGAACCCGCCAAAGGAAAGCCTAACTACAAAAGAAGGAACGAACTATGCTTATTTTTCTAACATGTGATAAAGAAATTGGATCCACGTTGTCAAGGTGAATCTCCTCAATTTCTCTTTACATAGATAATAATGAACATAAACATTTACTATTGTTGTTTTCAATTTCTCACTCTTATTCTCTTGCCAAACACAAGATCTCTGGACTACGGGCAATTTGTAAGCATGAGAATAACTGATTCGAGAAGAATATTTCCAATCGGGAGAAACCCTGTCCTATTTTTTTCAAAATCCTCTGTTCATGTGACATTATAAAATTTCAAAGAATTCATATTTGGGCAGAGACCCAAGGGGATTTTGTTAATGAAATCAAAGAAATATTTCATTTAAATGGGACAGCATTGTTATGATTCAAGGCAGAACTAGCATGCTCATGCGACAGTTCCTAAAGCAGACATGAGAGAAAGAATTGTAATAGAGATGTAGACATGCAGGTTCATATAAGTACCAATACAGAATGTGAGAAGTCGATCATGATACTAAGTTGCCATGCAATACAACAAACTAGCAAACCTGCTTCTACTGAAGAGAGAAGCCAAGGGCAATAATAAAAGACCAAACTGCTAATTATTAGTACTAAATTTCAAGTTCGCTGCTTAAAGGTTCACCATGATATGATTAAGTCCTTATTTTACACACAGAGGTTGTTTTGGGCACTAAGTCTAAACTGTTTGTTAACAAAGACATAAAAAGTGAAAGAATTAGACTCTGAATCCAACACATTACATTGAGGAAACCCATAATTTCAGAAACATTTGAACAAAATATCCCCTATTCATATTCAAAAATAGGTCGATAACCTAATCAATCTTGAATTCCTTTTCCAATTGGTCAGCCACAAAGAGATACTAGTTCACGATTCCTTGATGCAAACTTGAAAGAATGGGAAATACTTTGGTGCATGTTTATGTCAGTGTATCCAAGATTTACCTCCTACCAAACAGAGGAAGGAGACAAACAAAGATGAAAGACCTTGGCAATGAGCTTTCCAGCATTTCCTTAGTAATTGAGGAACTTGAAACCACCAAAGGAAAGCCTAACTACAAAATAAGGAACAACCAATGCTTCTTTTTCTTAAAGTGTGATGGAGAGATTAGATCCACATTAGCAAGGCGAATATCCTGTAATTTTACTTTACATGGACAATAATGAGCATAAACACTAACAATGTTGTTTTCCATTTCTAGCTATTATTGTCTTCCCAAACCTGAAGATCTTTGGACTATAGCCAAATTGTATTCATGAGAAGAACTGATTCAAGTGAGAGATTTTTAACTGGGCGAAAGCCTGTCCTATTATTTTCATGAACCTCTGTTGATGTCAAATTACAAAAATTCAAAGAAATTAAATTCGGGTGGTGACCCCAAGAGGATTTTGAAAATGAAATAAAAGAAATCTTTCATTTAAACTGGACAACATTGTTGATGATTCAAGGCAAAAACTAGATGTTCATGCCACAGTTCCTAAATACTCCATCCATGTTTGACATACATGTAAGGCTTTAATCAGTGTCTAAGCATACATGAGATAAAGTTGTGATGAAGATGTAGATATGCAGGTTCATGTAAGTACCAATACAGGAAATGAGAAGTTGATTATGACCCTAAGTTGCCATGCAATACAACAAACTAGAAAACCTTCTTCTAATGAAAAAAGAAGCCAAGGGCAATATAATAGAAGAGAAAACTGCTATTTATAAGTAATAAATTTCAAGTCCCTGGTTAAAGGTTCACCATAATGATCAAGTCCTTCAGTTATACACAGAGGTTGTATTGGACATGCCTTAACAAATGTTTTGTAAAACCAATAATATATTGGCACATAGCTCAAATATTGTCACAAAGCTGAATTGTGAAGTTTGTACAGTATGTGATATACAAACTCCACAAGCTTCATAATGTATTTCTCCCCTAAAACAAATAATGATAACAATAACATGCAACATTTTTACTTCAATTCAATAAGATTGCAAAATAAAGAAGTAAGCAAATCCTTTTTCTTCACTAGCACTAATTTGGCATGATAACGATATAGTTGTAAAAATTGGCATAAATTCACTTCTTCTCATAACACATTGAGATCTGCTATTTAGTATTTCCCCCAGGTTGATCCGTGAACCTGAATTACCTTTTTTAATAACACTGAACTCTAAACAGGATATGTTCCTCTGCTTCCTCTAGCTTACTTGCAAACCTTGTATTTTCATCAAACAGCTATCCAAAGAAAATAGGATGTCACTAGTCATTGAAGAGTCATTTCAACTATAATTGATCATCTAATACTTCTCAGTGTTAGTCAACAGTGTGGTGTTTTTGAAATGCTGCATTTTATGTTCAGTGACTTGATCAAACAAATGGAACATTTTGCCCAAATTTAAATTCCATATATCTTTTTCCTGGTCAATCTTCTTCACCTTTAGTGTCATGCATCTTCATCCTTAGGCTCTTCAGCACTTATTTTTTGTATCATCACAGATTTTTACCTTCATGGCATCTTGAGATCAATTGCCTGCTCAGCTAGCGCCACTTTAGAGGATAGTCCACAAGGATAGTTCCAGAATTTGCCTCCCTTGGAGAGCTCACTTTCAGTGGGTTAGTTACTTTGCTCAATGAAATTTCTTCCTCTAGGCAGTGAAACTTAACATACCCTTCTTTAAAAGCATTAATTTGTTATGATAACAATACAGTCATAAAAATTGATAATTGAGAATAGTCACAATATTTAACAGAAAAGTCAAATGATGAGAATGCTATATCAATAATTAACAACCAATTTTGTATTATTTCTGTAGATATTAGTATCCACACACATACATTCAGAACATGCATAACTATAGATTGAAAAACCACTAGAACTGATTACATCATGAGAAGGGCATGGAAATACCATATACTACTTACTCTTTGACTGTTCTTCAAGTAGACCACAAAGGCACTCAGCATTTTGATGCTCAAGTATTCTTACTCTGCACATGAATCATGTGTTATGAGGTATTGCAATTGGAACAAAGAAGTAAAATGTTATACAGTTTGAAAGATATATAGCACTATCTTGATAAACAACCTGGTGATTTTAAATAGCACAGAATATACCTGTTCAAAGCCACAGACTCATCAGCCTCTGAACGTAGCCGACTGTTATCATTTCTAAGGTGTTCAAGCAATCCTTCTGCAACTGCATAACAGAATTCAGTGTCAAACTCCAGTTTTTTACAGCATCAATAATTTGGGAAACCGATCCACAAATGGTATGTATCACTTTCTGTGGCATGGGATAAGACATCATCATATTTAGTGAAAATGCTGCAAAAATTCCTCCAGTGAACTAGTCAACCAACAAGCAAAATGCATGCATCTGAAAAGTTTGAAGCTAAGTAAACAACAAGCATTCAGTATCTTCACAATTGTTTTCAATTGCAAACCATTGGAACAAAACCTAAAATATGAATGAAATTAATAAGTGCTAAATTGTGTTTTGCCTATATATAATATTGTCATTTTAATGATTGCAGACAATACAAAAGCAAATCGTAACAATCCAAGAGTAAGCTCAACTTTGGAGGTTAGGTGCCCCATTGTCCCACACATAGCAACAAAAACCTTTTGGGGAAAAAATCGGATTTAGAAAAATGTAAAAAATTGTAGAATAAGAGACAAAAACTGTTTTTTTTTTAATTGAAAGGCATTTCCATAGCAATAGAGTTATAGAGAGCAAATAAAATAGAGTTTAACTAATGAATCATAGAAAATAGATTTTGTTGTTTATATTCATATCGCTGATTACATTGCATTCCACATCTTTCAAAGCATCAGTTCACAATGCATAACTGATAGATGACAAAATTTCAATTACAATATAGTTTGTACAAAGTCAACCTATAAACCAAGTACATAGTTTCAAAAAATCAAAAGTAGCCAATGACTCTTGCTAGTTGCTACTATAAATAGAGCTATGCTAGAGGGATGTAGGCCCTAATGATGAAGCTCCTAGGGCTTTGCCTCTCCTAAGTCGTTCAATCAAATGAGTATCAAAGTCGGACTCCACTAGGATCTCAAAATCCTCAGCCTCAAGAAATTCATCACCAGCAATCCACTCATTGTCTGGATCAAAAATTACCTCAAAGAAATGTGGTCTCATGGTGAATGACAATCACTAGCAACCACATTTCTTTGAGGCAATTTTTCAACTAGTTCACTGGATACCACATTTTTCATACATGTCTAGCAAAGCATTTTATCAAACAGTTCACTGCCTTGCTGCTATGGCTAAAAGCCTAAAACAAGTGCTTTTGAACAAGCTATGGATGCTTGGAAAAAATCTATCAAAGCATAATAGTAAACAACAAGCTATGGTCTCATGGTTTTTTTTTCACGAAAATCAGCATGATTTTATTCGCATTTTTTTGCAGGTTTTAAACGCATTTTTTTGGCAATTTTGCAGTTTGAAATGGGAAAAAATCGTCCAGCCTGCAGATTTTTTAAAAATCGGGATTAGTCGGGTTTTTTTCCAGATTTCTGTTACTATGGTCCCACAGGCCAGGCCACATAAGCAGGCTAATGTTTCCTCTGCTCCTCTTGAGAGGCCATGTGCACCATTCTCTATTTCATGATATTTGTAATGTGTATAAGAATCAGACAAGTAGAGACATTTTCTTGGAGATATATACAATACACATTTCAACATATCTTCTTTGAAGTTTTTGCCATGTAAGGAACTTTCCATTTGTGTAATTGTGATTCTGGTTTTATTGTCTATATTTCTTTGTCGTGCATTCATAAGTCTATGTTAAAATTTGACTCTGGTTGTTGTAAACATTCACATAAATTACACATTGAACTCTGCAGTTTAGTGCAGTTTAGTGTTGACCCCAGATTGATCCATGAATCTGAAATCCTATTTTTAAGACACTGAATTACAAATAGAATATTTTTCTCTACTTCCTCTTGCTTATTTGAAAGGCTTGCTCGTTTGATTAATCAAGCTACATCTACACACCAAATGATCACGATTACCAATTACTGATCAAGCTTGAAATGGATTGTGAAGAAACGAGGAAAACTACCTCAGCACAAGATGCTCAATAAATGATAGAAGAAAGCATGGTAAGTCCCTTAATATTTTGTTCTTCTTAAATTAAGCCATCATTTGTTAGCTTTATGATGCAAACCACAGGCATTGCTTCCAACAAGTTGAGAATGATGAGATATATTGGCTGCATTAGAAAACTTATTGAAGGAGAAGCAAGGCCATAGTATGCAGGTCTTGTGTACCTTGGCACACCCAGGGAAGTAGAGAAGACTCAAGTACAGCCAAAGGAAGAGCCTTTCAATCAGGAGACCCAACTAAAATTGTATCGAATCAACAAACATGTGGTAAAAAAAGAATGTAAAGTGACTCCAAAGAGAGGGCAAATGCCAATCGAGGAGGTAGCAGACAACCACTCCAAACACTAATAAAGTGTGCAAAGGAACTCCAAAGAGGGGGCAACAGCATTCAATCAAAAGAGTAAGAGGAAGTAGCAAATCACAATTCCATATGGTCTAGAAAGAATGCAAATTAGCATCCCCAAAGAGTGCAGGATTCCAGTGATGTAGGAGACATATCACAACAACTCCTTAGCCAAGGAAGAAAGTGAAAAAATTAGGCAGCCTTCCAATGTTGGAGGGATAGCACATCACCACCACACAAGCCTTGTGCAAAGAGCAAGAAAGGGGCAGCAACAGAATGATCAAGAAAGAATCTCTGCATGTCTAAACACTTGGAAGCCCAAATAACAAAGCAAATAATCATAAGGGCAAGAAGGTATGCAAAAAAAACAAAATCCTAGTCTTCTATTATTTGTTGAGATTCTAGAAGAAAGGGTCATTTATTTCACCATTGCTGAAATCTTAACATGTGCCTGCTACGTAGGAAGTGTATAAATGTTGTGGCCATCTGTTGGACAAGGAATGAAATCAGAAAAAGTCAAACTTTGTCCCAAAGTCATTGTAGCCATTGTATAAATTGATGGGCACTAGGATGCGAAGTTTTAAAAATCACATCAAAAGAAGGATATAGCATCCAAATACATGCAAAGAGAAGTAGAGTATGTATATTCAATACGCAAGACAGCAATAAAAGAAGAGGCAAATAGTTTTTCAAGTACTGGAACTCTTCATTAAATTTGATCGAACCTTTTCAGCGAATATTCCAAGAACCAAATAATTTTTCTCCAAACAGAGAAGATTATTAGGTCCCACTCATTAGGCACATACAATAAGAAGGCAGCAAAGGAAAGGAACCAAAGTGGTTTCAATTGTTGATCAAATCAAAGTAGGGAAAAGTTATGGAAGGAATTCAAATGTTCATCCATAGATAGGCACTCTCATGTAGCTTAAGACACTCATGAATGAGTATAATGTTTTCTCTATTACAGGTTGCAGCAGGAACACTTGGTATTACATACAATCAAAGAGCATCAAAAAAAGAGGAAAAGAGTAACAAGAACGTGCAGGAAGAAGAATCAAGCTTGGAAACAACCCAGGCTGATGAAAACCATCAAGATGACCAGATTGCAATGTTGAATTTTTTATGCAGATCTTGCTGCATACAACAATACGAGGACCCCAGAACTAGTCTGGAATTAAAGCCAAGTCACTAAGATAGTTAAAGAGAAATCCTATGATGGAGAATGTTACAATTACAAACTTCAATTGAGCAGTAAAGATTAAAGTATAAGGCGAGATAAAAGGAAAGGAATCAAAGTTTCCCTGGTTGGTCAAATCCAAGCCAGAAAAAGGAAAGGAAGGAAATTGAATGTCCATTCATAGGAAACTTCAATTGAGCAGTAAAGATTAAAGTATAAGGCGATAAAAGGAAAGGAATCAAAGTTTCCCTGGTTGGTCAAATCCAAGCCAGAAAAAGGAAAGGAAGGAAATTGAATGTCCATTCATAGGCACTCTCATGTAGCTTAAGACACTCACAACTGAGATAATGATTTCTGGACTACAAGTTGCAGTAGTAATATCACATACAATCAAAGAGCATCAAGGCAAGAGGAAAAGAGTAACAAGAAGGTAAAGAGGAGAAGAATCAAGCTTGGAAACAATCCAGGCTCTTAAAAACCATCAGATGATCAGATTGGAATGTTGATTATTGTTGATGCAGATCATGCTGTGTACAGAAAATACAAGGAGACCAGAACCAGCATGGAATGAAAGCCAAGCCACCAAAATAAATAGTTAAGAAAAAATCTATGCTGGAGGAAGCGACAAATTTCACTAGAGCAATAAACCATTTCAGGAAAGACCCCTTTTATAGAAACATTTCTAGAAAATTGACATCACCTCAATTAAGCACAAAAGCAACTCAAGCTATTAAAAATTCTGAGGTCTACAAAAAAGGAGCACATTCTAACATGAGATTGAACAAATAATATAAACCCATCATAACAAACAACAGATTTCTCATTAGAAGCATGATAAGTAGATGAACCACTGTCTTACTGCATGATTCACCTCCCAACAAGACTCTCCTTGGAAACCCCCCCAGGAGCACATTCTAACAGGAGATTGAACAATAATATAAACCCATCATAACAAACAACAGATTTATCATTAGAAGCATGATAAGTAGATGAACCACTGTCTTACTGCATGATTCACCTCCCAACAAAACTCTCCTTGGAAACCCCCCCACCTGCCATGTTGAGATTAAGATATGACAAACCAAAAGAATCAACAAAGCAACCTTCTATTTACCTAATACCATATCAATAACAAAATTGATCAAGAACTCAAACTAAGCTCGTCCCTTTCCTTCCAACCCCAAGATGTAACCATTGCCCTTTAGCTTACTCAAACCAGCCCTTGAGTTGGCTACCCTATTCTTTGAATATTACGTGATGTATTATCTCAAATATTGAGGTCAATGCCCCAAACTCTCCAATACTACATAAATCATTGTGAAACCCATAAATAACAAGCTTGGACAATTTCTCCACCTATTTGACCATTGTGCCTTAAGATCTTACACAATCTCACAGTTCTACACAATAGTCAAAAGCCAAAAGTGTTGAGAATGAAGGTTCAGCTCCTCTCAAACTAGATCCATGAAACAAGAAAAGCTGCATGTAATAAAGAGTGTCAACCTTCCTATTCACCAACTCCTCGTGCCATTTCCCCTCTCAATCCATCCTCTATAAAAACTTACAAAATTCAAAATTCCTAAAATGATCATATATAAAGATATATTATATCAATATATCCTAGACTCCCCAATATAAAAAGATTTGTTGCAAAAATCAACAATAAGAAGCACAAAACAATCAAAATTCCCATGGAAACAATCTCAATTCTCCGCAACTATTTGACCCTCACACCCCTATAATCTCAAAATCTCACAGTTCTGCAGAATAATCCAAATACAAAGGAGCCAAGAATGAAGGGGCCAGCTCCTTTCATATTAGATCATGCAATAAGACAAGTTGGATGTGAGAAAAAAGAGTAGATCAATAGATATTTCTAGGCTTAAGTGCACAAACATAACCAGAAGAAGGGGAAAACAATTTGCTTCCTTCCTGTTTTTCCAATAGCCTTCTTACTAACACGTATATTTGGAAAGGTCACAAAATTGGTAAATATTCTCAATTTACGACAAATGTCAAAATGACAAGATATGCATAACACCAAATTAATAGAGATGCAAATGATGACATTAACATGCTTCTACTCATTTTGGATGGAGCAAATTTTTTGCATGACATGTTTTATGCAGCACATCATAAACAAAATCCATGCATACCAAAATAAACTCCAGCATAATCTTACCAAGCATCTGATATTTTCTGAAAAGGCCATGAGATAAGTTTTAAATCATGCAATAAGGTTCTTTAAAACACCGGTTCTCTGATAAACTCATACCATGTTTCGTTATCTCCAAACCTAAAGGAATAATTACCAGATGCCAAATCTAATAGAACTACTAGATCATGCTTCTGCACAAAGAATATGATATTATGGATATTTTCTACAAGCAAATATATTGGAAAAAAAATGTCAATTTGGAAAGTCCACAGATAATACACTGATAAAAAGGCATTCAGTTTCAAAACACGTACCACTGACGTACACATTGAATTTTTTGGCTTGCTGTACAATATAAGCATCAACCTCATCGAGCTTCCTTGCCTGTATAAATTTGTAAAAACAAGATTAAAACATACACATTACTATGGTAATAGAACTTTTTTAAGTCAAAGCAGCAAATTAAATGTAGAAAAACAAACGAGACACAACATCACCTTTAATTTCTGATACTTGGCATATAATTTCGAGTAATTCTTCTGAATCTGTGAGAGAATTCAGTTTTCCGACATAAGTGATATGATGTCAGTTCTATTCAAAGCATAGCAAATGAACGACAATTCGTATAGGTCATAAAGCATGGTACACAGAATTCTAACAAGTTAGAGACCAAATTAACCTCTGTTATAATGATTGCAGAGCCATCATTGTCATCAAAGTTATCATCATTATTCCGGCACTTGTGCAATGACTTATCTTTCATACCCGACGTATTTGGGCAGCCATCATCGTCAGAAACGTGGTGCACTTCCTGCGTAAGGTTGATAGCAGGTGTGTTGGGAACAGAATTGCTACCTGTTTCAACAGCTTCGGTTTCTGTGCGTGGTAACAAAGACCCTTGGAGAGGACAATTTGCACCTGTTAGATCACATACTTTGCTAGGATTTTTCTTCAAGCAAGCGTCAGCCATGTCATGATTTTTTACAGTAGAAGATCCACCAGCAGCGCTACTCTGAACACGACTGCGCTTGCTTCTTCTCACTTGACTGCCCTCACCATATGAACTCCTTGTAGCTACTTTTTTATGCTTCGTTGTAGGAGAATCTACTTCTAAATCAATATGTGCCCCACAAAGCCTCTCATTTTCTTGCTTTTCATCGCCCAGGGTTTCTTGTACACCTTTTGATTGTATTCTTCTGCTCCTCCTTTTAGACAGATTTACACCATTTGGCTCTATTTCAACGGCATTCTCCTTGCCAGGATGTTTGCCCCTGCTTCTCACCCTTTTCGAAATAACACGGTCATTCGTCGGGGCAGTGCCGTTGCCATTTTCATTCTCTTCGACAATGGTGCATTTTTGGGACCGGGGAGAGCCCTTCTCAATCGAACAATGATTGTTACTAGTACCCGAACAAGAATTCAATATTGATGTAAGCGACCTCTCCACTCCTGCAGATGTCTTTTTGTTTCTCCTCTGGCCCATTTTTGAAGAAAACCTTAAAGAATTCAGCTGGATTGCCTTCCATACCAATACCAAAACCCTTCATCCCAGACCAAACCCCTGCACGCACACGCACAGAGAACGTCCATTCAGCTGAAATAGGGTTCCATTAACACTGTTAATGGAATATACAAAGCGCTGTCACAAAACCCTACTTTGCAGTAACAAGGCCCTGTTTTAAATGAGAACGCCAGAGTAAATGTGGGAAAGCAGAGACGTCTGGTTTTCATTTGATAGGGTTAAAAACATTGAAAGAAAGGGCATAAAAACCACTCACCATCTGAGAGCAGAAAGCAATGCAGGACGTGAAGGGAAGCTGAGAATGTGCTGATGATAGAACGATTGAGTGAGCGAAGGCGCGTTGTTTGGTGTGTGAAAGAGCAAAATGACAAAAGCTGATTTGTCGGAGAAAAACCCACTTTAATATTTTACAAAGGCTGGTGCTGCATCCCATAAAACAATACCGTCCTTTCTAGCCGTTGGCCGAAGAGGATTTTAAATTTAGAAGCTGCCGCCTCCTTTGCCACGCCTCTTTTGCCACCTCCTTTGCTAACCCTCTTTTGCCACAATGTCTTTGCTAGTGTCTCGTTTCTTCGGTTTTGGCTTTGTAGGTCTTATAGATTGTTTTGGTCTATTAGCTAACTATTTATTTATAATTATATTTTTAAAGATTTGTTTTACATTGTTTATATTAAGTGTAATGATTAGCATATAATTAGCATTTTTTTTTGTGTACAAGTTGATAAACAATGTAAATCTTGATTAAAATTTCACTTTACACTTTTCAAAGGTCTAGTCTTGGTTTACAATTTTACCTTTCCTTACACTAAGTCATTTATGTGGGTTCTTAAATCCACAACAATGATTTTGACCTTCGAGCTTGCAAAATCAAATTCCACTGTGGAAGTCAATCCCTTTTATAACTAGTTGTTATTTGCTAACTTAAGCTCTAAATAGTTGTCATAAGTTTTCCACAATCCACGTTGAATAATAGAGATTGCTTTTGGATTTGTTGTGTGTATTTTTATAACAATGTTTTTTATCACACTCAACAATCCATCATCGGAAAGAAGAAAGTGAAGGATTATGATACAAATATAGTCTCAAAAATATGTGGGGGAGAAGAAAGGACCGAATTACAAGGAATCAAACCTCAAAATGTTAATTAAAAATAAATACAAAGAAGGTGTTCCTTGTTCTTCGATCCTTTCTTCTCCCAACTTCTTTTTAAGACCATGTTTGCATCATAATCCTTCAATTTTCTCTTCATGATGATGGATCACTGAGTGTGATTTGAAACATCAATCAAGAAACATACACAACAAAGCTAGAAGCAATCTTTATTATTAAGCTCTAAATGTTCAAATTTATGTGCAACGTTGTTGAAGAAAAGAACAACCCCTAATTCATGTTTAGCATAAGAAAAGATAAAGAGAGAACCCATCTAGAGGAAAGATTAATTACATAATGCATCATCATTAGAAGAGTGTATCATTTTCAATAGCAACAATAAAAATAAATTAGGCATCTCTATAGATGTTTTAGGTCTCTTCAATCTTATCAAAAATACCAGGAATTGATCCAAAGGTTTGACTAGGGCAAAAGAAGGAGAGCAAGTTACCTCTCATGCCTAGCACAACAAAAACTATCAATGTTTATTAGCACCACCATGTTCAAATACCATCCATGTGGATTCCATAAAAAAGGATAGATTCTACAAACACAAAGATCATTTTTACAAGCATGGAGATTATCTGTTAAGATAAGGTGACATTAACCTTGCAATCCTAAGTCATTTTCATGCATCTCCATGATCCTTGGAACTTGTACTTGGATTTTGAGGGTCATGAGATAAAAATATTTAATATTTATTAACCTATGACAAATTGTAATTGCATTCATAAAGGATGATCTAGTCATCAATGGCAATTACAAAGTTTAAATGTAGGTTTGTGTGCTTGGGCATCCAAAATGTGAGATGAAGAATCAATCCATTGCATGTTGTTACGTGTTGGGTATCAAGTTTTACATGTTGTGCATCTTATTCATTGGAGTCATCGAGGAGTAATGGAGCTCTCAGAGTTGACCATTTTTTATTGGTTGTAACATGGGCAACTATGTGAAGGCCATGTGATAATTTATTATTATTTACTAAGTTTACAAGTTGTCCACTAAGGAGGGCATATGGTTTTTGCATGTGGTTTTACCACTTGTTTTGAGATACCACAAAGGTATTTTCACCTTCATCTCTTCTATAAACTAGTGCCTTGGGTTAGTAGTATGTATGATTATTTTGTAGATTATTGAAGTAACAAATTGTTATCAATATTTAGAGGGAAGTTGTATTGTTGTAAACTCATTTGAAGTTTAATGCAAGCTTTGGATCTCTCTGAATGTGAATTTTTTTCCTAAAAGGGTTTCTCCACATAAATTATGTGTCACTTGTGGTATTGTTTATTTCTTCATATTATGTTGAATGTGCAATCACATACTCTTTGTAGTTAATCTTGGATAAACATATATATTTCAAATTTGCATACATGTAAAATTTAATATTTCACCTTAATTTCCAACATTTGGTATCATAGTTAGCTAACGGTCATGTTGAGAGAGCGATGCCTTTCTCTTAAGTTTTGAATGTTTTTTGGCTACAGTGGGAGCTTTTGAATTGTGGATTTTGCAAATTTGTGAATAAGATTATATATTATGCCTTCTAACTCTTGTCTAGATATTGAGAAGTTCAATGGATCTAAGTACGAGATGTGGAAGTGGAAGATGGAAGATATCTTAGAAGAAAGAGATAAATGGTTGGAAATTTCCAATGAAAAGAAGTCATTTGAAATGTCTAAAGAAGATTGGTTGAAGCTTGATAAGAAAGAACGAGGAACCATGTAGTTATTTCTTGCATATTTTGTCGTCTTACTAATAAGTTGTATCTTAAAATATGGTTATATTCATTAAAAATGAAGGATGGTGATTCTATTGTAGATTATTTAAATTCTTTTAATTTGGTTTTAAGTCATCTTGCATATGTAGATGTTAAGTTTGAAGGGGAAGATAAATTAATCTTGTTACTTTGTTCTTTACCTAAATCTTGGGAAAATCTAATTGTTAATATTAATGGTACTAGTGCAGAGCCAAAAATGGATAGCCTCATTGCTACACTTCTCTCAAAAGAAACGAAAAGAAATTTCATGAATGCTAGTTCCCAGGATGTCTTGCACGTGCAAGGAAGGTCCAAAGAGAAAGGAGGGCCTAAAGGGGAAAAGAGGGATAAGTCAAAAGGATGTTTATAACCCTTGGGAAGATCATAGTAATGTATTGGAATTGTGGGAAATGGCGCCTTGTGAAGAATGAATGTAAGAACAAGAAAAAGAGTGTAGATTCCTCCATGAAAAAGTCCTCAAATGAAGGTGGTAATGATGATTTGTTTATTTCAGCTAACACTGTTAGTAATGATTCTTGGCTTATTGATTCGGGTTTCTCTTAGCATATGAATTCTTGCAAGGATTGGGTTTCTACATATTCAGTTTATGATGGAGGAGAAGTTTTCATTGGTGATAACAACATTAAGTAGATTGTTGGTATGGGAGAGGTAAAGTTGTGTATCAATGATGGAAGAGTTAAAACTTTGATATGTTTACATATGAACTAGGACTTGCAACAAATTTACTTTTTGTATCCAAGTTTAATGATTATAGAATGCATGTTGCATTTAACAAGTATGGTTGTAGGTTGGTAAGAAATAATTTAGTGGTTGCTAAAAGATCTCAGATTAGGACTTTGTTTAGGCTTAATGCCTCCACTTTTTATAATTCTACTAATATGACTAGCACTAAAAATACATGAGTGTTGTGGCACCATAGATTGGATCACATAAGTGAAAAAGACCTTAGGACCATTCTTAATAAAAAAATTGTTCACGATCTTTCTTATTATTCTATTGGTAAAAATAATTTATGTGAACATTGTGTGTTTGGAAAACAAAATAGATCATCATTTCTTGTTGGAACTAATAAATCTAAGAGGTCATTAGAGAACATTTATTTGGATGTGTTTGGACCAATTTGGATGTTGACTCTTTTGGAAAATCTTGATATTATGTTACATTTATTCATGATATCTCAAGATACACTCGAACTTTTTTATGCATGCAAATTATGAGGTTTTCACTAAGTTTAAGGAATTCAAAGTCTTCGTTAAGAAGCAAACATATTATAAGGGTGTTGAGATTTTACAATGGTGGTGAATATTGTTCTAGAGATTTTACAATGGTGGTGAATATTGTTCTAGAGATTTTGATGAGTTTTATAAGCATGCAAGTATTGTTCACCAAAAGATTACTCCTTATACTCCCTGAAAAAATGGGGTAGCAAAAAGAATGAATCAAACCTTGATGGAAAGAGATGGGCATATGTTGAGTGGTACTAATCTAGATTGGTGCTTTTGGGTAGAGGTTGTAAGTACTACTCATTATTTGATTAATAGATCTCCTTGTTTAGCTATTATTGATAAAACTCCTTATGAAGTGTAGATATATAGTTCTAAAGCATTTTGTTTTGCGTTTGAGGGCCTTTGATTGTGAGGATTATGTTCACGTGCCTCAAGAAAAGTGATCTAAACTAGATCCAAAATCTTAGAAATGTATCTTCATAAGTTACGATGAAAATGGAAAAGGTTATAAGCTTTGGAATCCTCTAACATGAAAAATGATTTCTTCTAGAGATGTGATTTTTAAAAAGTTTAGAGCTTATTCAGGTGAAGAACAACTAAAGGAGAAAGAAAAGACTAAAAATGTGCACTTTGAGATAAAAATATAAAAGTAAGAAGATGTACATGTGGAAGAACAATCAAATGGATCAAAGGATAGAGAAGAAGAAGAGGGATTAGTGAGATCAAATGATGTATAAGATAATCTTACAAAAAAATATGCAAACCCCATTACTCCTACCTTGAGAAGGTTTGCAAGACATTGAAATCGGGATGAAAGGTATAGCCCACCAAATTTTCATTGTGTATTTTTTTGTCGAGTATTAAAAATGAACCTAGATATTTCAGGCAGGTTCTCTCTTTAGAGGATAGTGAATCTCAAATGTAGGCCATGCAGGACGAGATGATGACATTGAATAGTTATGATACTTGAGATCTTGTTAGTTTTCCCAAAGGTAGAAAGACCATTGCTTGCAAGTGGGTATTTAAAAAGGAATTTGGTGTAGATGGTCGGTTAGAGTGGTACAAGGCTAGATTGGTGGCCAAGGGTTACTCCCAGAGAGGGAGTTAATTTTGGTAAAATTTTCTCTCATGTTGCTAAGTTAACTTGTACTAGATTCATATTATCTATTATTGTTGTTTGTGACTTTGAGATAGAGCAAATGGATATTAAAATTGTTTTCTTACATGGGTATGTTGAGGAGAATTTTTATATGCAACAACCTAATGATTTTGTTGTGAAAAGAAAATAACACTTGGTTTGGAAGTTAAAAAGGTCATTATATGGTTTAAAACAATCACCCAAGATTTGGAGCTATAATTTTGATATCTTTGCATTAATGTTGGGTTTTATTATGAGTGAGGAGGATCATTTTGTTTATATTAGTATTATTGATGATTAGATATTAATTATTGTCGTGTATGTTGATTATATGTTGTTTATGGGTAACAACAAGGTGATGATTAGGGATCTCAAGACTTAGCTTTCTAACACATTTGATATGAAGGACTTGGAGGATGCTAAATATATTCTTGGGATGAAGATCAATAGGGATTAAGTATACCAAAATCTTTGGTTAAGTCAAAGTATGTTGATACCATTTTCTAGAAGATTTAATATGCATAACTATAAACCAATAGTATTCCATTTTTGTTGGTACTAAGCTTACTTTAGACATGTGTCCTAATTTTGGTGATGATTTTGAAGAGATCTCTAAGGTTACTTATGCTAGTTTTTTTGGTAGTTTGATGTATGCAATGGTTTGCATTTGACCAAATATTGCCTAAGTAGTGGGAGTTTTGAGCAAGTTTTGTTGGAACACATTTGTTTTTGCACCAAAATATCAACATGTTAACACTCGATACAAATTCCAAAGATAAATGGATCCATGGGAGGTGGTCAGTCCATGTCACGAATCTAAAGGGAGACGGTGAATAGTCCAACAATCCCCTCTCAGCGTCACCCGAGGGGATTCAAACCTGGTCATGACTCTGATACCAATTGTTGGAACATGTTTTCCATTGTGCCAAAAGATCGACTTATTAACACCTGATACACACGGCAGAGATAAACGGATCCATGGGAGGCAGTTAGTCCATGTCACAAATCTGAAGGAAGACGTTGGTGATTAGTCCAACAGGTTTATGTCTAACCTTGGTAGAGAGCACTAATTTTTTTTTAAATGGTGTTTAGATATTCGAGAGGATTTTTTTATTACTATTTGGTTTATCATGGTATTGGTGATGTGGTTAAGTCATTGGACATAAAGGGTTTTGTTGATACAAATGGGGTAGGTGAGTTAGATAGTCGAAGGTCCGTTGGTGGTTATGTTTTCTCTCTATTTGGAGGTGCAATGAGTGGGGTGAGTAAAATATAGCCTATGGTTGCTTTTTCCATCAAAAAAGAAGAGTATACGACTGTTACACATGCATCTAAGGAGGCAATTTGGTTATAGGGACTTGGTACATGTATTGGTTTTGATTGCAAGATTATGAGAATCAGATGTGATGGTTAGAGTGCCATATGTTTGGCCAAAAATCTTATGTATCATGCTAGTACTAATAATGTTGATGTATAGGATAAATTTGTGTGAGAAATTATTGAGAATGGTAAGGTCTTATTAGAAAAATTTGTCACTTTGGATAATGTTGTAGATTCTCTCACAAAGCTAGTAACCATAGATAAGTTCTCTCAATGTAGGAAGGCCATGGTCCTTGATCATTATACTTGATTATAATGTTATGTATCCTTATTGATGTAATTGGAGTGTATAGTTCAAGTGGTAGAGTTTTAGAATAAGGTGGCATTAACCTTACAATCCTAAGTCATTTTCATGTGTCTCCATGATCCTTGGAATGTGTACTTGGACACCTAGGGTCATGAGAGATAAAAATGTTTAATATTTATTCACTTGTGACAAGTTATAATTATATTTATAAATTTTTCTAGTCATTGGTGGTGGTTACAAAGTTTAAATATAGATTCTTGTACTTGGGTGTCCAAATGGGAGATGATAGTCAAACCCTTGCACGTCGTTGCATGTTGGGGCACCAAATTTTGCATGTCGTGCATGTTATCCATCAGATATTTCAGGGGATAATAGAGAACTCAAATTTGACCAATTCTTATTGGTTGTGGGTTAGGTGTCCATGTGAATGCCATGCAATGATTTATTATTATTTACTAAGTTTACATGTTATCTACTAAGGAGGGCATATAGTTTTTCTCATGTGGTTTTACCACTTGTTTTGAGATACCACAATGGTATTCTTATCCCCAAATCTTCTATAAATCGATGTCTTGGGTTAACAGTATGCATGATTGTTTTGTAAGTTGTTGAAGTAATGAAGTGCTACTAGAATTCAAAGAGAGAATATGTATTATGGTAAACTCATTTGAAGTTTAATACAAGCTTTGGATCTCCTTGGGTGTGGAGTTTTTCTTGAAAGGGTTTCTCCCCATAAATTTTATGTCACTTGTGGTATTGTTTATTTCTTCATATTATTGTTAAATGTGCAATCACATAATCTTTGTGGATAATCTTAGAAAAATATTAGTATTGTGAAAGTTAATATTGCAGTAGTTTCACCTTGATTTTCAATATTACCTAGAATAACATCTAGTGAATTTATCAATATTCTAGTAGTTGTCCTCAAATCACAAATATTGTGATGAATATTTGAGCACCATATGCCACAACACACTCAGTACTAAAATCCTAGAGCCATGTACCCTAATTCTCTATATTAATTTATGTTCTTATTTAAATGAATGCATTTTAGTAATTATTTTTTGCTTAGTTCATATATCTAGGGTGACTTGATTATAATTTCTTGATTCATTACTTTATCCCTAAATTGTTTGTATAAGAATAATTTATTCTCATTCATTTAAATTATTGAACCTAAACGATGTTACATCCTTAGGGTTTTTAATGCAAACCAAAACCAAGACCCCAATGAGGGGTTGTTGGTTTGGACAACTCACCCATAAAAAAATGAGTTTGTTCAAGAATAAAATAACAAATTGAAGGAAAGTAATATTCAAATTATAAAATATTTTCAATTATCAAATACAATATTAATGCATACAATTGATTAGTTGTTATCGCTTAGGACACATATTCAAATTGCTCAGACCACTCCTATAACACGACTCACTAGATGGATCAAAATCTATCATAAAGCATAGAAATGGATAATAGAATCACTCACATACAAAATACTCTACCAAAACACACACCTTTGTACAATCATAAATGATTAACATACTTTAATAACTAATTTTTTTTATTAAAAAACACAACCAATGACATCAACTATGACTCATGTGTTATATTCAATATCTCAAAAAATAAATTCATAACAATTCCTACCAAAAATTCATGAAACCTTCTCCTTTTTCCCCTCCCATACTATGTATGATTTTGTAGAGATTTATCCTTTTTGTCGGAACCTCAATGCTTCGAGAATTTTAGGTAAAAAATCTAAACATTATGTAACATGCCCATTGTTCTACCCATTAATTTTTATTATGTTTTACCCACAAGTGAATAATTTAAGAAACCAACAGTTAGCAATAAAAAATTCTTATCTAATTCAATAAAAATATGCATATTGGAAATAACCTCATTCCAAATTTCCCCTTTGCATTACAACGAAACATTACAAAAACCCAAGTAATGATTTCATATTACATAATTTCATGATAACATTTCGTATTTACAATTTTCATAGAGATGGATACATACATAGCTTCTAAGAGCTTATTGATATAGAGAGATACAAATGGTCCAAATGTCCCAACATTGGTGCATACATTTTGGATGTCCCCATTCTTTGGTGCATACACTCTAGTTGTCCCCAATATGGGTGCATACATCCTCAAATCTTGGTCGCTAATTGTATGAGGGAGAGCATTACTCAAGTGATTTTCCACCAACCATGGAATTACTACAGCCCTCGCACACCTACCTAACTGGTAAGATGGCCCTACCCTTTGACGAAGAGATTGGTTTGCTAACCTCGTAAAACTAGCCTTCTTGGAGCTTGGTGTTGTGTCCTACATATATAGAGCTTCCTGTTGGAATCTGCCTCAACTTTTTGGTTGACCCATTTGAAGACTTAGGCATTTTCTCTTTGTTTCGAGCCTTTACCGCCATACTGCGGGCCACCCTGTTCAGCTGTTGGGTGGTGTTACCGCCTTACCGCAACGGTCTTGTTCGAGACTGGCGGTGGCGCGGTGAAGCGATGCCGGCTTGGTTGACAATTACCTCCTTACCGCGGAGGCGACTCGATGGTGGTGAGGTAGTGCGGTGAGCAACGAGCTGACAGAACATTGGCTTACCACCTTACTGTTGGGTGGTCCGTTCGGTGGCAAGGTATCGCGGTAAGCGGTGTAGTGGTGGCAGGCTGGCAAAAGATGTTTACCGCTGTACCACGGGCGGTGTTCGGTTAAGCCACGGTGGTACGATTGACGGTGATAAGTTGGTTGGCGGTCAATGTTGGCCATTACCGCCATACCGTGGGTGATGAGTTGTCTCACCACGGTGCCACGATAAGACCGTTGACGGTCTGTCTGGCAGTCACTGCCCTACCGCGTGGTGGCTTAGCGGCCCTCACGGTAGCACGGTTGACTGTTAGCGGTCTGCGAGGCGGTTACCTCCATACCGTGAGGTGGGCCTGACCAGGTAGCAGTAGTGTGGTGAAGTGAAGGGTGAGCTCAGTCGAGCTCTGCTTTACCGCGACAGGTGGTGACGAGCTCAATGGTAACGCGGTATGAGCTCAGACGGGCTCGGAGCTCAGTTGACCAAGTTGGACTCGGTGTCAATTCGTTCAAGCGAATGACAGGTTGGCACGTGGTAGGTTGATTGCATCTGGTTGGCCAAAGACCAAAGAGGTATTGACAGTTATTGCAGGGTGGAAATAGAACCTGATTAAGGTGATGGATTTATTGCCTAGGCAGCTCGATGCAATCGATGTAGATCAGATGCGTGCATGGGTGGCTCGATGCAAGGAGGATGACATGGGCAGATCTGTCAGTGATATCCTAAGGACGGTTTTGATTGTTTGGATAGGCTGTACATGTTGGCGCATGAAAAGAGATTAAGTAATCTCATGTGGACGTAGAGAAGATGAGAGCGATTAGAGAGAGAGACAGAGTGAGTGTTCAAACGGTCATGACTGTGAACACTTTGTCTCTCAGTTCTGCGAACATGTGAACTTGTGGAGGCCGAGTGGCTAGGATGGCCATGAGGCTGGCTATGACAGTCATTTTAGAGGAGCTTAAGGGAATCTACACAGTATGTCTTGAGTACATTGTAACTATGTGAGATTTTGGTTTGTGTAGCTTGTATTCTTTCTCTAGATGGACAAGATGTAATATCCTGAAGAGCATAGCTCCGTGTTTGTATTGTAACTGGTTTTATTATTGAATAATACAAGTGAGCTGAATATTTTGGAGGTGGGGTTTTTTACTTGAAAAGGTTTTCCCCACGTATATCTATGTATCATCATGTTTGTCTTTCATGGTTATCTGTTTGTGTTGAATTTGTCTATTTTTTTGCATTCACTTTCCTCAGTAGGATCAATGGGGGATACATGTAATGTCCCCTTCCTAGATAGTGCAACTGGTTCAGAGGTTAGCCTATCATTCTGATCCTCGTAGGCTGACAGATGTGTATAGAGGATCACTTGAGGCAGTTATCCGGTGCTCGGGAACATTATTCCTTCAGTTGATTCAGGTTTGGGCCCTGGCAGACGCTTCCAGAGTGATTTATAGATACTTACTATTTATAGTAAGTCAGGCAGGCAGGAGTTGCTATTTATAGCAAGGCACTTGGTTCAGTTGGCTCAGTTTCGACCCAGTTTGATAATCTGATGAGCAAACAGTGTTTACTTGGGCATTTAATGTTTATTAAAGTTTATTAATTTGACTTTATAATATAAAGTCACTTTAATGAAATATTAAAATTATTAAATGGCGAATTATAAATTATTTAATACTTTATAAAAGAGGGGTTAAAATAATAATTAAATGAGCATTTAATATTAATCAAAAGGGGCGCCATTTATTAAATATTTGTCCTAAGTCTAAAAAGGGCGAAATTCGTCATTTATTTAAATGATCACTAAAATGCCTTGGGTTGAATTTATGAAAGGGAGATATAAATACTGCCAAGACAAATCGAACTCATTATGTTATGATTATTCAAATTTGTCTTTTTCTCTCTAAGAGCATTTGGGTTTGTGAAACAAGGGTTTCTACAGATCAACAGGTTTTGAAGAACATTCCCTCTTCAGAATCAGGCATATTGAGGCTGTGAAATATCAGTTGAAGCTTGTCCATCAGTGTGACTTCATCCAGAAGTCATACAAAGCTTACAGTGGAGTTTTAAATTCAGTATTTTGGTTCTATTGTTCTTCAGACAAAAATCAATTTTTAGAGATTATCATTCATTGGCATCTGGCGCACTTCCCAATAAATGTATGACTGCATTTATTATTGTTGACAGGTCGTACCTTGCTGTTGTGAGGGCGTCTTTCTCTTGGCACTCAAAGCGCCTACCATCTCAGCCTCCAATCTTCACCATCTTGGACGCACAGGCAAGAGGAGTCCATTTCATCCACTATTCGGGAGGAGAAGTCAATTCTTTAGTTGGGCCGCACTTTTTATTCATACTTCTAGGTGGCTGCAAGTAATAACCAGGTTTTTGAATAAACAATATTGTTTTTACTTTCCATGGTACCCAGATAGCATTGTATTTGTCCAATAATGAGAATAAAATCTCCTGCCATTGCTCTGGGAGTTATTTCATGCATTGCTATTTATATATGAATTTATTTATATTTATTTCTCAAATTCACAAGTTCTTCATTGCTGCAAAAACCATACAAAGCATCAAAAATTCAGAAAACAAACAAAAACAATAGCAGTTTCATTCAGTGATTGGGTTGAGAGACACCTGGTCTCTTACAGTGGTATCAGAGCACAGAAGTCCTGCCAGCCTGTGCCTTTTCAGTCAGAAGTTTTCTTTTTAGATGCTTTTTCATGAGTAGGGACATTATTTTCTATAATAAGGGTAGAGGAACAGGCAAAGTTGAGGATTCGATAGGTCCACCCATTCCAGAAGGTGAGACAGTATCAGGTATTTTTGGTATTCACAGGTCTAGCTCTAGTAGCAATGAAAACAGTGTGACTACACTCATGGCAGATCAAGAGATTCCTAGAGATTCAGGGAAAGAAAAATAAAATGCTGAGATGACTGAGGTAGAATACAGTAGTAGACATGACAACATGATGGACATGATGTCACAGCTGATAGGTACCATGAGACAGTATACTCCGCTTCACCAACATTATATTTAGATAGGGCAGTCTAGTGGTTCGGGAGGCATAGATCAGCCACAGATGTCTGCACGACTGCAACTGTCACCGGTTGTTCACGAGCGTAGGCCTGGACAACCTACTTTTATTAGTAGGGAGGCACCACCGACTCCAGAGGAAAAACAACAGGGTCACCATACAGAGTTTCAGCCACAACATGGTACTTTAGTGGCAAATGTGACCAGACTTTTTGGAGAGTATTCGACTCTGGCTCCCGAGATTAGGTAGTCATTGTCATTTCATGAGTTCATGGATGTTCATAAGCCCAACGGTGGAGGTAGATTTGAGTGCAGAGCTCACCAGTACCAGCAACCACCACAGGTGAACAGAGATCTTCAGCATGCGGTGAGCAAGATTGTCTTGCCTTATTTTGATGGCTCGAATAAAAATTCAGCGAGGTCTTGGGTACATAAGTTAGAAAATTACCTATCTTTAAGACCTATGCAGGAGGACAAGGCCATTAAATTTGCCACACTACACCTCGATGGTTTGGCGCATGATTGGTGGCATCACGACATGTACTTATTGGGTCATCACTAGGTCACTACTTACCAGGAGTTCACGAACAAGCTCATTGAGCGATTTGATAAAAAGGATCTAGAACTTTACTTTAGAGAGCTAGCACAACTCAGACATACAAGTAGTTTGGATGCTTACATTGGAGAATTTCAGAAGATTGCAGTCATGGTGACAAGTATTTCAGAGAGAAGACTTGTTATTCTATTCACCAAGGGGTTATATGAACCGATGAGAGGTTGGGTCAAGGCATTTGATCCTCCCACCCTTCAGGAGGCAATGAGAAAAGCACGCAGCATGGAGCTTGCAGCACCTCACAGCAAGTTCTCTTCGGGTTCCACGCCAAACTCAAGGCCGAATAGATCTTTTGATAGAGATAGACCCTTTGACAGGAAGAGAGATCCACCTGATCCTAGGAGAAGTAATGCACCACCTTTTGACAGAGAGACATTGAATGATCTACGCAAGAAAAAGTTGTGTTTTTGGTGCAAGGCACCTTATGATGAAAAACACATATGCCCTCTTCGTCCTAAAGCCAAAAGTAACCAGATGGAGTGGTTTTATGAAGGGGAAGAGCAATCTGATCTGTCAGACCAGCAAGCTGATTCAAAGCATTCAGATGATGAAAGGTCTAAAAATGATAATGAACATGATGGAGGAAAGAAACTACAGGAGGCACACTTGACTAGTCTTCAGAGAGATGGCTCCTTTAGGCTACGTGGACTCCTAGCTGGTCAGAAAGTTATAACACCGCTTGACACTGGTGCAACGCACAACTTTATAGATGCACGTTTGGTTGAGAAGCATGGCATACAGACGAAAGATTTTGAGGGTATTCGAGTTAAGGTAGCTGATGGGTACACCCTTAAACGTGACAGGAAAATAACAGATCTTCCGATGCAGCTAAACAACTATGAGTTCAAGACTGAATTCTACGTTGTTAATATAGGGGACACTGATGTGGTACTTGGGATGGCATGGCTTCATGATTTGGGTGAGTTCACACTCAATCTTTGAGATATGGAAATGAAGTTTAAAGTTAATGGCAAGCCACATGTGATTAAAGCTATCAGGGATAACAACTTAAGAGTTGTTTCTCACAGACGGATGGAGAGGCTCATTTGTCATGATATGGTGGAGTGGGCTGCTGAATGTATGTTGATGCCCGCACAATAGGAACAACAAAAACATGAGTACCATCCCGACATTCAGGAGATAAGGATTAAACACTCTAAAGTGTTTAACGATATTCCACCGGGTAGACCTCCAGACAGAGGAACTGAATACATTATAGAGTTGGAGGAGGGTGCAAAGCCCATTATGATCACACCATACAGACATCTGAAATGCCTCAAAGATGAGATTGAGAAAACAATCAGTGAGTTGCTGGCTATGGGGCACACCAGCCTAGCAAATCACCTTTTTCTTCATCGGTTGTATTGGTGAAGAAAAAGGATGGATCACTACGAATGTGTATCGATTATCGTCAGCTCAATAAGAGGACTATTAAAAACAGGTATCCTATTCCCTGCATTGATGAGTTGTATGGTGCTATCTTCTTCATGAAGATTGATTTGAGATCGGGGTACCATCAGATTCGGATGAGGGAGCAGGACATAGAGAAAACCGCATTCAGGTGCCATTGCGGTCATTTTGAGTTCTTGGTTATGCCTTTCGATTTAACCAATGCTGCTACCACTTTTCAAGCTACGATGAACAGAGTTTTTAGTTCTCATCTGCGGAGATATGTATTGGTCTTCTTCGATGACATTCTAGTGTACAATAGGTCATGGGAGGAGCATTTAGCTCACTTGGATACAGTACTGGGTATTTTGGCTGAGGAATCCTTGTATGCAAAGGAGTCCAAGTGTGAGCTAGGCATGGCTGAGTTGTTGTATCTTGGGCACATCATCAGTGGCAAGGGAGTCAGTATGGACCCTGAGAAGGTCTGAGCTATAGTTGAGTGGCCAGTTCCAGAGAACCTTACCCAACTCAGAGGATTCATTGGGTTGTGTGCTTTCTACAGATGATTTGTTAGTGGGTTCTCACGACACACTGCACCCCTTACTGATTTGACAAAGAAGGGGGCTTCTACTTGGTCATCGCAGGCTTAGGAGTGCTTTGACAGGTTTAAGGTAATCATGACTTCATGTCCAGTGTTAGCACTACCAGACTTTACGAAGTCTTTTGATTTATTATGTGATGCCTCGGGAGAGGGCATCGGTGCCATCTTGATGCAGGAGAGACACCCTATTGCTTTCAAGAGCATAAAGCTTAGAGGACCTGCAAGATTTTATAGCATTTATGACAAGGAAATGTTAGCCATTATGCATGCTTTGGCCAAGTTCAGGCAATACCTAGTAGGCAGCAAATTCAGTGTGCGTACAAACCATAATAGTCTGAAACACTTCCTTGGATAGCGAGACCTAAATGAAAGACAACAGAAGTGGGTCATCATGTTGCAATCGTATGATTTTGATATTACCTTCATTAACGGAAAGCAAAATGTTGTAGCTGACGCATTATCTCGCAGACCTCAGTTGAATGTCATGGCACAGATTTCTAAGGATTGGAGGTACAGGATTATTGTTGAGTATGCTAAGAACCCATGGGCTTCTAGCATAGTTGATGGGACAGAGCAGGATAGTAGATATACCGTTGTGAATGGCTTGATCATTTGCAAGGGGCAGATTTTTTTGGTTCCTAATTCAAAAGTGAAGGATACAATTCTGAAAGCCTTTCATGATCTTCCTATGACGGGCGATCTCGGTTATTTTAAAACATATAAGTTGGTACGGGAGTGGTTCACTTGGAAAGGCTTGAAGACTGATGTGCTACAGTATGTACGAGAGTGTTCTATTTGCCAGTAGAACTAACAGGAACACACATATCTTGTTGGTTTGCTTTAGCCACTTTTGATACCAAACAGGAAGTGGGAATGTTTATCGATGGATTTTATCACGGGCTTGCTGAAGGCCCAAGGGAAGGATTGTATTTATGTGGTTGTTGATCGGCTAACAAAATATGCCCATTTCTTTCCGATCACCACTACATTCACAACATCACAGACTGCAGAGCTCTTCTTCAGAGAGGTTTTCTGGTTACATGGTTTGCCTTGGACTATAGTCAGCTATAAGGACAGTCGGTTCATGAGCAAATTTTGGCAGGAGTTGTTCAGACTCTATGGAACCGAATTGACACCTATTACCAGCTACCATCCACAAACAGATGGGCAGACGAAGATCGTCAATAAGTGGGTGGAAGGATATTTATGGAATTATATAGCTGGACAACAGAAAGCTTGGGTGAGGTGGATATACCTCGGTGAGTATTGTTATAACTCCACCCAACACATGACTATACAAATGACACCTTTTATGACATTATACGAGTATGAGGCGCCCAACCTTTTGGATTTGGTGTTGAGTGATAGCAGAGTGCCCAACGCAGGGGATATGTTGTAGGATCAACAGGATATTTTGAGGTCTCTCAGGGACAATATTCAGTGAGCACAAAATCAACAGAAACAGTATGCCGATTAGAAAAGGGTTGAGTGTTCTTTTGCAGTGGGTGACATGGTGTATCTCATGTTACAACCATACCGACAGTCCACTCTGCGGAAGAGTGGTGCAGAGAAATTGAAACCTCATTACTATGGTCCATTTCGAGTCATCAGACGAGTGGGTGAGGTTGCGTATGAGTTGGACTTACCAGCGAATAGCGAGGTCCACAACATGTTTCACGTTTCTCGCCTAAAGAAGGCATTGGGTCAGCATGTGATACCCTCTCTAGTTCTGCCACCCCTTGATGATGAGGGGAAGTTGATACTAGTACCTGAGGCCATCCTCAAGGTTAGAGAGAGACATCTTCAGAGGCAAGTGATCAAGGAATATCTGATCAAGTGGAGAGATTTTCCAGTTGAGGATGCTACATGGGAGTTTGAGGAGATTTTACAGCATCCGGAGCTGAGATTGCTTGAGGACAAGCAATTTCAGGGAGGGCAGACTATAATGTCCCCTTCCTAGATAGTGCAGCTGGTTCAGAGGTTAGCCTATCATTCTGATCCTCGTAGGCTGACAGATGTGTGTAGAGGATCACTTGAGGTAGTTATCCAATGCTCGGGAACTTTACTCCTTCAGTTGATTCAGGTTTGGGCCCTGGCAAACGCTTCTAGAGTGATTTACAGATACTTACTATTTATAGTAAGTCAGGCAGGTAGGAGTTGCTATTTATAGCATGGCACCTCGTTCAATTGGTCAGCTCAGTTTCAACCTAGTTTGATAATTTGATGAGCAAACAGTGTTTACTTGGGCATTTAATGTTTATTAAAAGTTTATTAATTTGACTTTATAATATAAAGTCATTTTAATGAAATATTAAAATTATTAAATGGCGAATTATAAAGTATTTAATACTTTATAAAAGAGGGGTTAAAATAATAATTAAATGAGCATTTAATTATTAATCAAAAGGGGCGCCATTTATTAAATATTTGTCCTAAGTCTAAAAAGGGCGAAATTCATCATTTATTTAAATGATCACTAAAATGCCTTGGGTCGAATTTATGAAAGGGAGATATAAATACTACCAAGACAAATCGAACTCATTATAATATGATTATTCAAATTTGTCTTTTTCTCTTCGAGAGCATTGGGGTTTGTGAAACAAGGGTTTCTATAGATCAATAGGTTTTGAAGAATGTTCCCTCTTCAGAATCAGGCATACCGAGGCTGTAAAATATTAGTTGAAGCTTGTCCATCAGCGTGACTTCATTCAGAATTCATACAGAGCTTACAATGGAGTTTTTAATTTAGTATTTTAGTTCTATTGTTCTTCAGACAAAAATCAGTTTTCAAAGATTATCATTCATTGGCATCTGGCACACTTCCCAAGAAATGTACGACTATATTTATTGATGTTGATAGGTCGTACCTTGCTTTTGTGAGGGCGTCTTTCTCCTAACACTCAAAGCGCCTACCATCTTAGCCTCCAGTCTTCACCATCTTGGATGCACAGGCAAGGGGAGTCCATTTCATCCACTATTCGGGAGAAGTCAATCCTTTAGCTGGGCCGTACTTTTTATTCATACTTCTCGGCGGCTTCAAGTAATAACTAGGTTTTTGAACAAATAATATTGTTTTTACTTTCCATGGTACCCGAATAGCATTGTATTTTTCCAATAATGAAAATAAAATCTTCTGCCATTGCTCTGGGAGTTATTTCATGCATTGCTATTTATTTCTCAAAATCGCAAGTTCTTCTTTGCTGCAAAAACCGTACAAAACATCAAAAATTTAGAAAACAAACAAAAACAATAGCAGTTTCATTCAGTGATTGGGTTGAGAGACACCTGGTCTCTTACAATACAACTGTGCCTGCTTCCGTTTTATGGCATAGTTGTTTGTGTCTTTGTTGTGATTTTGAATTGAAATCACTAAGGCACTGTTGTCTTAGATGCTAATCTTGATGACAAAACTGAATCCTTATCCCCAACAAGTGGTATCAGAGTTGGTTGAAGGAGGTCTAGGCTTGATGATACTAACAAGTGGTATCAAAGTCTTCTCTTAGTTGCTGAAGTTTTGGGTTTTCTCCTGTGTTGATTTCTTAGCCTGGTAAGCTTGAGGAAGTCTGGAGAAATCGGTTGGTGATTGATCCTTCAATGAGTGGAAGTGTGTTCTTTTTTGATTCAACACATAGTTTGAAAGATGTTGGAGATGATTGGAGTTGGTCATGTTGTTGCAACATGGTCTGAGGCTCTTGGCTTGTAGCAAAGTTCCTGATGCAAAGGGCGTGAGGTATGTTCATGGCTGAGTTGCAGCGAAGCGTGGTGTCCATACTAGGTGTCTGTGTGAGAGGCTCCCTGGTGGTATGGGCTTGCTTGTGTTGTTATTTCGGCCATGGAAATGGTGTGCTTATGCTGGGTGTTCTGACTTAGCACTAAAAGCATTTGCTCTGCTGCTCTGATTGCATGGTGGCTATGAAGTGACCTTGGTGGTTTGCAACTTCTTGATAGCCTGGTTCTCCCTTTTGCCTGTGCATGATTGTGGTGTTGGAACTGGTCTGAAATGGACATGTTGTTCCTGTGTGCCTTTGTCTTGCACTTGCATGGTTTCAGATTCATGTCTTTGGCTTTGGAGGTTTTGTGTAGATTTTCCTAAAAATTCTATGATGCATCTTTCATGTTCTTTCATTGTTCTGGTTAACCGTGATGGTTGTGTGTAGACTCCCAAGTCGTCCAGATGAGCAATGAAGATGGAGATGCGTGGGTGTTTTATAAACACTGTGGTTTTGCAGGTTTTACACGGTCAAGATAAAACTTGCATTGTGTGGAGCTGTTGTCTGCTATTTTCTAGATCTTGGATTTTGGGGTGTGACTGGATGAGACAGTTGTAGTTTGACTTGTTTGGAGGAGAGTTATCTTCTCTACATGAGAATGTTGGTATGTGTTCTTTCATTCAACATTTATTGTGGTGTTGCTTGCGGGCTTCCTGGAATTTGGTGCTTGGAGTTGTGGACGTGACTGGCAAATCAGATATGTTGCTAATCTGGTGTTTGAGTCTTTTGTGTCTGCCTTGGCTATTCTCTTTGATAATCTCAGTTTTTTACTTTCTAGTGCGATGATAGATTTACAGGTTTACATTTGGTTGCATCCACGAGTTGTGCAATGTTGTGGGTTGTCCTTACCTACATGTTTGTTGTGAGACAACTCGAAAGTGGACTGTCTATATCCATGAGGTTGTAACTGTGTAGTGCAGATCTGTTAGCTGACCTTGTCTTTGGTCACTTGTGCATTGGCGTGGCTATTTTGAGATGAGAGGAGGGATGGCGTTTGAGTACCTGAATAGTCAGTGATGGGGATCTGAAGCATGTGAATCACGATGTCATGGAGAGCTGGATACACTGGCAAAGTGTAAGCTTTTGACAGTGATGGGGTGGTCGGTCATGGTGCTTGGAAAGCTCGGTGTCACAGTTCAGTGGGAGCTTTAGCAATGACTGTGGATTCATCACTCAGTGGTGAATGATCTTCTTTGGTGCTGCAGAAGAGTTCTTTCGTATTTGCATGGTCACTATTTGAAGATGTGCAACATCTTGGAGCCATGGAGGACCTTGGTAGTCTTTAGCTGAGATGTTGGTGGTGCTTGACAGGTGATGTTGGTTTAGAGTTTGTTTGCTTTATGTCATGGTATACTCTTGCTTGTGCATTAGAGTTTTGGCATGTTGCTTTGCTCTTGAGACCATGGATAGTTCACTTGAAGCATGGTATCTCCTAAGGTGGATGTGTAGATCATGGTGTCATGATAAGTTCTTGTTCAGCTGGTTTGGAGCTTTGACAATGGTCTGGTGTTTCTTTTTGTTTTGAGTGCATTGGTCACATGCTAGTGAACTTCATGGTTGCTGCAGTATTGCAGATTGGAGTCAACATGAGATGACAGGTTGCTGATACTCATGGATGCATGGAGAATAAGGTGAGTCTGAAATTCTTTTGAGAATTTTGTTGTTTCAGCTAAGAGTCCGAGAAGCTTGCACCTTGGTTGAATGCGAATTCAACAGAGACCTTGAAGGAGAATGCTCTTAGGTAAGTCACGGTGACTTGTATATCCTAGAGGAGCATGTTTTCTTTTCTCTTTGGTCTGCTTGGCAGTGTTCCTGTGAAAGGTATTTGCCCATTATACTTTTCAAGTGTGTTATGATTTATCTTTCATTGGTATGAATCTTGAGTTGTTGTTTTAAGATTTTGGAGGATTCATAATGGAATATGGATAGCATTGGGCATCTCCTTGTGCTTTTGAGGACTGACCGGAGATGGTTACATGGGTAAGTCTGATCTTCTTTGAGGTGCTTACAACCATGGTTTTGTTGGATGTTGTTAAGGCTTTTCCCTCTGGGATGTGAAGAAGATCATTCTTGTCACAGCTGGCATATAGAAGTGTTTGTAGAAGGGCATGCTCTGATTTGTTGTTTCTCTCTAATATGGTCTTTTCTTCTCGAATGTTCTTGACTTAAGATGTAAGATGTCTTTGTGGAGCCGTGTGGTCCCTTGTGGTCATGTGCTATCACTTCAGTGATGAAGCGTAGGTTCCTGTGACCTCTTTCTTTAGTCAGATTTGGAGGACCTTGGAAGAAAGGTGGAAAGTTGTTGAGAGAAACATTTCTTGCAGCAGGTGGTTGCAGGTTGTGCATATCAAAGTGGGTGTCCCTTGTATCTACATGGTTACTTCTTCTACATGCAGGGTTTGGTGGACTTAGTATGCCTGGATCATGTGTGATGGTGCTTTGTTTGCACTCATCTGGACAGTGCCCTTGCAGTGGGAGTACTTAGACGTGTTTGGTCTATGACTGGTTGACACAGGGTGCTTGTTTATTGTTGAGATGGGTGGTTTTATGATGGCATGAGTCTGTTGCTGGTTTTCATACCTTTGAGATATGTGTGGTTGGATGGATTAGCACGAGTTGTGGGTGCTATGTTCAGCCGCGTGGGTTTGGTTAGTTGGATGAGGACAGTCAGGTCACTGGTTGTTGTTCTGGTTGATTGGTGTTCTTGTTCTGGAGAATTGCGGTCCATGTCCTGTTTCTTGTGCTTGTGTGGTGCCTTGATGTTTGCTGTTGTTTTTCCTTTTGTCGCCTGAAGGGTCTTTTGCTTGGGTTCCTGAGACTGGTGTTGTTTTTCCTTGGCTTGTTCCTTTTCCTATGCTGGATGTTTGAAGCAGGTGCTTGAGATGGTGGACATTTTTTGAATGTCACAGCAGAGGTCTTGGTTGGAGCGTGAGAGCATGTTTTTTATCCTTGTTCGAGTTTTGGATGATGTCTGAAAGTCTTTGGTAAGTGGGAGATTGTTGGAATCTACCTCAACTTTCTAGTCGACCCATTTGAAGACTTAGGTGTTTTCTCCTTGTTACGGGCCTTTATTACCATACCGCAGGCCACCGTGTTCGGTTGTTGGGCGGTGTTACCACCTTACCACAGCGGTCTTGTTCTAGACTAGCGATGGTGCGGTGAAGTGGCGGTGGCTTGGTTGACAGTTACCTCCTTACCGCAGAGGTGGCTTGGTAGTGCGGTGAGCGGCGAGCCGACAGAGCGTTGGCTTACCACCTTACCTTTGGGTGGTCCGTTTGGTGGCGAGGTATCGCGGTAAGCAACGCAATGATGGCAGGCTGGAAGAAGATGTTTACCGTTGTATCGCGGGTGGTGTTTGGTTAAGCCGCAATGGTGCAGTTGACGACGACAGGTTGGCTAGCGGTTAGCATTGGCAATTACCGCCATATCATGGGTGGTGAGTTGTCTCACTGCGGTGCCATGGTAAGACCGTTGATGGTCTACCTGGTGATCACTGCCCTACCGCGAGGTGGCCTGGCGGCCCCCATAGTAGCACGGTTGACTATTAGCGGTCTGCGAGGTAGTTACCGCCATACCGTGAGGTGAGCCTGACCGGGTAGCGGTAGTGCGGTGAAGTGAAGGGTGAGCTCGGTCGAGCTCACCACTTTACCGTGGCAGGTGGTGACGAGCTCGACAGTAATGTGGTATGAGCTCAGACGGGCTCGAAGCTCGGTTGACCAATTTGGACTCGGTGTTAGTTCGTTTAGGTGAATGACAAGTTGATTGCATTTGGTTGGTCGAAGACCAAAGAGGTATTGATAGTTATTGCAGACCGTGGAAATAGAACCCGATTAAGGTGATGAATTTATTGCCTGGGCGGCTCAATGCAATCAATGTAGATCGGATGCGTGCCTGGGTGGCTTGATGCAAGGAGAATGACATGGGAAGATCTGTCAGTGATATCCTGAGGACAATTTTGACTATTTGGACAAGCTGTACATGTTGGCGCATGAAAAGAGATTAAGTAATCTCATGTACACGTAGAGAAGATGAGAGCGATTAGAGAGAGAGACAAAGTGAGTGTTCGAACGGTCATGACTATGAACACTTTGTCTCTCAGTTCTACAAACATGTGAACCTGTGGAGGCCGAGTGGCTGGGATGGCCATGAGACTGGCTATGATAGTCATTTGAGAGGAGCTGAAGGGAATCTACACAGTATGTCTTGAGTACATTGTAACTGTGTGAGATTCTAGTTTGTTTAGCTTGTATTCTTTCTCCATATGGACAAGATGTAATATCCTAAAGAGCATAGCTCTGTGTTTGTATTGTAACTGGTTTTGTTACTGAATAATACAAGTGAGCTGAATGTTTTGGAGGTGGGGTTTTTACGTGAAAAAGATTTCCCCACATATATTTGTGTATCATCATGTTTTTCTTCCATGGTTATCTGTTTGTGTTGAATTTGTCTATTGTTTTGCATTCACTTTCCTCAGTAGGATCAATGGGGGATACAACTGTGCCTGCTTCCGCTTTATAGCATAGTTGTTTATGTATTTGTTGTGATTTTGAATTGAAATCACTAAGGCACAGCTGTCTTAGATGCTAATCTTGATGACAGAACCGAATCCTTATCCCCAACACTTCCATATAGTGGCTAAAGCCTAGATGTATGACAATCTCAGCCTAGTATAAAAACTTGGATCACAATGAACTGACAGTGTAAATAGTGGCTACTTACACTACTTTGACCAAAGTATTTGTCACCCAGAATTTTGAGTAGAGGTCATATGCTCACCCACCTTTCTAGCTCAATTTAGTTTTGACCATTCATACTCTTTACGTACATTTTGTCTAAAAAGAAAGTGATGACATAACAACTTGACTAACTAGGTTACACCCTTCTCCATGTATTATTATAACCTTAGGAATAACCAAGTTATCAACACATATGAACATAACATCACAACATTAAGGGACTCCATTTCAAAAAGTATGATCTCATCACTAAATGACCTCGATCAAAAGTATAATCTTCAACAGTAAATGACTTCAATCATAGCTATAATCAACATTCAAATGATCAATCGAGTCATATAAGTTAATCCCAACCTATTTGCTAATAATCAAGTAAACAACCCAACCAAATATGTTATTCCTAGCCTAGGGTTTCAATCAAAAGTGATGTGACGATCAAGTGATCATAAACAAATCATAAAACCTCTCTTCGTTCAATATGAATCAATATTCACATGTTTATAATGTTCACTACATTTGTATATAATATGGAGGGAATTAGTTTGGGAGAAGTTTGTGCTTTTGCACCTACAAGTCCTCTTCTTTATACGACTTTGGGTTGTTGGAACGTGAGTCCTCTTATAGAATTTTGTGAATAGGAATAGACTCATAATTAGGAAATAAGAAAATAACATAATCTGAAATACATTTTCAACCCTAATGTTGAATATTTTTATAACCATTAAGTACACACCCTGACCCTAGGGAAAAGACTATCTTCCTACTTTCAAGGAGTTATGAGTAATCAATCAAGTATAGACTAACAACATGGTTTGCATAATGTCACAACCTATCAATGATGACATGTCTATTATACCATCATTCCCATTGTATTTCTAACCTTAATATCCACAAATGTTTACCTAGCATCATAAGCTAACCACTTCAAGATAGAACTTCAATGTAATATTAATTTCCATACTTCACAATTCATGCAACATATGTATAGTCTTAATAAATTAAGTAAAGTTCCAATAGCAACATAACCAAGCTCAGATTCCAAAATAGTATATATATAATTATTTCCAAATAAAAGGGTTTCACCCAATTCAAGACTCAACCAAGAATCACACAAGATTATTCAAATCATCTTAACACATTTAAATCAATCCTTTCCAAACAAGGCATCCAAAAAAAAAACCTTTCAAACATAAATAGTAAAGGAATAGTAATTAGCATGCCTGTATTAAAAGATCCAACTAATATTACTTCCTCCCTAGCTCAAATCCACAAGCCCACTTGTTACTTCTTTTAAGTTCAACCTATCTTCCACTTCTAGCCTTTTACCAATTCTCTCAACAATTGCAAAACCACAAAATAACTCTATATCTCACAAAGCTCTCAAAATACTTTTGCACAAAAAATAACAATGGAGAAATTAGAATGAAAAAGTGTAACAAATGGTAGAGAGAGCACCTCTATATATACTTAAATTTGACCATCATAATGCTACAAACAAGCTAACAAATTTGTCACCTTCCTATTCAAATGCATCGACTCGATTGATTTAAAATCTTAGATTGCAACACATAACAATCCTCTTATTTCCAATTTCATAGAATGGATGAGTCAACTTCATTGTTGTGACAACATGACTCTTTTATTGAGTCAAGGCACCTTGATGCATTACTAAAGGTTTCCTATTTGATTGCAAGTCGACTACCCTTACAAATTTTTTCCATCTATGCATTGACTGATTTTTATGCTTATCATATAGCTTTATGTTGGTTTATGGTGCAACTATTTATCTCTTACCATGGCATTGCATATTACTTGCCCCCTATTATGTTGTATGTTGGAATTCAATATTAACAATTGAAACATAATGCATTGCTTTATTATAGTGCCATTTAAGTGCTTACTACCATTCACTTTGCATACAAATAATATAGTAATAATATGTGTCATCTAACGCGCTTTCATACATACTATGTTGTTGTTTTCACATGACTTTTAGCTCAACATTTACAAGGTTTATACTCTGCATTCAAAATATAACTTATATACTACGTGTTTTGTTTCAAATCTCTCCTTTATTTATGCGTTGCATATATTCACTATTTTGTTAGCTTTAAACTTTTTTCCTAAGCGCTATTCATACGTGCTACACATTTACTACTTGTTGGCTTTGTTTAAGTCTTGTTCTCTAATATGGCCGCGCCATATATGCGCCCCTATTTATTTTAAAATAAATCAAAATAATTTTAATTATATATTATTAATATATATGTAACATAACATCCTATATATATAAATTTATACTTGTTTATTTAATCATTATTTTGTTAATCATATTAACATATATTCATTTAAACGTATATTAATATATATGTATGTATGTACATTTATACCTTTACGTACGTATATACATATATATTATTACATACATATATATCATTATTTTAATATCAAAACAAACAAATACACACATATATATTCATCGATCGGTGTTTATACATGAAATGTACATACATATACATATATGTACATTTCATGTATAAATACCAATCGATGAATATATATATCATTGATATCCTCTTACATATGAGTTATCCATGCATGGGTACACGTAAGTATTTCTACTTACATATATGCATGCACGTATACATTCACATGCACAAGTTATCGTTATATATAGATATATACATCTCATGTATATATATTCATTGATTAATATATAAACATGTAAATACACGAAGAAGAATTCAAGCCCAAAATACGGGATCAAGACACATGATTCAACCAAAGCAACAATCATAGAATCAAAGACCAAAACCAAAACCAATCAAAGATGACCATACAATCCAATATATCCAAGACTTCAAATAAGGGTTTACTCACTAAATACCGACTATCTTGACTCATCTTAACCAAACTAGGGTATGAGTGTGTATGCTCAGTTAGGCTCATTAAGGGTTACCATACCAAGTTCTTCTCTTGAGTGATACTCCCCCTCTCCTACTTGAGGCTTGAAAACTTCCTGCATCCAACTTAGTGCATCACAAAGGTAGTTAGCTATTCACATGGAATTCGTTTGCATCATCAAAGAATTAAAGTATTCATATTGCAATACATATTCATTTATCGCATTTCCATCAGTATAAAACATAATAACAACTTAATGCATATTTAAGTATTTCATTCACATATCAAAGTCATGATTTCACATTTATCACCATTTTTACTCATGAAGGTAAAAGTAACTTGGTAACTAAGAAATGAGGTGTAACACATTACCAATATCACTTACCTTAAAAGAAAGGCATTATTAGCCCCTAATCCATGATGGGATTTGGTTACAAGAATCTATATCAAATTTGAAGTGGAATATGCTATAATTTATAGAATAAGTATAAATAAGATTAATTGTTGCATTTGTATTGTGCCAAATGTAGAGGATTCTCCTTACCACTGTCCATCTAAAATGAAAATCCTACTCCAGATTCTCATTGCCAACCTAATAATAATATGCCACCATAAATTAAAAGAAAACATACAAAATTATTAGAGATGAGGATAGATTGTTGGACTAATTTCCAGCATCTCCCTTTGGATTCAAGACATGGACTAACTACCTCTTGTGGATCCATTCATCTTTGGTGTTTGTACCAAACGTTAACATGTCGATCTTTTGGTGTAATGAAAAACGTGTTCTAAAAAATGGTATCAAAGTCGTGGTCACGAGTTTGAATCCCCTCGAGCGAAGTTGAGGGGGGGATTGTTGGACTAATCACCAGCATCTCCCTTCGGATTTGGGACATGGAATAACCGCCTCTTATGGATTCATTTATCTTTGGTGTTTGTATTAGGCAATAACATGTCGATCTTTTGGTGCAACAACAAATGTGTTCCAACATAGATGTGTTGAGATTAGCCAAGATCTGAAAGCATGAATTGATAACCTTACACAAGTGAACAATGAAGCACAATAGTTTGTTTATCTATAAAGTGAAGAGTGCAAAAAATTTACATGAGAGCCTTGCATGTATAGGCAAGGTAGAGGAGGTAGGAAGGTAAGACTAAACTACTAAATACCCCTCCAAATATGGAACACTTGTGAGCTCACTTGAAAAGTGTGTGAGAAAGGAGCAAGTAGAAAGCATGCATACAATAGGTGTCTCAAATGGTGAGGACACATGTCTCAACCATATAAAGTGAAACAAAAGCATAAAATACTTACGTAAACTTAAGCTAAGTGTGAATAGGTCAATCCTAGAAAGTAGATATCCTAAATAAACATGTAAAGACATTGTTTATATTAACATCCCCTTAAGTGCGACTTTGGGAGTAATATATGCAAATATGATGAGTCCTAGATACTAGGTCATGTTAAGTACTCATGTAAAAATTTCTCATAAAGCAAAGTAAAGGAAAAAAACCTAGTGGCAAATAAAAATCCCTATCCAAAAGAAAAATTATGCAAAAGCAATGAAATGTACAAGCAAAGATGATAGACGAAGAACTTGTGATGACCCACTGAGGATTAATTCTAGCACAAAGTGTTGGAAAATAGTGCATAACATAGATTAATATTTAATATAAATAATGTAAGTGATTATGCAATAATCACTTTAGTTAGTAGAGATTAGTTGTTGGGTGGTTTTGGGCAGTTAGTAGGTTAAATGGCTATATAAAGCCATTGAATGTAATAATGGAGTGTAATGTGAATCACTAATTTTTAATTCAAGAGCAATCTCATTTTTTCTCTCATTTCAATATGGTATCAAAGCAGGTTCTCTTGACCTCCTTTTTTTCCTTCCATTTGTTTGTCTTCATCCAAAGTAGTTCATTCAAGGGCCAAGCAGTGTAGACCACGTGTAACAACCATTGTTTTCCGTTCACCATTCTTGCATTTTTTCAACAAAGGAGCAATGCAAACCACGTGCAAATCTGTGACATTCATCACTCATTTGCTTTTTTTCTCTCTTTCTATCTTGGTCACTCCCTCCATTGTTTTTCCTCCATAATGTTTATGTTCATTTTCAAAATCTAAAAAATATATATTTTATCCCCCAATCTATTGCATAAGCGTGTTTATATCAGAAACCACTAGGGTTTTGAAAAATTTAGAAGTGCCTTGTAATGAATGTGATTCATATTGCCAACATCGCTTTTATATGTTGCATATCAGACGACTCTTCTCTTGTACGAGACTTCATTGAAATTCATTATTGAAGCGTTGAACTCCATTCTATGCTCTGGTGTGCATTGAGTGCGACTGTTTCTATGGATGTCACTTTATTGTGTATTGAACGAGACTGTATCTATGGATGTTGCTCTACTCTTTGGTTGATTTCACTGTGGTCTTTATTCATATTGGAGTATCGGGATATTCTATGTTGGTTGACCATTGGAGTGATTACAATAAAGGATGTGTGGTTTGTGCGTGCTAAAAAGAGGCGTTTGGGGCACAAAATGGATAAATTGAGATCTTCAAAGTTGCGTTCTCTATTCGCCAATCTTCTATCATTCAAATGCTAATCTATATTGGCTACGATGAAGGGGTATCGACTATTAAAGAGGCATTCAAATATAAGGAAATTGACTTGTTTGGTAACATATTATCTTGGATTATGTGAGCCAATTGCCCATGGAGGATTAGGTTTTGATTTTATTGTCAATACTTCCATCCCAGAAATGTGGCTATGGTTCATTCAAAATGTTCTAGATCATGCATGGAATATGCATACGATTGTCAATGCTTTGATAAAAAAAATTTAGAAGACTAAAAAGATGCTAGTTTATGCATAAAATCATACACAATTTATTATGGGCCCAAACAATAGATTCAATAAGTTCTTGCCAATATCCATGACCACAAAATAGGAACATTAAACTAAAGGCACAAACAAAATGAGCACCTAAGAATAAAAGACCATATGCAAATAATGAAGAATCGTAAGATTGGATTACTTTAGAAGCTTGTGCCCATAGAAAATCAAGGAGCCACCCATTAATTGTAATGGATCTCTATGCAAAGTTTCCTCCTATAATATGAGTTACCACTCCTTGATCATTTATTCTACCCCAAACATCGGACTGCATTTTCTAGCTAAAATGAAACATTACTACCAAAATTGCATTATACATACAAAATAACCCTAGAAAGACATGATCCCATGTAGATACTTGACATGTTCCTCCTCTACCAAGCCCATCATAAGGAAAATGAAAACCAAGATTGACTTTATCAGGTATTAAACGAGAACTACGAGCAAATAAAACACCTTTAAGTAATATTAATATAGTCACATGGATAGTAAATGCATGAATATGATGTACTAAAAAATCAGCAGTTCCTAATGGAATAGGTAACAAAGCTACTTTGGCACCTACTGCTACCAAATCACCACCTCCCTAGGTTAAGTTGGTGCTTGTTGTTGCATAAGGAGTTGTCAAACTAGGTGCTAAAGCATGAGTGTTTTGTATCCATTGTATGTATATATTATGTTTTGTACAAGAAAACCTTCTTTAGATTTTCCTAAGATTTTTGGAATTCATTTATTCCTCTTAGGAGTAGCTTATTTCAAATTCAGAGCATTTCATGTAACAGGTTTGTATGGCCCTGGAATATGGGTGTCTGATCCTTATGGACTAACTAGAAAAATACAACTTGTCAATCCGACATGGGGAGTTGAAGGTTTTGATCCTATTATTCTGGGAGGAATAACTTCTCATCATATTGTAGCAGGTATATTGGGTATATTAGCAAGTCTATTCCATCTCAGTGTTCATCCTCCCCAACGTTTATACAAAGGATTATGTATGTGTAATATTGAATCTGTCCTCTCCAACAATATTGCTGTCGTGTTTTTGCAGCTTTCATTGTGGCCAAAATAATGTTGTATGGTTCTGCAATCACTCTAATTGAATTATTTGGTGCTACTCATTACGGGATCAAGGATACTTCCAACAAGAAATAGATCAACGGGTTTGTGTTGGTCTGGCTAAAAATCTAAGTCTATTAGAAGCTTGGTAAAAAATTCTTGAAAAACTTGCTTTTTATGATTACATTAGGAATAATCCATCTAAAGGGGGGTTATTCAAGGCGGGTGCAATGGACAATGGAGATGGAATTGTTGTTGGTTGGTTAGGACACCCTAGCATAATCAATAAAGCTAACAAGTAAACAAGATATTGAGATAGCGACTAAGGTTGCAGTTTCCATTGGTAGGTAATCCTATGTATGTATCTATACATAATATACAAAGTTAATTAGATCTCAACCAATACTATTATTTTTATGGCTACACAGACCATTGACGATACTTCCAAAATTAGACCAATACAAACTACTGTAGGAAATTATTTAAAACCATTTAATACAGAATCTGGTAAAGTTGCTCCTAAATGAGGAACTACTCCTTTTATGGGTGTTGAAATGGCTCTTTTTTTAGTATTCTTATGCATTATTTTGGAGATTTATAATTCTTCCATTTTATTAGACAAAATTCCAGTTAGTTGGGGCTAGAAAAACTAGAAAATCCACACGGATCCCGATTTCATCCAAAAGAAAAAGAATTAAGAAATAATTTTTTTGAATAGCTTTCATTTTTAGGTTATTATGTTTCAGTAGTTTGATCGTGTAATTACTTTTATCTAAGGATTTTTGGAATTATGGTTGCGCGACTTGTTAAAATTGACCTCTATTCTAGTACAAAAAACTAGTATGTTGTCTTCATTAAATAAAGATAGTCCTTCTACATTGTTAGATGTTGCTCTAATAGTTAATATCTGGAGCATGAGGTAATATATTCAAGAAAATTTGAACTATGGTTTATGCCTATTTTTGAGACCTCGTGACCAAGTTTCTCAATAATTGGAAAAAGCCATGATAATAAATTCAGGGATCTCTCTTCCTTTTTATAATAATGCCTACTAAAGAATGAAAGTATTTCATTTTCTTTAGTTAGTCTATTTCATTAAGTAAGAATGAATTGGAAAGGTTATAACCCATAAAACCTTTCGAGTATTCAAAAAATCATCGGGGTGAAATGAAAATCTTAGGTTTAGATTTATTCATCTATTGAGATCTCGACAAGATAATTCCTATTGATCATCCATACTAATTTTTTTCTAGGTGATTTATATCACGAATAGGATACAATATTGTTCAAAAGGCCTATAGCGATTTATTTTGTATAACAATGAGCCAACTTGAAATTTGAGCATTATCACTATCAAGTTTATTTTCCTTCTTATTGTAGGAAATCATGGATTATTGTGAATCCTCTTCCTTCATACAAAGAAATGAAATACCAAATATTATTTTATTTTACAAACCATGTATGTTGTTCAAAAAAGTATTTGGGTGTTCTTGTTTAAGCCATATGAAAGGAAATTTTCATATATGATTTTTTAGAGGGGGAATTTGAGTTTACCTATCTCAATAAAGTATATGATTGGTTCAAAGAGTGTCTCAAAATTCAGGTGATTGCAGATTATATCGTATCATGGTGCGAACAAAATACGAGCAATAATACTAAAAAAATGCCCTTTCCAACACAAATAACAGAATGTGTGAGGGATTCAATTATTTGAGGAAAATAGAATACAAGCAATAATGCTAAAAAATGTCCTTTCCAACACAAATAATGGAATGTGTGAGGGATTCAATTATTTGAGGTAGGTCATATTTAATCAGGGTATGTTTCAAGTTACACAATGGTGTGCTTAGTAACTCTTTCACACTTGACTAGCCATAATAAAAAAATCAACTATGATCTTAAAATTGGGAGTGAGTATCCAGTGAAGCTCCTTTGGGAGTGAGTATCTAGCCAAGCCCTTCATGGAGTCCTGTAGTATCACTCCGACCCTTAGAGGAGTCCTATAATTACTTTTCATGAAGTAATATCCTATGCGAGAAGAGACTGAAATAAACCCCATACTGGTTCTGGCGTTGTGCTAGAAACAACGACAAACCAACAATGTAGAGGACAAGTGATGTAGAACAACCCTCTTCACTGGCAAGACTCGCTTGAGAGACTAGATCTTCCATTTTTTTTTTCCAATACCATCTATGTACTTGTAAATAAATTTTAAATCTATTTTCTACGTGACCTAATCTTTTAAAATTCCACATGCATCATAAATGATTCTTTGTGTTGCACAGTAAGAAAGTAACAAGTTTCATCTCTTATTTATAGCATAAAACGACATGGCATGCCTTCTGTGTGTTCTCTCTTGAGAAAGGAACAAGTTTGGCGTGTTATTTATATAAATGAAATAAGGCCTATATTCATTCTAGTGAATGTACAACTATTTGAACCTGTATCGTAAAACATCTCTTATGCTTTTTGCACGTTCTATCTTGAGAGTGTCACAAAGATGGTGTGGTCTTTGTATTTAAAAAATTATATTTTATCTAACCTCCTTATTTTGTCTACTTCATATCTTAAAAAAAATTAATTTTATCTTTGTAGTTCTATGGTCTTTTGAAGTCTTATAAAACGAGGAGAAATCATGTCATGTCTATATGTGTGACATAATGTTAAAAATGTATAATTATTAAATTAAAATAAATTTAAATTATTGTAATGGTAATAATCTATCAATAATTTTTTGTTATATTTTGAATTTATTGTGATTAGATTGTCTTTAAATTATCAAACAATATGTAAGTTTATTTTACATTTATTTTGATAAATAATCTCATGTATTAGCAAATTCCACCATCACACATCCCCACATTCCACTTAATAAGTATTTTGTTTTCTCTCTCTAGATTAGATATGTGTGTAGAACTAGTCTAGAATAAGCCCACAACCATGAATTTAACTCCTCAAGTTTTAAAATTAAAAATTCAAATTCTTTCACTAATTATTAGTGAGCTAATTAAATTATGAATTACACCAAATTACTCACTATGGTTGAGTATTTAAGGACTAACCCTAATTAGAAATGAATTCTTGAAAGCATATCTAGAAATTTAAGAGCATATATACATCTATTAAATTGATTGCATATGGATAAAATTGATTATATTAACATTGCATCATCATTCTAAGGGCACATTATATTATTTTCTATTATTCTAAAACTTTAATGTAGAGTCTTGAAGTTAATTAATTAGGTGTCATATTATTCCCCCAATCCACCTAAGGCCTTTGAACATCATTGAGTTTCTTCGAAGAAAAGAACTTCCTCCCCCCCTACCCCTCTCAGGTATTGTATTTTGGTCTCGCCAACAAAGGCTACTACCTCTACAATACTCTCCAAAGGTAGTGAAGGTTCCTTGATAGTAACTGCAACTTCGTTGGGCCTAGATAGCAATGCTGGCGAATATGTGGAAAATAGCAATGTTCCCCTTGAAAAATAACAAGTATGGATATAGGTGAAAAGGAAGAAAACTCCATCAACAAAACATAAGCATCCAATGACATTAAGATCCTCTAAGAAAATAGAAAATTTGGATATGTAATATGTTATGTACCGGGAGTAGAGGTATAATTTAAATTTTGAATCATGTAATTTGATGGTCTGTAAAAATTGTTGTATGTTGAAAATTTTGGGATGTATTGGCCTGAAGTGATGTAATTTTCTCTGATATTAATAGAAAGTGTGCTACCCACTAAGGTAGCGATTTGCCTAAAAATTAAAAAAAAGTAAAAAAATTAGGTGTCATATTAAGGAGTACACAACCGTCACAATTCAACAAATTCTCCAAAGATGTTGAAACATAAAAACCAAGGCACATATGGAGTTCAATAGTCCATGAGTTTTCATATCATTTTTACAAGTTACAAGTTTTCTCTCACACATAAGATTAGGGTTGCATTTATAGAGACCACTTCCAAACTCATGTATGTATATCTCTAATTGTACATGTGCAAAATTTCCAAGATTCTAATATATTATTTTGATAAAAACAATGAAGATCGATATTTTTGCTAAAAATAATTAATTTAATTTGAAATTCATTACACCTATTCTATGAGTTAGACCTCGTTGAATAAATTCAGCTAAATATCGAAAGTAAACAAGTCCTGATTGTTTTCTTTGTTCAAAATATTCATGAAAGAAAGCAATATGGGGAGTTAACTTCGATTCAAATTGAGATATTTGTTCTTGTACTAATAATAATCTATTTTTGAGGCGGTGGGCTTAGCTCAATTAGCTAAAGCATCCTATTGCAGGCAAGAGGTCACGAGGTCTAGTCTCCCTATCGTCCATGTGGTATTGGAGGGCATGTCGCACTAGCACCACCGATCACGTGATTTTTTTTTACTAGGTACACTGTAGTTTATAGGAGGATGGATACCCAACCGATTCCTGCAGTCTAAAATAAAAAATAAAAATAACAATCTATTTTCTCTCAAAAGGAAATCATTCGTCACATTCATACAAAATTGTTTTTACTGGCTTTGCAGTTGAGTGAAATTTATGATACTTTATTGTTGAATAGAACAACTGAGAGGGGGGGTGAATCAGTTGTCACATATTTTAGCTTTTAATTCAATCACCAGAACTAATACTTAAATATGCTTAAATGATTAATCATCAAATGCCAATTCAAAAACTCAAATCCAACACATTAACACAATAACACTAGATTTACGTGGAAAACCCAATGAGGGAAAAACCATGGTGAGGATTAACTCACACTATAGAGAATATCAAAACCGATTACAAAAAGGCTCATTGCCTGAGATAAGGCTCACTGCTTGAAACAAGGACTCACTGTCCAATAGGGCTACAACTCGGAGGGCTCACTGCCACTGAGATACAAAGAAGACAAAGAAGACTTGTTACATAGAGACAATAATCCCAATGCAACAAAGGATTCCACCATAGTTGATCGACTTGCATGAATGATAGAGTTCACCTTCTGCTCACTACATCTGAAAACTCAGCATTAAGCTTCGCACTGATCTACCACACACAACTCACACACACTTTCTGAATAGCATCAATGTCGCATCTACTCTTTCAATTATCTTCCTTTTTTTCTCTTGTATATTTTTCATTACTAGCTCATCGTGTATTTATACCATCTCCAACCTTGAAAAAGATACAAAGTTGGCCATCCAACTTCAAATTCAAATTAGGTCAGCACCAAACATCCTAGGGTAGAATTAGAATGAGGTCAACCCAAACACACACTTCACTGGGACCCAAAATAGATCCAACATGCTTCATTAACTTCGAAGATAGTGCTTAACACAAGGTCAACCAAACCAATGTAAAACACATAGAACAATTAAGTATGAAACTTCCAGAACCAAAAATATCTTCAATGCAACCAAAACATCTTAATTCTAGAACCACAAGTCATAAGACTTCATCAAAGAGAAATCCGAACCAACAAATTTTCTCCTGGACCTCAACCAAAACACAGAAAAACATAGTTCAAAACTAGTGAACACAACTCAAACTTCACAAGGAACCAATAGCCAAACATTTGGATATAGCAACCTTCAACAACCATGACCAACATATCTGAACCGCACGAATATAAGGGAAAATACTGGATCATCATCTAGAGCAACAACTAAATATCTGTAAACTCTTTAATACAATTTTCTCAATATCCTCAATATATGCAGTCAATGACAACAACCTGTAGATAACCAGTTGACTAGTTGACATCAATGACAACACCTTCATTCCTTTTTCCATTCTTGAAACAATCTCTTCCTTTGTCATTGATGGAAACACATGATGTGAAAAACCATCAAAGACACCATACCAGTTCTGAATATACTTCTCAAGATTTTTCCTTTTTGCTTCTCCCCCTCAAAAGATCAGTTTCCTCATTATCAACTTTCTCTCCTTTTCACATGCTTTCTCTGCCCCTTTGACATCAATGGAAAAGGCAAAAGATATGTTCATTGAATCTTCCTTTGACATGAAAATAGAATACTCACAATGATAACACCTGGAACTACATGCTCCCCTTAAGAGGTAGCCACCAAAACATCAGTCCAAAAAGACAGAATCCTGAATCCACTAGACTGATGCATTTCCATATGCATCTTAGTTTATGAATGGAGGGGCAATAACCCCTAAATTCTCCCAGAGATATTCAAAAGTATCTTTAGGAAGAGCTTTCATGAAAATATCAACAATCTAATCCTTCATCGGAACGTACTCAAGTTTTGATTCATTCTCCATGACCTTCTCTCTCAACAAATGATATCTAATAGATATATGCTTCGACCTCGAGTGCATCACAAGATTCTTCGAAATGTTAATTGCACTTGTATTATCACAAAAGATAAAAATGGGATCATCATATAGCATAGTGATATCTTTTAATGTCTGTTTCATCCATAGAACTTGTGTATAGCAAGATGCAACAACAATATACTCAGCTTCAATAATAGACAAAGAGACTGAATCTCACTTCTTACTCAACCATGCCACCAATCTACATCTAAGAAAGAATGCACCACCACTTGTACTCTTTCTATCATCTACACATCCAACCCAATCTGCATCTATATATGCACTAAGTGTAAAGTCAATATCTTTAGGATACCACAATCCATAATCTAGAGTGCCATTCAAATATTATTTTAATAGTAGTAACATGTGTTTCCTTTGGATCTTCTCGAAATCTAGCCACAAGACAAACTACATGCATAATATCCGATCTAGTAGCAGTCAAATACAGTAATCCACCAATTATAGATCTATACTTTCTTTGATCAGCCTTAGTTGAATCATCATCTTTACCCAATTTGCAGCCAATCACCATAGGATTACATACCCATTTGGAACCATCCATCCCAAACTTCTTCAACATCTCTCTCATATACATAGACTATGAAATGAAAATTCCTTTCTCTGTTTGATTAATCTGTAGCCCAAGAAAGAAATTCATCTCCCCAAACATAGACATTTCAAATTCTTTCTACATCTCTTCTGCAAAAATCTTTCACATCTTTTTCATTTCCTCTAAAGATAATGTCATAAACATAAACAACTACAATCAATATTTTTTCATTTTCAATTTTAAAGTACAAATTATTGTTTTCCATACCTTTGTTAAATCCTTCATGAATCAAATACTTGTCTAACCTTGCATACCAAGCTCTAGGAGCTTGCTTCAATCCATATAAATATTTCTTCAATCTGCACACCATATCTGGCTGATTTGTTAACTAAAAACCTTTTGCTTGTTTCATGTAAACTTCTTCTTCCAGCTCACCATTCAAAAATATTGATTTGACATCCATGTGATAGAATTTAAAATCTTTATAAGCAACCAATGCTTAGAACATCCTTATCAATTCCATTCTTGATATCGGGGAAAAAGTTTCTTGAAAATCTATACCTTCTAGTTGTGAGTAGCCTTTATACACAAGCCTCGCTTTGTTTCTGACAACTTATCCATTCTCATTCAACTTATTTCTAAATACCCATTTTGAACCAATGATATTTTTGTTTTCCAATCTTGGAACCAATTCCCAAGTTTGTTTCTTCTCAATCTGCAAAATTTCTTCTTTCATAGCTTCCTTCCAATGTTCATCTTTACATGCTTCACTTACTGTCTTCGGCTCAATCTCAGAGAATAGACACAAATTTACTTCAGTAGCAACTTTGCTTTTGGTTAACACACGTTTTGTCTTGTCTCCAATAATTTGATTTTCTGAATGATTCCTCTATACATATTTCAGTGTCCTAGGGGACATCACCGGAGCACCTTTTTCTCTTTCATTTTGTTCATTCTGCTTTGCTTGCTCATCTTTATCCTTTTCTTCCATAGTTTCTTCTATTCTTGTACAATCATGTTCATTAGACACATATCCATCAATATCAATTGAATTCTTCATTGTCTCATCAACCTTCACATTCGAGCTCTCTACAATCTTTCTCAGTCTTTTGTTGAAACATCTGTATGCCTTGCTTTTAGTAGAGTATCCAAGAAATATGCCTTCATCACTTCTTGCATCAAACTTACCCAAAGTTTCCTCATCTCTTTTGATATAACATTTGCTTCTGAATACCTTGAAATATTTAACTATAGGAATTCTTTTGTGCCATAACCAACTGTCATTTATCCGAGTCATAAAGCATCGTCCATCAACACCCTTAAGTTGATAAATATCCTCTTTAGATTTCTTTCCTGCAACAATCAATGTTTCAGATCTCTTCCACATCTCACATTTCTCATTCTTAAACACAAGATCATATCCTTTTCTGCACTTCTGACCAACGCTCAAAAAATTATGCCTTAAACCTTAACATAGTAAACATCGTCAGTATGATGCTTTCCATCAAAACTTAATGAACCTATCCCATAAATTTTAGCACTAGTATCATCTCCAAACATAACCAATCCTCCATCATATTTCTTAAGTTTAGCAAACTGACTCTTGTCACCAGTCATGGGATGTGAGCAACCACTATCAACTACCCAAAAATTATTTTCTTGTTTAGCATGTAGGGCAGAGATAACCATACCTTCATTTTTCTCCTTGTCCTTCTCCAGAGGACTTTCCTTTACCTATTTTTCTAAATTAGTAGAAGTAGGTTCATCCTTAATCACTAAGAATAAGCATTCATTGTCATTTGGATCTTCATCTGAAATACTAGCATTTTCATTCACATAGTAAGCTCTGTTAATATTCTTTCCTTTCTTTTCTTTCTCAAATCTTTGTTTATTCCTTTTAGCTCTTTCTGGACACTTTGCAGCATAATCACCTATTTCTCCACAACTAAAGCATTTAAAGGTCAACTTACCTTCATACTTACCAGAACCTTTTCTCATTCTTCTCACAAAGTTAACTTCTATTTCATCAAAGCTCTCTTCATCTGGATCTTCATCTTTTGTAGCTTTAAAAGTAGTCTCTAATTTGCTTCCATTTCTTAGACTCGAATTCCTCATTTCATAAGATGTCAAAAATCCTAACAACAAATCCTTGATACAAGTCTTATAATCTATAGTTTTCTCAATAACACTCACCTTCTCACTATAAGCATCAGGAAGAGTTCTGAGAATCTTCTTTACAATCCTGGTTTCATCTATAGTAGCACCAAGTGATAGCATTCCAGCCACTACCTCATCCAATCTCTATACATAAGCTTTAACATTTTCATCTTCAAGAATGTGTATAAGATCAAAATGTGTTTCCAAATTCTACAATTTCGCCTCTTTAACTCTTTCATCACCATCATGTGCTCTTTCTAAAGCATCCTAGACTTCCTTAGTTGTCTTCAAATTCAGAACCTTAATCAACTCAGAATGTACCAAACTATTCTTCAAGATGAACTTCGCCTTATTATTCGCTTCATGTGCTCTAATCTCTTCAGGTGTACTCAGACCATTAATAGGAGGAGTGTAAGGATTCTTGTAAGCCTTCTCCACATCATATCCACAATACTCCAAATATTCTTCCATCAAAACTTTCCAGATACCATAGTTAGTTCCATAAAACCTTGGATAATCAAAGACCCTCTTGTCAGCCATCCCGAACCTTCCTCAAGCGGTTAAGCTCTTCACCAAGGAACCAATCTCTAATACCAATTGTTGAATAGGACGATTGAGAGGGGGGGGTGAATCAGTTGTCACATATTTTAGCTTTTAATTCAATCACCAGAACTAATACTTAAAACTGCTTAAATGATTAATCATCAAATCCCAATGCAAAAACTCAAATCCAACACACTAACACAATAACACTAGATTTACATAGAAAAACCAATGAGGGAAAAACCACGGTGAGGATTAACTCACATAATAGAGAATATCAAAACCGATTACAAAAAGGCTCACTACCTAAAATAAGGCTCATTTCTTGAGATAAGGCTCATTGCCTAAAACAAGGACTCACTATCCAAAACAAGGACTCACTGTCCAACAGGACTACAACTCGGAGGGCTCATTGCCAAAGAGATACAAAGAAGACAAAAAAGAATTGTTACAGAGAGACAACAATCCCAATGCAACAAAGGATTCCACCACAGTTACTTGATAAACTTGCATGAATGATAGAGCTTTCCTTATGCTCACTGCATCTAGAAACTCAACATTAAGCTTCACACTGATCTACCACACACAACTCACACATAATTTATGAATAGCATCAATGTCGTGTCTACTCTTTCACTTATCTTCCTTCTTTTCTCTTGTATATTTTTCATTACTAGCTCATCTTGTATTTATACCATCTCGAACCTTGAAAAAGATACAAAGTTGATCATCCAACTTCAAATTCAAATTAGGTCAACGCCAAACATCCTAGGGTGGAATTAGAATGAGGGTGACCCAAACACACACTTCACCAGGACCCAAAATAGATCCAACATGCTTCATTAACTTGGAAGATATTGCTTAACACAAGGTCGACCAAACCAGTGTAAAACACATAGAACAATTAAGAATGAAACTTCCATAACCAAAAATATCTTCAATGCAACCAAAAAATCTTAACTCTAGAACCGCAAGTCAGAAGACTTCATCAAAGAGAAATCTGGACCAACAACTTTTCTCCCGGACCTCAACCAAAACACAAAAATACATAGTTCACAACTGGTGAACACAACTCAAACTTCACAACGAACCAATAGCCAAACATATGGATATAGCAACCTTGAACAACCATGACCAACATATTTGAACCACACGAACATAGGGGAAAATACTGGATCATCATCTAGAGCAGCAATTGAATACCTGTAAACTTTCTTTAATACAATTTTCTCAATATCCTCAACATATACAACCAATGAGAACAACAACCAGTAGATAACCAGTTGATCGGTTGACATCAATGACAACACCTTCATTCCTTTTTTCATTCTTGCAACATTTATATCTCTATAAATCCTCCTTTTTGAAGGTAAATGCCATTTAATAGTTCTGACATACCAAATTTTCAATAGTAGCGATAATCTGATATCATGAGGATCTGAGTCCATCTTGATATAGTCAAAAAATATAAGCCAAGAACCATACCAATTTAAATGAGTAAAATTTCCAAGCATTCTAATAGATCTAATCATTCTTCATACTCTCTCAAAGTAGTAAGAGTCATACCACAAATCTCTGATGAGCTCCATGTTCCTATAAAAAAGAATCAACCATAAGGGAATTCTATAGGACACACAAAAGAAAAATCCAATGCAGTACAAAGAAAAATATCATACTCCCAAACATTTAATATATATTTTCATATATCAAAGGTTATTGATGTATCCTTTCCTTCAACTACTGTTTCATTTATTGATTTTAATAAAGTGGAAACATCCCAATGCCAACGGGATAACAAAAGATTCAATTTTAGGATAATATTCTCTCTAAATTCCCACTTTAGAAGTGTCCAAAATTGATGAGAAAGTGCCAACAAAATAGTCAAATTTTGATTCCAATTTCACCTAATATTGTGCGAGATTGATACCAATTGATCACTACTATTTATTGGTATTTTGAAAAAAGTAGCTAAAAACATATTTTTAGCATATTTCCACCCCGTGGAAGTCAAAGACCATAACCATGACCTATATATTTGAAACAAACCCCATTTATCAAAAAGAATATTTATTCGAAGGGTCTTAAAAGAAACTATAAACTTGAGTTCTTCTTTATTCAAAAGGTCACCTATGGCTTTGTATTCCATTATGTTTTTAAAACTTTTTGTTGAACTAGAATTTTCTTTTTCTCCCAATTTATTCATTCGCAAAGATATTTGGATTGTAGATCATCTTGATAAGATTGAGTTTGAATAAGATCTATGTTTGAACTAAAACTATTTTTAGAATACTGGTTAGAGGTCTTTTCTTTTGAATCTAAATTACTTAAAAAAAGGATAGCAAGAGTTTTTGTCAAAATTGACAATTTGTAGGCTTATTAAAGGAGTTTTATAAATATCTTCAATTGAAATTTTTCTATATTACTATGAATCAATAAATTCAATTTATGAAGTAAATTAGATGATTGATGAGAATCATGGATTAATGCTTGGTCACGTAAATATTTATCCAATAATATATTGACTTGTGACTTTATGAGTGAGATAGTTTCTTTCTCTGAGTACACAACTCTTATTTCAACAATATACAAAGAAAGCATATTGTTATGAATGGGAACTAAATTTAATAATTGTCCATATGTTATATTCTCATTTTTGATATGAATCCTTTCTATGTAAGAAGCTAATCTTCTTTTTTTAATAATTTAAACGAGGATGGTGTAAATAATCTAAAAATTCAATTTATGTATTTGCTTTGCAAAAAGAAGCTCTCAATGAATTTTGATTAGATAGTTTTAAGGGATTTAACCAATTGTCTCGATCATTGAATATTGTTGAATGACTCACATTATTAGATAATTCCATGTAACTTTTTCCATTATCGAATACATCAATAATCGATTCAATTATTGGTTTCTCATTCAAACCTAATGGTGCTATTGTTTGTTCATCGATTGAGGATTCAAGATTAGGAATTGATTTAGATTCTCTTTCATTTTCAAGTGGATTGATCATCTCATGCTAGATAATCTTATAAATTTTATTTTCAAAATTTTTATTGGGATTTAAAAACCAACCCCAATGTTGAGTAGTCCATAATTCAATTGGATTGAACACTCTATTTTTGAAATTATTTTGTTTGGAAATGGATAAAAGATATTCTAATCTTTTTTGAAAGTATTCAGACTGAATGGACAATACAAAAGTGTTACTCTTTTTCTTGTCAAAAGTTCAAAGAATAGAGCGATTCTACCTTTGTTTCTAACATATTCTCCAACTTGATGAATGTTGGGTAATTGCATCTTGTGTTACATTATTTAATTTTATCCAATTTTTTTGAATTGGACCTTTTAAATTGTGACTCAATGTTTTGATTAAATATATTCTATCTAATATTATTAAATAGATTATATCTAATATTATTAAATAGAGTGTGTTCTTGTTTAAGCCGTATGAAAGGGAATTTTCATATACAGTTTTCAGAGGGGGAATTTGAGTTTACCTACTCAATAAAGTATATGATTGGTTCAAAGAGTGTCTCGAGATTCAGGCGATTGCGGATGATATCACTAGTAAATATGTTCCTCCTAATGCGAATATATTTTATTGCTTAGGGGGAATCACAATGACTTCTTTTTTGGTACAAGTAGCTACTGGTTTTGCTATGAATTTTTACTATCGTCCCACCATTCTAGAATATTTCGCCTCTATTCAATACATAATGACTGAAGTGAACTTCGGTTGGCTAATCCGATTGGTCCATTGATGGTCAACAAGTATGATGGTTTTAATGATGATCTTACATGTATTTCACATCTATTTAATAGGTGGATTCAAAAAACCTCATGAATTAACTTGGGTTACGTGTGTAATTCTAGCTGTATTAACCGTTTCTTTCTATGTAACCAATTATTCTTTGCTCGGGGATCAAATTGGTTATTGGGTAGTCAAAATTGTGACCAATGTGCTCGAGGCCATTCTGCTAATATGAACTCCTTTGGTAGAGTTATTGCATAGAAGTGTTAGTGTAGGTCAATCTATGTTGACTCATTTTTTATAGTTTACACTTTCATGTTACCCCTTCTTACTGTTGTATTTATGTTAATGCACTTTCTAATGATCCACAAGCAAGGTATTTTAGGTTCTTTATAGAAAGGAAATATATATTTTTAATCAATATTCAAAACCTATTATTTTACGATATATCATTTTCGTGAATATTTCTTATTGAAAATAGGGAAATAAGAATACACCTAGATCCCAATATTATTTAGGTAAGGTCAAACCCTTTTTCTCTTTTTTTATCATGGACTTGTTTGAACTTTTTTCAAACTTTTCGTACGCTGGTCTATATTAGGTATTATATAGAGGTTTTCATTCTATTTTTTGGAAGAATGCATATTAAGTTAACAATGGCAAAATATTGACTAATATTTTTTGTTTCCCAAGAGATTCATGCAGTGGAAGATCCTAAATTTGAGACTTTTTATACAAAAAATATTCTTTTGAATAAAGGTATTTGTGCTTGGATGGTGACCTAGGATCAGCTTCATGAAAACCTTATATTCCTTGAGGAGGTTCTACCCCATGGAAACACTATTTAATGGAACTCTACTGATATTTCACTCTATTCTATTCCACTTTCTCATTCAAAAAACACAAGGGGCGATATTACATATGATAAAATATTTAATCAACTCTTTTGCCATTCAAAAAACACAAGGGGTGGCATTACATATGATAAAATATATAATCAATTCTAAAATTTATAACCAATTAACTTTTAAAATAGAAGGAGGTTGTTTATGATGTCTGCTTTAGCTGCTTTTGTATTGTCGTGGATAGAGAGAGGTGTTTCAGTAATATTGTTTGGGTTATATTATGGGTTCTTAGCGACATTGCAAATTGGTCTAGCTCAGATGTATTATGTAAGGTCCATATTATTGCAAGATCAAATAGTTGACATGAATAATAATAATAAAATTATTCCTATGGGAAAATTGATTCTTAGTGGTTCTTTTGTGGGGCAATTTAGTCTTTTCATCGATTTATCTTTCCCCTATTTATATAATGTTATTTAAACCTCACGTGATGACCCTAATGTTTGTGCCAGTCTTCTTATTTCTTTTTATTAAAATATTCTTCTTCAATCTATTGTTCCCTTGGATTAACAATCCTACAATAAAGTTTTTTCTTAGAGTAGCTCTTTAATTGTTGAATCCTGCCTTTTTCGGTAAATATGTGTTTATGAGATTAGTGAACATGATGTTGTTTAGGTATAGTGGCAACCTCTTATTTTTGCTAAGTACCACAGTTGGATGGTTGAGCAGATAAATTCTATTTGTCAAAATGACAAAAATCTTTTGTTCGCGTGTTAGAGGAAATGCACCCTTAAAATTAGGAAAGAAAAGGCATTTGTTCGCTTTCACTTTTAAAAATATTTTCTTTGGTTACTTTATAGTAACATGTTATGGGGGACGTCCATCATTGGTCCTGACTAAATGGAATGACCAAAGATCCTTTATTTAGGGTCCTCTAGAAGAGATAAAATAAGAAACAAAAGAATAGAACGCTAAGAAAGAAAATTTGAATGCAAAAAAAATGACAATGGATAGACTTAAAAAAGTTTTTGAGAGAAAGAAAGCTCTTAAAAAAGATTTTATTAATGAAGAACCCATTTCTATTCCTTCTCTTTCTAAGAAACTAATCATAGTTTTTTCCTTAAAAGACTTGGATAAGGACACTGAAACAAAATCAGTTTTATCAAACATGTTTATAAAACCGCGGCCATTAATATTTTTTTATTCTAATCGATTCAACCTCCCCCAACGATATGTTGTAGTAGGGAATTTCATTCTTTGTGGTCCTATGAAGAATTAGGTCACTAAATATTTCTTTGATCTTTATCTCAATGATGGAAATCAAAGAATTTCTTTCATAGCTCCACCCAATATGTCTTTCTTTGCCAAAATGGTAAACTTGGGTGATCAAAGTCTTGATCCAAATCAAGATCACATTGATGAATGGCTAGTTACAAAACTAGAGAAAAAATCTTATTTAGCTGAAGAGCTTGAAGACCGAGTGAGAGCTCTCAGCAATGGATCTCCTCTTGTAGATGTGATTCTTGATAGAATAATGAATTTTGAAATTGATTCACATTATCCAAGAAAGGGATTGTCAATAGTCCTGCAGGTATTGAAGCCATTAAAAGGACACCTAATAATTTATTAGGTACTATACGAAGTATTTGAAATATGGGGAAAAAATACCATTGGGGTAATATTTCCAAAGGAGTTACAAATGGATTTGTCAATTCACCAATCATTGATGGTTTTAGAACTGCTAAACCTACAATACATGCAATTGTACCAAAATAAATATTGGAAAAATATACAAGAGATCATTGGGCCAAGTGGGCTCGCCATAATAATTATGTCCCATGCCTTTAGCTAATTTAGCCCTTAATATAGGATCATTCAATTTAGGTTTCTTTGTTATTAGGATAAGTAGATTATTATGAATGAATCTATCCCTCGAAAGAATCAGACATTTCAATTTGGATCATCCGACTCAAGAAATAATTGAAATAATGAATGGCGTATCATTATAATAAGTATAACTAAGAAGATCTATATAAAATTCATAATTTTACTATTTCGTATGCCCAATACCCAAGAAATCTCACAAATTAGATCATGATCAATATGCCTTTTGGATCATCTTATTCCTTGTAATCTATGTTCATCTTGATTGCCATAATTTCTTTTTGCATACAAGGTCTTGAATTCTTACTGATCTGGCTTTTTTCCTTCTTTAGAGCCCTTCTTTTACTCTGATAGTTTACCCTATTGAAATGCAAGGGAGATGCATGCATTTTCATAGTATGAAAAGGAAAGGAAAATTGAAGTAATAAATTTGACTTATGAATGTTATTACTATTACATGGATCTCACAGAGCCTAATTTAGATTTGATCATAGAAATAACTCTCTTGGAACACAATAAAGTGCTCGCCTTTTACCCAAGTTCTAAACTTCCTATTTTTAGAAAGAAAATTGTGATAAATACATTTCGTGATGAATCTTTATATGACAGGTCCTAAAATTGATCTGCACAACCTAACCAACAGTTCAAGTCACACACTCTCATAATCCATTTTCTCCATCTGAGATGAGTATCTACTTCAATTCTTTGTATTAAATAAATAATACTTCAAAATTGAGGTGTTAATGATTTAGCAACTATCTTCGTAGCTTTAGAATTTTTAATTCTACGTTCTTACCTATTATATGGATATACCAAAAGAGATGTATGGTCTAATGAGGATATTATGAAATATTTACTTATCATTTGCGCAGTTTGCAACTCACAATAATGCTAACTTGTGGGAGTAGAGAGTGATATATAACTATCGCTGATATTCTTTGAACAATATTTTTATATATAAAACATTATTCAGTTTTGTTTATTGATTGATTTATTTATTTTTAAAATTTATTTATATATTTATACACACATCATATATTCTAAACATTTTGTTTTAGAAGTTCTTTTATTTATATATTTATAATTTGATAATCAGCTTACCTATGAGAGCCTTGAAAACTATAAGAATATCATTCTAGATTCTTGTATAATTTAAATGAAGACAATTTTGTTTAACTTCAAAAGGAGCTCTTAATCTCTATCATAGAATTCAGAAAGATTTAAACTCCTACCTTAAATTGCAAATCAGTCTCATTTCCAATAACATAAATGGCGCTTGACCCCACTTGCTTCTCATAGAGTATGAATCTACTTTCCTCAGTAAAAAGGTAAATAATAAATAATACAATTTTGTCCATCATTGAACTTAAATAAATCACTTCTTCAATAGCATTGTAACATTTCTTTGTCTTCCCTTTCTATATATATTCATTTCGAGTTCATAGGGTATTAATTTTCCTTTTTTTTTTGTTCTTTTCTCAATGCAGCAATATACAACTAATACATACAGATTTGATGGTCAACAGACCAATGAATAGGCTTTACTTTTCTTTTTTTTTCATTTTTAAAGAAATATTATCCTTCTATATTATCACAATAATTATGAATACAATGAATGACACACCACAAACTAAGGCTTGCTCTCCACCTTACCGTAATGGCATTATGGAGCCTTGTGGGCTCTAGCCATACCCTCGAGCAAGAAAATATTTTACCCCAAGGAGATTAATGGAGTTTTTTTTCTTAATTTAAAAAAAAAAAGATAAAATATCATAAAATCAAATTACATCCCTATGAGTGCTCCACCCACCATATTCAACAATGATTCACATTGCACGCTCACATTCTACAACAACAACACAAGGAAGGGTGAAAGTAAGGAAAACTTATCTATTTTCTTTAGAGTAGGAAATGAGGCTCTTCTATCCTTCTTTCTCCTCCAATCCATGTCATCTTCATCATTTCCTCACAAGAGGGAGACTTCTCTCCTCTCATCCTTACCTCTTCTCAGCTAGATTTCTCCAAGAAGACAAGTGGGTAACAACTCCCTCCTCCTCCAAAAAATATATAGGAGTTTTAAGCTCAAACCCTATCCTTCTCTCAAAACTCGCCCCACCCCATTATTAGGACTTTTTAGGGGTCAAATCATGTCTTAGGGGCCCTATTGCATGCCCACTTGACCCCTACCACTATGGTATAGACCCTAGGGGGTTTATTTTTGCATCCCAACCAAAGAAATTAACCAACAACCCACTTAAGGTTTCATTCGAGTTTCACACTTGGATAAAGGTTCCTAACCCCTAGCCTCACTTACACCCACATAACCCAAAATCGATTACCCCTTTGATATCAACCCTCTCAACATTAATTTACCAACATATTAACTTTATTCATTTCTAAGCCTCAAAAGGTTCAAATTCGTATCCACTGTAAGATGTCGTTTGATTTGCTTTCCTTGGTTTTCCCTTCTCGTACTGACACCCTTAATTTCCTGCACATTGCCAAAGCAATGATATGAAACAATCATGTGCAACATTAATTTACAAGATTAATTTCCTAAGATTTAACTATGCAACAATTCCATTTAAAATTTCAATTCGTATTCCATAATTTATGAGTGCCTAACACCTTCATGGCAATGACAATTAAACAAATGTAAGAATATTGTTACACAATCATGCTATTTATCATCTGTAATACATCTTATTATCTATTTAGGGAAACATGAAACAAATTAGGGTTGTACTATTCACATGTGAAGTGGGGTCTTACATTTTGGAAATACTATCTATTCTTAGCATGATATTAGGTAATTTAATTGCTATTACTCAAACAAGCATAAAACGTATGCTTGCATATTCATTGATAAGCCAAATTGGATATATCCTTACTAGAATAATTGATAGAGACTCAAATAATGGATATTGGAGTATGATAACTTATATGGTTTTCTATATTTTTATGAATTTAGGAACTTTTGGTTGTATTGTATTGTTCAGTCTACGTACAGGAATAGACAACATTCAGGATTATGCAGGATTATATGTGAAAGGCCCTTTTCAATTTTGTCTTTATCTTTATGTCTGCTATCTCTAGGAGGTATTCCTCCATTAGCAGGTTTTTTGGAAAACTTTATCTATTCTGGTGTGGATGGCAAGCAGGCTCCTGTTTATTGGTTTCGATAAGACTCTTTATGAGTGATATTTCAATATATTATTATTTTAAAATAATTAAGGTTATTAATGATTGAATGAAATAAAGAAATAACTCCCCATGTGCAAAACTATAGATTATCTTCTACAATCTCAAAAAATTATATCGAATTTAGTATGATTGTATGTGTACTAGCATCTACTTTATTGGGAATAGTAATGAATCCAATTGTTACAATTGCCCAGGATACATTATTTTAGAGTATTCATATAAACCTTTTTCTTACTAACTAAAAAAGTAGGATTTTGGGTTCACCCCGCAGCGTGATGGTTAAGTAACGAGCCCCTATTGATAAGGGGTCACTGGTTTGAATCGCTCCCCATCGCACGAAGGAGGCTATCAGATGGCGACTGAAGGATTCAACGATGGTACAACCCACGCAATCCCCGTGGCAGATGATGGAGGTGTTGGTTGGGGTCGAGCCAGTTGGAGGATGGGAGTTCGTCGAGGAAGCTCGGAGGAAGGAGTCTGGGAGGCGATAGAAGATGTGTGGAGATGCGGTGAATGGAGGCGATGAATGAAGGAGGAAGGGAGGTCGGAGGAAGCAGGGAGGAAGGGGAGGCCGTAGGAAATAGGGAGGAAGTAGGTGAAGGAGTGTCAAAGGAAGCAGAGGAGGTAGGAGAGAGTAGGAGAAAGGCACGAGGAAGAAGTGGAGAAACAAAGGAAGAAGGAAAGAGTAACGAAGAAAGGGAGGCCCGAAGAGGAAGTGTAGCAAGGAAGGAGGAGTGATGGAGTTAGAGACGGGTGGAAGGATGAAAAAAGATAGAGATAACAATAGGAGGCAAATCAAGGAGGTGTTAATACCTCGACATGTACTCGGGGACGGGATCTACTAATATCTACTAATATGAGATCTATCCACTTGTATATTATAAAAGAGGACTTTCCCCCCATTTCAAAATCCTTCAATGGATACGCACAAAAAATGGGCAAATTTGGCAACTTTATGTTCCATTTCACATAGGATCAAATTTTCTTCAGTACGAGTTAAGGGGATGTCTTGTTGGCCCTTTATTTTCATATAAAGAACATGACGGGGAAAAATACCTTCTTGAACTTCCATTTTGATCGCTTGAATATCCTTAATAAGAAATTGGAGGAAAATACAATGATCTCTTTTGAGAAATGCACAATGAAAAATACATACAATTCCTTCTTTTTCATCAAACTTATTATAGCCACTACCCACATTGCACAAAATAGTGAACCATAAATAAGAGAAAATGAACAGACCCACAATCCCATAAAAACACATCACACTATATTTATATAGGATTTTTGTACTTTAAAGACCAAACGTCACAAGGCAAAGGATTGTAGTGCACAAAATGATTAAAATTTTAAAAGATTGTGTTGATAAGTGACAAAAAAATTGGTTTTCTAGAGGGATATATCCTCTCACATGGTTGGTTATTTGGATAGGACTTATTGATACAATCAGGTATCAATATGCTTTTGATGAGTTTTGTAGAGTGCGCACTTGTGTTTGCTGAGTTTTCTGGAGCAATCGGGATGATTTTAGAGTACCAAGAGTTAGTATTTTAATTGCTACAATTTCCAATTCATGATAGCATATGGGTACCAAAGAATTTTCTTTCTGACAAATATCATAGGTCACTTTTCGCTAAGTTTCCTTGTGCTGGGTGTTACTCCATTTTAATGCAATCTGCAAAGGGAAGGAAATAAGTAGTTGATTCAATATACTCCATGATGCACTATTTAAATGAGACACTATTATTCACAAGTATGTTAAGAATTAAAAATGTTACAAATCTAAAATGAATCTTTGTTATGTCAAGAACATCAATGAACAATTTCAAACACATTACTAGTTGCTTGTAAGGAAAATAAAAGTTTGTACTATTTATCAATTCTATTCAAGCAATGCATGCCAACAAAATTGGTATCCTGCCTCTTATTTGTTTGTGAAATACAATACTTGTAATACCCCTCCATTTTGCTCTTTGCTTCAGACAGTGTCCTTCCTTGCTTTGTTTTGTTTTCTGGTTACTCATATACTTTGATATACTCTACAAGGTTGTTTATTATTTGATCACTATTGATAGAGCGATGTGGACTATTACATGTGATGTGATGTACTCTCTTTGATGTTATTATTGGACATGTCTTTGATTAGTATAATGTTGGTTTGTTATAACATGGTTATTGCACATGAGTATTTTATTTATGTTAGAATTGTCACTTCGTGATAAGTGTATTGGTGAAGGGGATGAAATTGCATCACTCGCTTGCGAGCGCCCTGCGATTCCGTGACTTCCTCTTCATAGTATGTTTTATGATGATGTTTATATACATGTGCTATTGATGCCTCATTTACAGGTTTGCAGGTATAGGACATTGACTCCACTTGGCTTCACGGGTTTGAGTGTGTCCACTACCCAACGGTTAAGTTGATCGGGAGATAGGAGCTAGGATACTTGTGTCAAGTCTACACCCTAGTCTCAATGTGTTGTCAGGTTTAGTCAGTTTTGCTTGTTTAATGTGTTTATTATTGCTTCGAATTATCATGTTCAAATGCTTTAAAGAGGATTTAGTGAATTTAATTATTTAAAGTTGATTATTAGATTTTTCTTATTTTAATGTTAGAGTTTTTTGAATTAATAAATTAAGTAATTTAATTTAATTAATAAATGGTTTAATCCTTGGATTATTTTTCCACATGTGTAGAACAAAGAGCTTGATTTTTAGTGAAAAACCTACATTCACAAAAAATAAAAAAATAAAAATAATAATAAAAAATAAATTTATTTAAAAATATACTTTTTGGGAAGCTTATAATAAAGAATACATACTTACAAAAAATAAAATTTAAATGAATTCATTTGATCCCCCAAAAGGTAAATCAAAAGTGGTTTTTTATCAACATTTTGATAGGTGTAAAGGAGACTTCGTTATAGGTATGGTTTAAAACTAGTGGGGTTCTATCCAAGGGGGTTTTATCTAAGGTGGTTTGATCAAACCCTCTTCAATTGGAATCCTTCAATGAAACTTTTTAAGGCTTAAATCATTCTATTTTTAAAAATATGTGATTTCAACAAAAATCAGAATCTCCCAAAAATTGTAAACTAGCATTGTGGGATCACCTAGGGATTATGATTGGAGATACTATTATTTATGGTCCAAGAGCTCCCATATCAATGGGAAATGCTCTAACTCTAAGTGCAGTTTGAATTATTAATTTACGTAATTAGAAATACTCGATTGGGTTTACAACAAAACCTTTAAAGATCTATCATTGATCCAACTAGGATACTTTGATGGGATCAACCCCAAAGGGAAATTGAAGATAAAGAGTAGTGAGTGATTGATTTCAATAGTTTCTTGAATTATTGACTCCAAAGATATGATAATATGGAGAAGACTTAATTGTCTGAAGCAAAAACAAATAAGGTAAAGGAACCCTTGTTATGAAGAGAAAGACAAGTAACGAGTTAACATTTTGATTTGATGGTCAAAGGAAGATTCAAAGTTGAATAGTGAAAATATTTCTTTTATAATAAATAATTTTTTAATTTTTAAATGTCTCCTACATTATCTGGAAGATGCAAAAGCATTAACACAATTTGATAAAGTCATTCGGAATGAATGCTACATGAAAAATAACATAATCCAGATGATGGAATAAAAAAACCTAGGATGTACAGAATAAGGATATAAGGAATTTAAAGTACACCCTTAATCTTAAATCTCTCTATAAAATATATTTTATATATTTACATTGAGTATATTAATATTCATTCACATCCAGAAAGTTGTATGCCTTGAGAGAGGCTTGTACAATTTGGGAAGGGATTTTTACAAATTAAAGGTCTACTTCAACCAATATAACTTTAGACACGACTATACACAATGTCTAAGTACAAGTCAGAAAAGGTGGACAACAAGCTAGAGCAATAGGTGCTGCGACAAAATTGATCACAAAAGGAGGTCGATTGACCAACTTCTTAACAACAATAGGACAAGTAGGCAACGTTAAATGGAAAAATAGAACTTTAAGTAAAGTTGGGTCCAAATGTTGGCTAGGTAAACATCTTGAAGTAAGAGTAGTTATGAATGTTGTGGATCATCTGTTGGAAACAAGCTACATTGAGTGGGGGGGTGAATCAGTGTTGTGCAAAAATTAACTTTATTAACCTTTATCTTCAAAGCATTAACAAAATTCAACCATAATGCATAAACATGAGGCAAATGAACACAACACCATAACATAAGGATTTTTATGTGGAAACCCTATAAGGGGAAAAACACGGTGGATGACCAATCCACAATTTAATTTGAGTATACTCAAATGAAGTTTACAATAAAGGGAATGCACTTGCATTCAGGCACATTGTCTAGAGCTCACTACTCAAAGGGAAGGCTCACTTCCTTATAGAGAAAATTAGATTAAAACCATCTGAGAGTTTGAACTGAGAAAAATAACATCTACATATGCCTGATTATAGTTCTGGTTAGGCACAATATTCAATTTTCTGTCCTACAGACTGATTCTACACTTTTGCTCTGTTATGCTCACACTCACAATACAAATTCTCTATGCGCAAGTGAAACTATGCATTATCGCTCTTTTGCTCTGCTCTAACTCACAATTCGCATCCACACACACTTCATACATCACACAAAATAATACAGACGATCTTATATATATATGTCCGCAACATAGAATTCAATTACACTTTGTTGGCTTCAATATAGCACAAAAATAATTACAATTGTCGACTCAAATCATGAATAATATGCAATGCGTATCCACAACAGTTAGCCAAAACTTGGCTAGGACCCAAAAAAAGATGTACGAACACAAAAATACTTAACCAATTGCTTCTCATACAACCGCGACCTAATTCAATCATGAAGTCGACTCCAGTATTGGTAAAACTGAGAATTAGTCAACCAAACCTTCTAACTTCCACACAAATCGATACGAGCCACTACGCTTCAGTAGTAACAAAGAGAATATACCAAAAAAAAATTCTTGAGATGCGCAACACAAAACAATAACATGAAATCTCCAGACAGATCGATGAACACTGTGTTACTGAATACTCTGTTCTTCCTTGTCAATCTTCAATCTGTTTGCCGTTATGATTGAATGATGATGTGTGTATTTGATCACCGATTAGGGTTGCCATCAAGGACAACACCAAATGATACTAGTAGTGTCTCTTGCTAAAAATCTCCCCCTTTGGCACTGATGGCAACACTTAGTGAAAAATGACTAAGTGTCAGATCAGTACCAAAATAAATTGCACTGCCATCTCCAAAATTCCAAAAATACAATTCTCCCCCTGAGATGATTATGCATTTTACACTGCACTATTCTCCCCCTTTGAAATCAATGGAAAAGGTAGGGATCGCATACCAAAAATGGATCAATCAATCAAAACTGTTATACAAAAATGCTTCTTTGACTTACATAAACTGAAAAACGTCTGCAAAATCTTTCTTCAGTTGGATTAGATTTGCGTCCCAAACTTTTTTGAGACTCTCCATGATTGTTATGTGACTGTAGATTAGGTAGGACTAGGTCTCTACAAATTCCAAGTTGGTCAGATCACCAACTACTATAGTATCTTTCCCTTCCTTTAGAGCGCTTGATAGTATCTCAATTTTTGGACCAGTTATGCATCTAAGTTCACATGCTCTTGCAATGATTTTTTCATTCTCATGCTTTAGGATTTTTATTTTGACAAGTAGAGACATCACTTCACCTTCTATTTTTCCAACACCACCAGTTAGAGGATCAAATGCTTCAGAAACAGTACTTAACTATTTTTCCAGATCCTTAACCTTTTTCTCATTAGCTTCAGTAAACTTTGAAAAAGATAAACATGATTTGTAGATCTTTCCACCTTCTGACAAAGCATTATGTACATTCTTCACACATGTGGCTAAAACTGTTTTATCTTTGACAATCATTTCTTTCAGTCCACTAAACCTTTTGACATTAAATTATTTTTGCACTTTCACCATAGTTGATTTTTCTAGTGACTCAAAGTGAGTGCTAACTAAGTTGATAAGCCTTTTCAATTTAGTGGAGGAGGAACCAGTCAGATCTTTCACATAAGATGGCATTATCTTTTCAAATACTCTAGATGCAAGATTTAGCAGTTCACTATCTTCAATGTGTGAATTTAGTAGCTCTTCTCTGGATTTTGCTTGAGCAAATGATGCTACTTTCATCTTTTGGATTGGACTTAAAATAGATAGGTCAATAGGACCTTCAATCAGTTCTAGATCCAATTCTTCTTTCTGTTCAACCAAAAATTTCTTCACTGCCTCAATAGTGTCTCTTACCTCAATTGGGATTGCTTTTATATTATCTTTCTTCTCTTCAGCTGTTACTTCCATAGTTGTGGGTTCTGCTTTACCTTTAGGGATCTTCATTTCCTCAACTGATACATTTTTAGGTATCTCAACTTTCATAGGAATTTATGTGTTGTCCTCTGCAGGAGGAATCTGTGAATCCTCAGCTGTATCAAAATTTTCTTCTTCTGCTCCCTTTTCTGCACCAGATGGGGCATCATCAACATGTGTTTCCTTAGCTACAACATCAATTCTCTCATTTGACAGTATCTCCCTCAAGATTTTCTCATTTTATTTTGTAACTTCATCAGTTAGACCAATCATTATCTTGTTCACCCTTGTTTCGCTTTTAAATTCCCTTTTGGCTTTATTCAAGAGTGCCTGCATGTCGTCCATAAACATTACCAGACACAATTCTACAAGAATCCTTTCTCTCATATGTTCTTCTTCTGTTCTAGCATTGAGTCTCCTCATTTTTAGAATGTCATATAGACTTTTGGGCAGATTAGGCATAATTTCAATCAAAACTTTATTGAAAATATCCATATGTTTTATTGTCGCCCCTTCAAGAATTATTTTATCAGAATCATCAAAAGACTCATACCATTTACAAAGTGGTTTGAGATTTCCATCTTTGACTAAAGCCTTTTCAACTTCTCCAACAGACATACCCGAATTGTTAGTCTTTGTCTTCTTCTTTGCTTGAACACCTTCACCAGAGGGTTTTGTAACAGTTGTTGCCTTGGTGCCTTGATTTTTGATTTCTCTGACTTCTTTGTCAGACTCTGTCACTTCATCCTCAAAAACTACCATATACACTCTTTTTCTCTTATCTTTCTTCCTCTTACCTTCTTTGCTGGATCCCTTGGATTCAATTTTCATAGGGATTGATTTTGCTGCAGGGGTTGAATGGGATGCAAAGCTTCTAGTTGTTCTAGCTCAGGAAGATGGTGCTGTCAGACCAGCTGAATGAGTTTTTGCTACCTCCTTAGCTTCTTGCTTTGCTGCTTCAACTTCTTCCCTTTTCTTTCTGGCTTCTTTTAGTTTCTCCGCAGATATGCCCAAACTTTCTGCAAGAAATTCTACCTCTTTTTTGAATCTTTTAGTTACCACAGTTTTCTTAAGCTCGTTGTGGACCTGTATGTCCTTCTTAGCATAGGTACCAAATCACTTTCATGCTTGAATCTCTCCTCAATTCGCCAAAGTTCACCTTAGATATCTCCAAATTTATTTTCTTCCAAATGCAAAGTGAGAAGTGAAGAATAGAAATGACCTATTATCACTTCCATACCTAACCATTTTGTCGCAATAAATACTTTAACCCTAATACATTTGGTTACCCTGTTTCAATGCACTGTGATGGGTAAATCTTTTGCGGACCTCCAATACGACATACCACCTCCTCCAATGAGTTCAACAACATCTATTGAGCATCTATGCATCTACTGTACACATCCACATCCGGTGTTACTTATCGGTTAGGGGTTTGTATAATTTTCTTGACAACTCCCCCTAGGCCAAAATCCTAGAACTAATTCTTGGAGGAATTACCAGAAGAAGGTTCTGGTGCTGGCACATTTTCTTCAACAAAGGGATCTTTCTTCACCCATTTCTTCTGCATCTACTGTCTAACCACATCTGTAGTGATTTTTCCTTTTCCTTTGATATCTTTCTGCATCTTTTTCTTTTGATTTACCAGACCTTTTTCGTTCCAACAAAATGTAGCAATGTGTCCAATTTTGTTGTAGTTATAGCACACAACATTTCTCTGTCTAGACCAATTGTTCCACTGATTTCCTCTTGATCTACATTGGTTAGTAGTATGGCCAAGTCTATTGCATGTATATCATTTGATATTTCTATGGAATTGATTCATCACATTTCTGCATTCATTTGACTTATGACCAACCTTATGACAATTAAAGCACCGACTTGAGAAATATGGACCACTTTGATTCATTCTACTTCTACATTGAGTAGTCACGTGTCCAAATTTATTGCAATTGAAATAGTATCCATTAAATCTCTGAGCATTAGGTTAACTTACTGAATACCTTCTAGATTTGTTCATTTGATTCCCTTGCTTGAATCTCCTTTGACCAGATCTTGAGCTTTCTCCTTCTTCATATCCAAGACCTCTCTTGTCACCATTAGTCCTCTGATTGCCAATTAGTTCATCAAGCTTGGCTGAGCTAACTTTGAACTTCTCCTTGTACTCATTTTCAGCAGCAAGTTCATTTCAGAGACTATCCATCTATTTTTCAAGTGCCTCTTCATTGTTTTTAGATTGTTCCAATTCATCATCCATTCGGCTGCATAATTCAGATTTTTCTTTTAGGGATTGTGCTAGGTTATCTTCATTCTTCTTTCTCTCTTCAATCTCCTTGGTCATCTTCATCATGATAGATTCCATCTCATGCTTTAGGACTGTATTATCTTTGGTAAGCTTGTCACATTCTTTAGTCTTTTCTTTCAGGTCTTGCCTGAGTTGTTCTTGTTCAATGCTCTTACTGTCACTCTGCTTAATTTGATCACAAAGTTCCTTTCTCTTCTCTCTAGACTTATTGATTTTGTCTTTCAAAGACTCAATGAATTTCTCAACATCCGTGAGGTTTGCTTACAATTTATGAACTTCAGCCTTTGATTGATCAAGATCATCCAGAGCCACCAAAATCTGTTGTTGAAGACTGCTTGAATCCATTGAAACACCTTCCAAGATCTTCCCAAGTTGTTATACTTCTTTCAGAGGAACTAGCTCTGATACCAATTGTTGGAAACAAGCTACACTGAGAGGGGGGGTGAATCCATGTTGTGCAAAAATTAACTTTATTAACATTTATCTTTAAAGCATTGACAACATTCAACCATAATGCATAAACATGAAGAAAATGAACACAACACCATAACACAAGGATTTTTATGTGGAAACCTTGTTAGGGGAAAAAACACGGTGGATGGCCAATCCAAAATTTAATTTGAGTATACTCAAATGAAGTTTACAATAAGGGGAATGCACTTGCATTTAGACACACTACCTAGAGCTCACTGCTCAAAGGGAAGGCTCCCTGCCTTACAAAGAAAATCATATTAAAACCATCTGAGAGTTTGAACTGAGAAAAATAGCATCTACATATGCCTGATTATAGTTCTGGTTAGGCACAATATTCAATCTTTTGTCCTACAGACTGATTCTACACTTCTGCTCTATTATGCTCACACTCACAATACAGGTTCTCTATGCGCAAGTAAAACTGTGCATTATGACTCTTCTGCTCTGCTCTAACTCATAATTAGCATCCACACACACTTCATACATCACACAAAATGATACAAAAAATCTTATATATATGTTTGCAACATAGAATTCAATTACACTTTGTCGACTTTAATAGAACACAAAAATAATTACAATTGTCAGCTTAAATCATGAATAATATGCAATGCGTATCCACAATAGTGGGCCACAACTTGGCTAGGACCCAAACAAAGATGTACGAACACAAAAATACTTAACCAATTGCTTCTCATACAACCACAACCTAATTCATTCATGAAATCGGCTCTAGTATTTGTAAAAGTGAGAATTAGTCAACCAAACCTTCTAACTTCCACATGAATTGATACGAGCCACTGCGCTTCAATAGTAACAAAGCTAATATACCAAAAAAACATTTCCTGAGATGCACAACACAAAACAATAACATGAAATCTTCATATAGATCGATGAACACTATGTTACCAGATACTCTGTTCTTCCTTGTCAATCTTCAATTTTTCTGTTGGTATGATCGAATGATGATGTGCGTATTTGATCACCGATTAGGGTTTCTATCAATGACAACACCAAATAATAATAGCAGTGTCTCTTGCCAACATCATCCTCATGGGGGTGATGAAGGAAGAGCTCGAACTGGCAAAAAAATCCCCAGACCCCTTGGGGCTATAGCGCACTTGGAAGAATAAGTCGTAAAAGAAATAAATATAGTGATGTTTCAATCCTTTGTTGATGTAAGTAGGAATAAACATCATTGTAAATCTATTTTTTATTTTATATCAATAAAAATAAAGGTAATTAACCATGGCAAGCTCACTAAGAAAAAATACTTTTGTATCTAATGATTTTTTGAGTAAAATAGATGATCTAAACATCAATAAAGAGAAGAGGATAATAGTCACCTGGTCCCGAAGATCTGCCATTGTACCTGCAATGATTGGTCATACAATAGCTGTTCATAATGGAAAGCTACATTTACCCATTTTTATAACAAATGGTATGATAAACCACAAATCACGAGAGTTTGCACCTACTTCCATTTTTCACGGACATTCGAAACAAGATAAAATATAAAAGAATGATAAAATAAATAAAATAAAATAAAAGCAACAAAATAAAAAAAAGAGAGAAACGATAAAAAAGTATCATTGTATATAAATAATATACATTAATTCATTGTGGAGAATGAAGATGAAATTTATAAATAGGGCTTCAACTAGAAAAATACGAGTTGTAGCTAAACATGCACATATGTCTTCTAATAAAGCACGTAGAGTAGCTCATCAACTTCATGGTTGTACCTATATGGAGGAAATTTTGATACTAAATTGGATACCTCATAGAGCATGTTATTCCATATTAAAAGTACTTCGTTCTACAGCCACAAATGCATATCACAATATGAATATAGATAAGGGCGCTTTATTTGTCCTTATGGCTGAAGTGAATGAAGGTCCTATTTTTCAAAGATTTCGACCTAGAGCTCGGGGATGTAGTTATCCAATACAGAAACCCACTTGTCATTAAAGTATTACATTGGAGGATTTAGATGACTCTAACTCAATTATGGTAAAAAATAAAAACAAAATGTCTAAATAGATGGAAGCATAATCCATTTATGTTGCAAATATACTACTACTTGCAAAAAAGATAAAAAAATATGTATGGGAAACAAAATAAATCCACTTGGTTTTAGAATTGGTTTTACTCAAAACCATTTTCCCCTTTGGTTTGAAGAAAGGGATTATTCTGAAGATCTACGAGAAGATGAGAGAATATATAATTGCTTGAAAATTATGTACAACATATCAAAGGTTCAATAAATTCTAGTTATGGAGGAATTACATGTATAGAGATTCTCAAATAGATTAAATGATTTGGTAAATATATATATTGCATTTTTCAAATTTTTTATCAAAAAACATGGCCAAGAAAAAAAGAAAGAAAAAGTTATTGAAAAAATGGTAAAGAAAAAAAGGGTAAAGAAAAACAGGGTCCAGAAAAAAAGAAAGAAAGAGATGATGAAGAAGAAATTAAGCAATTAAGAAAGGAAGTACAAAATATGCTTGATTCTGTAAACAGAGAATTTCTCATTTTTATATAAAAAGTGGAGAAACCTTATAGAGAACCCAAAATTCTTGCGGAATATATTGCTCTACAACTAAAGGAGAGAGTTGAAATAAGAAAAATAATGAAAAAAGCTATTGAACTAGCTGAAAAGGCATATGTAGAAGGTATTAAAATACAAATTAAAGGTTGTCTTAACGGAATTGAGAGAGCTCGTAAAGAATTGGCTATGCAAGGTAGAGTGCCCCTACAAATCCTTCAAGCTAAAATTGATTATTGTTATTATGTGGTTCAAATCATCTATGGAGTATTGGGGATCAAAATTTGGATCTTTGTTTAAGATGAGAAATATCCTTCTATAATCTGACCAATTATAAATCTTAAATTCTATAAGATCAAATTAAAAGAATTAAATATCTTGGAGCAGTGCTATGCTTAGTGTGTGACTCGTTGAGATCAATATTTTTCCTTTTTCTAAAATGATAAATAAATTGAAATAAAAACAAATTGGTCTTTGGAATATTTGTTTTATATTAATTACTAAAATCTAATAAGCTAGTTATTTAAATATAGATAGTTCTACCAAATCAACGAAATACTTTTTAATATGAAAAGATAAACCTATATCTCTCGTAAAGCGGAAAAGAGTCTTTGGTAATACAAGAAAAGAAAAAGGGGAGGGAGGAGAAAAAGAAAAAATGAAATCCTCTTTCTTATAGTATTGCTGGTTCATAAATAACCACCAAAGAGCACGGTGATAAAGCATACAAATTATTTAGTCACTTTATGATAAAAGTAAAGAGAGCTTCAGATCAATGGAAACTAAGAAAATTGATTTTTGTAAGAAACATAAATAAGAGCTGCATTGCAGAGGGTAAACCTAAGCAGCCATTTGAAAGCTATGGAAACGATGGAACCTATGACTGCAAAAGATCATATAAAAATATTAATCATTCATTGGAAAGGATGGCGAAATAAACCAATAAAGAATTAATTTCATTGGAGTTCATAAGTTGACTCCAAATATTGAAAGAGTAAATATTTGCCTGTAAGATACTTACTGAGCAATATCAATATATAATAAAAGAGGTATTTGTATTCTCATATTATATGTATATGATATGTGTAATGAGTAAATATAGATTTATTCCTATATAATAGAGGATCTCAATATTTATTATCGAATTTGACCATAAATATTTCACAAGGATCCGGATGAGAAGAAACTTTCATATGCAGTTTTGAAATAGAGATGGGATTCAAATATTATTAGACAACCATCGACTAAAACCCAAAAAGAATAAAATTTCATCACCAACATAGGGGAAGAATCAAGGGAGTATCTTCTTAGGGAAATTACATTTGTTTTGGTAGATTTTCTCTTTAGGCATTGGAACCTGTTTGGATCACATCTAGGTAGATAGAAGCAAGACGACGAGCAATTACTTGTTATGCTCGTCGCAGTGTAAAAATATGGATACGTATATTTCCCGACAAACCTATTAGAACAAGACCTACAAAAATACATATGGGTTCAGGGAAAGCCAAGGATCTCCAGAATATTGGGTATCCATCATCAAACTAGGTTGAATACTTTATAAAATAAGAGGAGTATCAGAGGCTACAACTAGAACAACTTTCAAATCATTGCATATAAAATGCCTGTACATACTAAATTTATTACTAGTTCACGTAAATAATGTCGAACCAAAGAGATATTTTTGGTAGAAAAAGATTATTTAATCGATAAGAAATACTTTTTTTTTTGGTTGAGGAAACAATTATTTTGGAGGAAAAATGATTTGGTCCCAAACAAACTTGAATGTAGTAGACAACAATGGAGCCAAAAAATTAATGTGTATTCAAGTGCTAGTAGCAGGCAATCATAACACCACTAATATCAGTGATATTATCATCGCTATAATTAAAGAAGCAACACCTAATATGCCTCTGTAAGAATCAAAAGTAGTTAGAGTCGTAGTTATATGTACGTGTAAAGAACTTAAACATAGCGATGAAATGATAATACAATCTGATGACAATGCAACGGTTGTCAAACAACTTGAGTGGCAACTACTACTATTACTGAGAACATCACAAGGATTATTCTACGAGAAGGCTTTATAGAAGATGTTAGGGAACATCGAGAAGGTAAAAAATCTTTTTCTATTTTAACTTCAAAATCTAGGGGAAGGACGCAAAAGAGATATATAATCACTTCAAAGCGCATTAGCGAACCTGGTATGAGAATCTATTCTAATGCTCAAGATATTCCTAAAGTTTTAGGTGGAATGGGGATTTCAATCCTATCTACTTCGCAAGGAATAATGACTAATCGAGAAGCTTGACAAAAAAAATAGGAGGGGAATTATTATGTATTTTATGGTAACTCCAAAATAAAATGTAAATAGCCGAAGAGCCTTGTATTTTTGCCTCCAATATTGGAATTCCATCAAAAGAATATTGAAAAAAGAGGTTCTTCATGATATTCATGAATACTGAATATTATTCAGTGTCACTAGTTTGAGTGACAAAAAAAGCTATTCAATAATAAATATTAAATTTATATAAAAAAAGAAACAAATTCTTTATTTTTTGTTATGTTAAATGTCTTTTATTTAAACATAATGATTTTTTTCCCTCTTTTAGAAATCAATGTAATAGTTAATAACTATCCCTACTTTTAAAAATCAAATCACCACAAAAAAATAGGAGTCTAGTTCAAATGGGTACCAAAAAGAATTTTGTCATTGTTGAGGGCGTAGTTACCATAACATATCCTAGTGGTATGTTTTTAGTCCACCTAGATAACGATATGGAGGTTTTAACGGTTGTATCAGGTAAAATGAGATATCGAACAATACGAGCAGTACTGGGAGAGAGTGAGAGTTGAATTACCTCTTTACGATTTAAGAAAAGGATGTATAATATATAGACATCCTGTCAAATGAAATGATGACGATGATTTTATATCTACTATCGATCAATATTGAGGCCCATAAAATCTATAAAAATAATAATATTTTAGCATTAAATAAAGGACCACAAATATGAAAATTCATGCTTTTGTTCACAAAATTTGTGAAAATTACCGCCTAATTCGTAGACAGAAATGCCTTCTTATAATTTGTTACAATTCGAGGCATAAACAAAAATAGGTAAGCCAAGGTTACTGAATTCTCTCCTTCCTTCTATTTATTTGTTTTGAATATGATTTAAATCAAGGTGAGAAAAGATAACATTTATATAATATGTAATGTCGCGTAGAACTAGGAAACTAACTGTTTAGCAAGTTTGTTTCAGAATCACTCATTATTATTGATGCATAGATAAAGGGCTCCAAACAAGTATGACTTTATTGTTGCAATTTTTATTTATATAATTGTTTTAATCATCCATAAGATGGAGATTCAAATATTTTATGCACCTAAAAATTCATTTCGACCAATTGAACTTTCTCAAGTTGTTTCTTCTTAAGAACCCGAAATATTTGTGCTAAAATGACAAATGCTAAGAATAATAAAAGACCTGGAACACGTAAAGGATCTTCAAGTACTATTTCTACATTTTCTTGATCAAATCCACGTACATTAGGGTTATTCGTTAACGACTAATCCGCCTTCTAAACAAATAAGTTCTAGTCCTGGAGGTACAAAGTCAACCACTTGTTGATAGTCTGATGGATTATCAATAGTTATTTGATATCCACCCCTTTTCTTTACGTGCAATTTTACATACTTTACAAGTTGTTGAAGCATTGTAGACTGTATTGTTTCTTTTGCTACCATCGGGATAAATTTGTCCTCTTCCTCTATTACCACCCATATATATGGGATATTTCCAAGAAGTGAGCTACTTTATTAGTAGCGGGATTTGGTGAAAGGATGGGAAGCACAATTTTACTATATTTTTGACGAGCAACATGACCTATTATTATAATATTTTTTGATTGGGATGATAGTTTTGAAAATAAAGATCACATATTTTTTCCTTAATCTCAAGATAAATACGATTCAAAGGAGCTAATTCAAAACCTTCGCGTAAACTAAGAACAACTCCTACATTTAAACTCCCTTTCTTATCATTAGTAAGAACTTGTCTTATTTGCTTATCATAGGGGATTTTAACAACTACTTCAAAAACGGTATTAGGAAGCACAAATTGTGGAACTTCAATCTCCATAGGTTTTTTAGCCAAATGATAATTGGCACATACAATACATCCAGTTGCTTCTCAAGGATTTTCATAACCTTGCTATGCAAAAAATGGGATGCATTTGCAATAGATGCCTGAGTCATTACATCGATCATTATTAAGACAAATATTGATTGAGTTATCCACTTTTGCACGGGCAGTCATCATAAGTTTTTCTATTTTGCATGGTTCACTTTTTTGTTATAATTCTTTTATTTAAAATAAATAGTAGTAGGTAACTATGATAGTTACCTACTTGCAATTCTGCTACTATATTAAACCTAAAGCTAAAATATAAGAAGTATCGCTCTAAAAAAAGTAAAAAAGGTGGGGACCATTATTATTCACTCATCATATGATAAATTACTACAAGTGAAGGAGGTATACGATTCAAACGACGAAAGATCCAATATTTGAAAATTGTGTCTAAGATGATTGGAAAAGTTGAAACAAGAACAAATATATTTATTCGTTATGGGAAAATCCATAATTTTTGAAGATTAAATCGATGATCAATTCCCAACCATGAGGTGAATGAAACCCAATACGTAGATCACTTGCTAAAAGAATATAAAAAGTTTTCATTGCATCGCTTAAGTTGTAGAAGACTTCTTGGATCCAAGAATTGAGAATTCCAAGTCTCTTCTTACCCAGAATGAGACAAATAATTAGAACAATAAAACTTATTATATTTACTAATAAATGTGAGATAACTTGGATACAATCTTGATTATATATTTTGATCAATTGGATCATTTTTTTTTGGATCTCTACACGAATATCTTGTAAATGCAGTTATGAATAATCTCTCATCATTATTTCTAACAAGAATAGTTCTTTTATTTTCTCAAATTTGTCTACAATGCTCTCTTCTTGTAAATGATAATAATTTTTTTTGATTGACTAGTATTCCACCAATTTGTAACCCAAGATTCCAAACCATTCTGTAATGAAATTGAAATTGCCCAAGGCAATACTATTAAACATGTAAGATATTGTAGAGAAGCTAATGTTTTATATTTGGTGACTTTTAATTCATGAATCGTTAACAAAATCGATTGTCTTGTTAGGTCTGTCTAAAATTTTAAAAAAGTATGAATCATAGAATGAGGTATGAGATTCATAGAATTATCTTATGTGGAATTCTTCAAAATATCTTTCGAATGAGGGATGGTTTGTTCGGAAGGAGAAGTGGAGTAAAAAAGGAAGGATCAATCCTTAAAATTGCTTTGATTTGGACTCATTTTTAATTTATTGTTTCCTTATTTAACTCTTGACCCGAAGAATCACTTCAATTCGAGTGACAAATAAATTGAAGTTTAAGTCTAATAATACCAAATTTGTACTCTTTGGTACATATAGCAGATCAAATTATTTCAAGCACATATGTCAAAACGTGTAAAAAACTAGAGTCATTCACTTCATTGTATTCTTTTGAGATGTTATATCTGTATTTATTAGACCTTTTGTCCCTATCTAATAAATAAAGAATGATATCGAGTGTTTGCAAATTGTTAAAGAGTACTAATATGTTTCTATAAGTAACATTTCATGTTCGTCTAAATAAAATGACTATACTTCCCCTCCAGACAAATGTTATGCCAAACTTTTTCTAGTATCTACTAATATGAGATCTATCCACTTGTATATTATAAAAGAGGACTTTCCCCCCATTTCAAAATCCTTCAATGGATATGCACAAAAAATGGGCAAATTTGGCAACTTTATGTTCCATTTCACATAGGATCAAATTTTCTTCAGTACGAGTTAAGGGGATGTCTTGTTGGCCCTTTATTTTCATATAAAGAACATGACGGGGAAAAATACCTTCTTGAACTTCCATTTTGATCGCTTGAATATCCTTAATAAGAAATTGGAGGAAAATACAATGATTTCTTTCGGGAAATCCACAATGAAAAATACATACAATTCCTTCTTTTTCATCAAACTTATTATAGCCACTGCCCACATTGCACAAAATAGTGAACCATAAATAAGAGAAAATGAACAGACCCACAATCCCATAAAAACACATCACACTATATTTATATAGGATTTTTGTACTTTAAAGACCAAACGTCACAAGGCAAAGGATTGTAGTGCACAAAATGATTAAAATTTTAAAAGATTGTGTTGATAAGTGACAAAAAAATTGGTTTTCTAGAGGGATATATCCTCTCACATGGTTGGTTATTTGGCTAGGACTTACTGATACAATCAAGTATCAATATGCTTTTGATGAGTTTTGTAGAGTACACACTTGTGTTTACTGAATTTTCTGGAGCAATTGGGATGATTCTAGAGTACCAAGAGTTAGTATTTTAATTGCTACAATTTCCAATTCATGATAGCATATGGGTACCAAAGAATTTTCTTTCTGACAAATATCATAGGTCACTTTTCGCTAAGTTTCCCTGTGCTGGGTGTTACTCCATTTTAATGCAATCTGCAAAGGGGAGGAAATAAGTAGTTGATTCAATATACTCCATGATGCACTATTTAAATGAGACACTATTATTCACAAGTATGTTAAGAATTAAAAATGTTACAAATCTGAAATGAATCCTTGTTATGTCAAGAACATCAATGAACAATTTCAAACACATTACTAGTTGCTTGTAAGGAAAATAAAAGTTTGTACTATTTATCAATTCTATTCAAGCAATGCATGCCAACAAAATTGGTATCTTGCCTCTTATTTGTTTGTGAAATACAATACTTGTAATACCCCTCCGTTTTGCTCTTTGCTTCAGACAGTGTCCTTCCTTGCTTTGTTTTGTTTTCTGGTTACTCATATACTTTGATATACTCTACGAGGTTGTTTATTATTTGATCATTATTGATAGAGCAATGTGGACTATTATATGTGATGTGATGTACTCTCTTTGATGTTATTATTGGGCATGTCTTTGATTAGTATAATTTTGGTTTGTTATAACATGGTTATTGCACATGAGTATTTTATTTATGTTAGAACTGTCACTTCGTGATAAGTGTATTGGTGAAGGGGACGAAATTGCATCACTCGCTTGCGAGCGCCCTGTGATTCCGTGACTTCCTCTTCATAGTATGTTTTATGATGATGTTTATATACATGTGCTATTGATGCCTCGTTTACAGGTTTTCAGGTATAGGACATCGACTCCACTTGGCTTCACGGGTTTGAGCTTGTCCACCACCCAACGGTTAAGTTGATTGGGAGATAGTAGCTAGGATACTTGTGTCAAGTCTACACCCTAGTCTCAGTGTGTCGTCAGGTTTATTCAGTTTTGCTTGTTTAATGTGTTTATTATTGCTTCAAATTATCATGTTAAAATGCTTTAAAGAGGATTTAGTGAATTTAATTATTTAAAGTTGATTATTAGATTATTCTTATTTTAATGTTAGAGTTTTTTGAATTAATAAATTAAGTAATTTAATTTAATTAATAAATGGTTTAATCTTTGGATTATTTTGTTTATTGATTAATTAAATTAGTTAAATAGTTTAAATTTGAAAACGGAAATGTTTGTAATTATTAAAATATTTTAATTTTGAATATTGAAAGATTTTATGCCAAGAGGGTTGTTAGAGATATTTTGTAAATTTCAACAAGCGTTAGAAGAAATTAATGAGTTGGTTGGGGAAAATTAATTCACGGGAGATGATTTTGGCTTTGAGCGAGGAAGTGGAAAGCTTCTTCACGACAGAGGCTTGGGATATTTTGGGGGTTGAGAATTTGTTGAAAGAAAAAATAATTATTGCTATGATCTGGATAATTTTTGGGAAGAATTTTCTGTAGAAATTACTTTTGTATTCTTGCAAATTTAGAAATTTTGTTCTCGAAAAACTCTTGTTGTGTTCAGGATTGTTGTTGTGGTTGGGAAATCATATTACTTTGGAGGAAGCCATTGTTTGTCTAGAACAATTGCTTGGAGTTGTGGAGGAGGCACTGTATCGGTTCTTCAAATACTCAAGCTTTGGATTACAGGTTCTTTCCTTTGTTTTTGTTAAGTTTTTAATTGAAAAGTATCTGGATTACATCTTCTCTGTAAAATGATTGCCTTGTGTAAGAAAGATTGTATTGCCGTAAATAATTTTCTTTGTAGAGGCATTTTATTCTGTAGGTTGAAATCCTTTGGTGGAAAGCCTTAGTAAATGGCTATCTAGTATTATAGTGAAATTAGTGAAACCCGAAAGGAAATGTTTAGGGATTTGGAAAGAAAAACCCTCTCTGAAAGAAATTTTATTTTCTGTAGGAAAATGTTTTTCCTATAAGTTGTTTTTTTTTTCTCGGGAAAATTCCCTGTGATTTAAATGGTATGAATTTTATCATTTTTTCTTCAAGATTTGTTTTCCAGATAGTTGCAAGAAGGTATCCCTTGTGTTTGATTTGGGAAAATTTTACCTATAAGATATCCTCTCTGAAATTTGGTTTTTCTTGAAGTTGTAAAACTTTGTCTATAGAAACTCTTTTTGAAAAATTATTTCCCAATTTAGTAATTTAATGATCGGATCTATATATATATACATAAACGCATATATTATATATACTATGAAAATTATTAATGCCTGTGTAAATTTGAAAATCATCGTATGGCGAGCAAAATTCCATTCATACGTTATTTTTTATGATTATAAAGTTTCGATGGCAATATATATGTTATGGGTGGGGGTTATTTCCCCCACCGTACCCCATACCTTGGGGAGAGCACTGACCATGGTAGCGCTACCCCGAAGTACTGTGGGTGGCCGACTATACTATAGTACAGTCCAACGACCGCTTATTTAGATTCACAATTTTTGTTAATGCAAGGAAATTTCGTCCACCATAAATTCGTAGAATTCAGACTTTGTGATTTATTACTATTTGGAAAATATATAATATATAATATATATATTATATATATGTATATATAAATATATATGATATATTTAATAATGTTTTTTTAATTATATTCAAAAAGATATTTAATGTATATATAATTATATATGTAAATATAAAATTATGTATATATATTTTTTATTTTATTTAATTTTAAAATGGGTGTATGTTATATGTATAAGTAGAAGAAATTGGTTGAGTTGTCTTTCAGTGAAATTATATTGCTTTTGAAAGTAATCGAGGAATTTGACTTTCTGTAAAATTTAGAAATTTCCCTTCCCTGGCTGTGAAGACGCTGTTATTTTATTTACTAAGGCAATTGTTTTTACTGTAAATTCACTGTAGAGGGAAATGGATTTAATATATCCGAAAGTAGTGTATTTCCTTTATGATTGTCTTTCAAGTTATTTCCTTTGTTTATTTATTTGGGGAAATTGGTTTATATATGTTTAAATCTTCCAGTCATAATAGGGAATTGGGGGTTGTGATTTATTTATGTGTCAACCCAATATTTTACCCTTGGATTAGTGCATTTTCTATTGTCAATGTTTATCCGGTTTCCACAAATGGGGAAGTGTTACCCTAACGTCTTGAGTGGGGTAGTTGTTTTTTTTGTAGTAGCACTAGTTTGCCTTGGGTAGTGGCATTGTTCCATGAGGTTGTCTTAGGGGAGTGGCTTGCAACGAGCACCAACACACAAAGTGGTGCCAGGATAACTCATTGTATGTTTGTAATCCAGTTATAATGCAATTAATTTGTTAGGGGATTGGGTAGCATTCAATACTTAAATAAGATTAATGTGCCTCACTCATGGACCCTTGTGCTAGTTTAGACTTGGGATGAGACAAGAAGGCCTGGAATGGCATGATCGGTATCTTGTCTTCATGAAGATATTCAATTTTGCTTTGGACTCCATGTGGGGCCTAGAGTCGTGAGAGGCTACCAAGAGATCCCAAGTTGGGGGTCGGGGCCTAGGAAGACTTACCAAGATATCCCTTGCAACATTGTGATGATATTCCTCCTAGGTCAACTGTATGTTAGTTTTCTGAAATAAAAGATTGTGTAGCACTAGAAGTAATGTGACCCTTGTGAGTGTTTGGTTCATGTGTTTGGTTGAGACATTTTGTGTCAGCCTATGTCTAGAGGTAGTAGGTTTGGCCATGTATTCTTGTTACTATCTCCTAGCACGAGGGGTGGGCCTATGGGTACCACTTGGTTGGGAGGAACATGCACCCTACACCGTTGGGTCCCCCTTATCTTCAAATCGTGATGGTGAGATTTCCAGTTGGAGAGCTCGTGGTTTCCAGTTTATATTTCATGCTTTGTATTTATTATAGATGGCTCTTGTAAGTATTTTACCCCTCAATTGTATTCGAGATGGTTGGTTGTATTATGTAAGACATTTGTATGTATTACCTCATTCAGGGAATGAGTGATGTAATCTTATTTGTATGAGCTAATGTTATATGAAATCTTGACGTATTTATTATCTTTAGGATGTAATTTCTTGTATGGAATGTATGATCAATTATTTCGTTAAGTAGTTAATCTTCTATGGATGCTTATGATATATGTATGGGTTTAAACATAATCCTAGTCTCATAGCCTTAGAGGTTATTGGAAATAGGTAGTGAACTTACATGTTTATTATACTTTTAAATAAATTTTTTTATGTGTTTTAGTAGATTATTGTAACTTCTTCTAGGGTTACGTGGCGGGGCATTACACATGGTATCAGTGCTCAGGTTTAAACACTGGGTTGTTTGGGATTATGAGGAACCCAATAAGCTTTAGTTGCATAGGTTTTTAAGTGTTTACCTTGTTTAATACCTTTATGTGTATGTGTAGGATCATGCCTCCTAGAAACAGACGAGGTAGAGGGCGAGGTTGTGGCCATGTAGGCAGTCGTGAAGGGAGTCAACATGATTCCCCTCCTCAGGCTTCACATGTTTTAGATCGTGAGGAGCACTAGGTGTGACAGAATGCCCCAGGGGGTGGAGACCAACAACAAGATCCTCCAGGGATAGAGGGTGCACAAATGCACAAGATACTAGAGGAGGCATTCACTCTCCTTGGATAGAGACAGGGCGGTGTTTAGGGTAATCCTAGAGAGAGGGAAGTTTCGGTTCAGACTAAGGCAGTAGCAGCTACACATATGAGGGACTTACTCAGGGCACGTCCACCTTTATTTGACAGTACAAGTAGTGGCTTAGAGGCAGAGACATGGCTCATTGACCTTAACCGGTGCTTCATGATGCACCCATATGGTAGTAATACCAAAGCTCAGTGCGCTATTATGCATCTGAGGGGATTCACATCCACATGGTGGAGGTTAGAGGAGCAAAAGCTCAAGATAGACATTAATTCAGTGTCATGGGATATGTTCCTAGAGAGGTTCAAAGCCCGCTTTCTATCAGACCACTAGCATCAGCGCCGAGGTGATGAGTTTCACACCTTGCGTCAGTTGGCAATGTTAGTAGAGCAATATGAGCATCATTTTTATGAGCTCAAACAGTTCACTGACATCAAAGATGATGAGGGTATGCTCATCCACCATTTTGTCAGGGGCTTAAACACCCAAACCAACAGAGGTGTGCAGGTTTTCGAACCCAAAACCATGGAGATGGTTGTGGAAAAGGCGAGGTTAGTTGAGGAGAATCTAGCCATGGTATTGGGAGGCCACATAGGAGTTCAGATCGGTATTGGTTCAGTTGCAAGGTCTAGTGCTTGTGGGGGTCAGACTCAACGAGTTGCACCACCCAAGACTTAGCAGGGACCTTTTGCAGAGTGGGCAACAACAACAAGTATCACAGGGGAACATAAAGGTTTCCAATAGAGGCAAGGGGACATGAACTAGAGGCATATGAAATGATTCAACTCTAAGTAGCGAGCGCGGAGCTCACAGTCCACCTTTAGGGGTAGCGCACAACAGTCTAGCACACCACCTAGAGGCAGGGGCTATGGCAGAGGAATTGGATGTTTCGCATGTGGCCAACAAGGACATATAGCTAGAATGTGTCCTAACAAGGGGACATTTGGATATACATAGAAACCAACAAAATTTAAGCCGACTGTTGGGGATATAGGCATAGGGCATTGAGTTTTTACAACAGTTGATAACCACCAAGTAGAGCATCAAGGGACTGTTGTCGAGACATCTGGTATGTTTTTGGGTATCCAAGTTACCATATTGTTTGATTCTGGAGCATCAAACTCCTTTATTTCTTCTTCCATCGTGACATGATGTAGACTGGGGGAAGTAAAGCAGGTTGATAGGTGGCAGGTTGAGTTAGCCTCGGGTGCAAAAGTCACATCACACTCCCTAGTACCAGATTGTAGATTGGAGGTTGGACCTCTCCTTACTACATTAGACCTCTGAGTTATACCATTGGGGTCATATGATGTTGTCATAGGGATGGACTGGTTAGAGGCACATAGAGCAATCATTGATTGTCGACCTAAGTCGATTCAATACGTTGATGCATTTGGTAGAGAGGTAGAGATAGTGGGGGTAAATAGACCTATTTCCTTGAGGATGATCTCAGCTATGCAGTTGAGAAGGTGCGTGCGATAGGGTTGTCAGTTATTCGCTATTACAGTGGATGATTTGGACTTAGGAGATGGAGAGGAGAAGGTCTCTCTCAATAGTCACCCCATTCTTCAGGAATATTCTGATGTCTTTCCAGACAAGATTCCAAGAATGCCACCTTAGAGGGACATAAAATTTAAGATAGACCTAATACCTGGATCAAAACCCATTTCATGAGCTCCTTACCGTATGACCACTTAGGAGCTGAAAGAGCTTTGCTTGCAGCTTGAGGATTTATTAGCAAAGGGCTTCATTCACCCTAGTGTTTCCCCATGGGGAGCACCAGTTATCTTCGTGAAGAAGAAGGACGGTTCACTTCAGTTATGTATTGATTACCGACAATTGAACAAAGTGACTATCAGGAACAAATATTTGTTACCTAGGATTGATGACTTGTTTGATTAGATCAAGGGTTCTACGATCTTTTTGAAAATTGATCTTAAGTCGGGATATCATCAAATTCGTATCTTCGATTCAAACACCCATAAGATGGCATTTCAAACACGATATGGTCACTATGAGTTCACTGTAGTACCATTCGGGTTAAAGAACGCGCCTTCTGTTTTCATGAGTTTGATGAACGAGGTATTCCGCACGTATCTAGATAGATTTGTCCTTGTGTTCCTAGATGATATTTTTATATACTCCAAAATAGTGGAGGAACATGCAAAGCATTTGAGGCAGGTATTGCAGTGCTTACAAGATAATCAGTTGTATTCCAACCTGTTGAAATGTGATCTTAGGAGAAGGTATCAGTGGATCTTGCAAAGATCCAATCGATCCTAGATTGGCCTGCGCCCATGAATGTGGCAAAGATACGTAGCTTTATGGGGCTAGCAGGTTACTACAGGTGATTTGTGCAGGGCCTGTTGAGGATAGGTCATCCTATCACCTCTCTCCAAAAGAAAGGGAAGAGGTTTGTGTGGTCAGAGCAGTACAAGACAATGTTTCAGACTCTTAAGGTGAAACTAACCAGTGCACCAATACTCACGATACCTAATCCTACTGGGGGCTTTGTAGTCTATATAGACGCGTCCTTGGAGGGATTAGGAGTCGTGTTGATGCAGGAGGGTCATGTCATAGCATATGAGTCACGAAGGCTCAAAGATCATGAGCTAAAATACCCTACACATGATCTTGAGTTGGCAACAGTTGTTCATGCATTAACGAGATGGAGACATTTTCTTCTTGGGCATAGGTTTGAGTTGCACAGTGATCACATAAGTCTTTAGTATATTTTCACGCAGCCTAACCTTAATGCTAGGCAGAGGCGTTGGATGGAGTTTCTCTATGAATATGAATTCAAATTGAAGTATATCCAGGGAAAGGAGAATGTTCTAGTTGATGCAGTCAGTATAAAGAGACATGAGTTAATTGAGTTGACTCTTGTTGTAGACTTACAGAGTCAGATTCTTTCTGCTCTTCCAACATACAGTTGGTACCAGGAGGTTAGGAAAGAGATAGAGGCAGGAAAACCTTTTAAGGGTAGGTACTCAGGATACTCTCTTGATTTAGATGGGATATTGAGGCATATGGGACGCATATACGTTCCATCATCAGGCGACCTTCGCACCTTAGTTATGAAAGAGGCACATTGTGCACCTTATTCAACCCATCCTGGGGTGAAGAAGATGCATTTAGATATGTGACAGTTGTATTTTTGGGTAGGAATGAAGCGTGATATCACAAATTATGTGTCGAGATGTCTAGAGTGTCAACGAGTGAAGGCTGAACACCAACATCCAGCAGGGCTTTTGCAGTCACACTTAGTGCCAGAGTGGAAGTGGGACATGATCTTATTGGATTTCATTGTTGGTTTACCCCTCTTTGAGATGACATGATTCTATTATGGTGACAGTTGATAGGTTGACGAAGGTAGCACACTTCTCAACTATACGCTCTTCCTATAATGCATCTTCCATAGCCAGAGTGTTTGTGGAGGACATAGTGAGGTTGCACGGTATTCCGTGTCGGATTATTTTTGATAGTGATCCAGTGTTCACCTCAACTCTTTGGACTTCTTTATAGCATACGATGGGAACCCAATTGAAATTTAGTTCAACTTATCACCTAGAAACAGATGGACAGACTGAGAGGGTCAGTCAGGTCCTTGAGGACATGTTGCGTATGTATGTGATGGACCAATAAACGCAATGGGAAGATTATCTCTATTTGGTAGAGTTTGCGTACAATAACAATTTTTTAGAGTTCTATCGGTATGCCTCCTTTCAAGGCATTATATGGGCGACCATGTCACAATCCCTTGAGTTGGGATCGATTGGAGGATAGAGTACTTTTGGGTCTTGAGATGTTACTGGATATGGAGTAGCAGGTGGTTTGGATTAGAGAACATTTGGTGGTAGCTTAGGATAGGTAAAAGAAGTATGTAGATGCACATAGGGTGGATTGATAATTTTTTGTAGGTGACAAAGTCTTTTTACGAGTGTGACCATGAAAGAGTCCAATCCATTATGGAAACGGCTCTAAGCTTGCGCCTTGCTTTGTCGGACCCTTAAGATACTCGAGAAGATTGGTCCAGTTGCTTATCGGCTTGCTTTGCTGCCCAGTCTCTCGCGTATTCATGATGTATTTCATGTTTCTATTCTTCGACCTTATCATCTAGATATTTCTCATGTCCTTGATTGGAATGCTTTACAAGTAGAGGACGGGCAAGTGGCTTTGGAGACCGTGGTCGGAACAAAGCACAAAACATTCGCCCTTCAGGGGTGAGATATTGCTCAGGTGAGGGTCCAGTGGGATCCTAGGGATGGTACTTCATCCACTTGGGAGGATACAACTAGGATGAGGGAGTTATATCCCTATTTATTTGCAGGCTTGTAGGAGTAACCCTGACCCTAGGGGGAGGATGTAATACCCCTTTGTTTTGCTCTTTGCTTCAGACAATGTCCTTCCTTGCTTTGTTTTATTTTTTCGTTACTCATATACTTTGATATACTCTACGAGGTTGTTTATTATTTCATCTCTATTGATAGAGGGGTGATCCCACAATAGTGGTTTACAATTTTTTGCCAAACTGGACACTAAAATTATTATTTTTAACTAAATCTTCACGTTCGGGCATCTATAGCGGCTAAACCGTGAAGAATTTGAAGATGATGCAAACCAGAGTCTCGTCACATTTTGTCTGTAGATTCTAAAAATATTTTTTTCAATTTTTTTGGAATCAAATTGCACTTCTTTTTCCATCTCCCACGAAAACTAATTTTTTTCAAAAAATATTTTTAAAAAGTGACGCACACCATATAACGCATAACTTTTTTTCCATGAAGGATAAAATTCTAATTCTTTCGAATTTATATTTGTAACTTCGATATCTAGTGCTTCCACTTGGTTAAGTAGTTTTTTATTGAATATTTGTTCTTTAATCAAGTTTTGAAGTCAAAATAATTACAATTCAGACATAGTGCGACCGTATAACGCATAATTTTTTTTGTTGGATCAAGGACTTCAATTTCTGGTGCACTCATATTTTTTAATTATTTTTTTGATAATCTACTATTTTTCCACATGTGCAAAACAAAGACCTTCATTTTCGATGAAAAACCTATGTTTAATAAAATGAAAAAAACAAATACATAATAAAACCAAAACATATTAAAATTATAGTCATTGGATAGCTCGTTCCGAGGACTACTTGATTCCAGTTGGTTTTGTGAAGTCTCCTCCATTTTCATCCTTTACCTGAGCTTCGAAGGGCCAAAATCTGCTAAAATTTGGTGGAAGAGGGGGAGAAGGGCAAAAAAGGGGGGTTCGCTCTCGAAAGGGTGAAGGGGGCTTCGCTCAAACCCCCCCTTTTTTTTGAATTTTCCATTTGTTTCTATGAAGAAACATGACATTGTAGGGTTCTAGCAAACCCACCATGCAAAAGGGGATTCGCTCGAACTAGGGGTTCAACCGAACCCCAAACATGAAATTTTGAATGTGTGAGCAATTTTACAAATTTCCTTCCTCATCAAAATTGTAAACCACTATTATGGGTTTACCCAAAGCAATGTGGAATATTATGTGTGATGAGATGTACTCTCTTTGATGTTATTATTGGACATGTCTTTGATTAGTATAATGTTGGTTTGTTATAACATGGTTATTGCACATGAGTATTTTATTTATGTTAGAACTGTCAATTTGTGATAAGTGTATTGGTGAAGGGAAAAATTGCATCACTCGCTTGCGAGTGCCCTACAATTCCACGACTTCCTCTTCACAGTGTGTTTTATGATGATGTTTATATACATGTGCTGTTGATGCCTAATTTATAGGTTTGCAGGTGCAAGACATCGACTCCACCTGGCTTCACAGGTTTCAGCATGTCCATCACCAAATAGTTAAGTTGATTGGGAGACAGTAGCTAGGATACTTGTGTCAACTCTACACCCTAGTCTCAGTGTGTCATCACGTTTAGTTAGTTTTGCTTGTTTAATGTGTTTATTATTGCTTCAAATTATCATGTGTTAAAATGCTTTAAAAGAGGATTTAGTGAATTTAATTATTTAAAATTGATTATTAGATTATTCTTATTTTAATGTTAGAGGTTTTTGAATTAATAAAATTTCAAGTAATTTAATTCAATTAATAAATGGTTTAATCCTTGGATTATTTTGTTTATTGATTAATTAAATTAGTTAAATAGTTTAAATTTGAAAAGGGAAATGTTTGTAATTATTAAAATATTTTAATTTTGAATATTGGAAGATTTTATGCCAAGAGGGTTGTTAGAGATATTTTGTAAATTTCAACAAGCGGTAGAAGAAATTAATGAGTTGGTTGGGGAAAATTAATTCATGGGAGATCATTTTGGCTTTGAGTGAGGAAGTGGAAAGCTTCTTCACAACAGAGGCTCGGGATATTTTGGGGGTTGAGAATTTGTTGAAAGAAAAAATAATTGTTGCTGTGATCTGGATAATTTTTGGGAAAAATTTGCTGTAGAAATTACTATTGTATTCTTGCAACTTTAGAAAATTTGTTCTCGAAAAACTCTTGCTATGTTTGAGATTGTTGTTGTGGTTGGGAAATCATATTACTTTGGAGGAAGCCATTGTATGTCTGGAACAATTGCTTGGAGCTGTGGAGGAGGCATTGCATCAGTTCTTCAAATACTCAAGCATTGGATTACAGGTTCTTTCCTTTGTTTTTGTTAAGTTTTTAATTGAAAAGTATCTGGATTACATCTTCCCTGTAAAAATATTGCCTTGTGTAAGAAAGATTGTATTGCCGTAAATAATTTTCTCTGTAGAGGCATTTTCTTCTGTAGGTTGAAATCCTTTGTGGAAAGCCTAAGTAAATGGCTATCTGGTATTATAGTGAAATTAGTGAAACCCAGAAGGAAATGTTTAGGGATCTGGAAAGAAAACCCCTCTTTGAAAGAAATTTTATTTTCTATAGGAAGAAGTTTTTCCTGTAAGTTGTTTTTTTTTTCTCAAGAAAATTCCCTGTGATTTAAATGGTATGAATTTTATTGGTTTTTATTCAAGATTTGTTTTCGAGATAGTTGCAAAAAGGTATCCTCTGTGTTTGATTTGGGAAAATTTTACTTGTAAGATATCCTCTGTGAAATTTGGTTTTTCTTGAAGTTGCAAAACTTTGTCTGTAGAAATTCTTTCTGAAAAATTATTTCCCAATTTTAGTAATTTAATGATTGGATCTATATTTATATATATATATACTGTGAAAATTATTAATGCCTATGTAAATTTGAAAATCAATGTACAGCGAGTGAAATTCCATTCATACATTATTTTTGCTGATTATAAAGTTTCGATGGCAATATATATGTTATGGGTGGGGGTTATTTCCCCCACCATACCCCATACCTTGGGCAGAGTGCTTCCCATGACAGCTTTGCCCCCAAGTACTGTGGGTGGCCGGTTGTACTATAGTACAGTTCGACGACCCCTTATTTATATATTCACAGTTTTTGTTAATGCAAGGAAATTTCGTCCACCATAAATTCGTAGAACTCAGACTTTGTGATTTATTACTGTTTGGAAAATATATAATATATATATTATATATATATATTTAATAATGTTTTTTTTTAATTATATTCGGAAATATATTTAATGTATATATATTTTGAGTATATATATAATTATATAATTATGTATATATTCAATGTATACATATATATATTTTAGTTAATTTTATTTTAAAATGGGTGTATGTTATATGTACAAGTAGAAGAAATTGGTTGAGTTGTCTTTCACTGAAATTATACTGCTTTTAAAAGTAATCGAGGAGTTTGAATTTCTGTAAAATTTAGAAATTTCCCTTCCTTGGTTGTGAAGAGGCTATTATTTTATTTTACTTATTTTATTTACTAAGGCAATTGTTTTTACTGTAAATTCACTGTAGAGGGGAAATGGATTTAATATATCCGAAAGTAGTGTATTTCTTTTATGATTGTGTTTCAATTTATTTCCTTTGTTTATTTATTTGGGGAAATTGGTTTAGCTATGTTTAAGTCTTCCAGTCGTAATAGGGAATTAAGGGTTATGATTTATTTCTTTGTCAACCCATTATTTTACCTTTGGATTAGTGCATTTGCTATTGCCAGTGTTTAGCAGGTTTCCACGAATGGGGAAGTGTTACCCTAACGTCTTGAGTGGGGTAGTTGTTTTTTTTGTAGTAGCACTAGTTTGCCTTGGGTAGTGGAATTGTTCCATGAGGTTGTCTTAGGGGAGTGGCTTGCAACGAGCTCCAACACACAAAGTGGTGCCATGATAACTCATAAGTTTGTAATCCAGTTATAATGTAATTATTTTGTTAGGGTATTAGGTAGCATTCAATACTTAATTAAGATTAATGTGCCTCACTCATGGACCCTTGTGCTAGTTTAGACTTGGGATGAGACGAGAAGGCTTGGAATGGCATGATCGGTATCTTGTCTTCACGAAAGATATTTGATTTCGCTTTGGACTGTATGTGGGCCCAAGAATCGTGAGAGGCTACCAGGAGATCCCAAGTTGGGGGTCGGGGCCTAGGAAGACTTACCAAGATATCCCTTGCAACCTTGTGATGATACTTCTCCTAGGTCAACAATATGTTAGTTTTGTGAAATAAAATATTGTGTAACACTCGAAGGAATGCGACCCTTGTGAGTGTTTGGTTCATGTGTTTGGTTGAGATAGTTTGTGTTAGCCTGTGTCTAGAGGTAGTAGGTTTGGCCATGTATTCTTGTTACTATCTCCTAGCACAGGAGGTGGGCCTACGAGTACCACTTGGTTGGGAGGAACGAGCACCCTACACTGTTGGTTTCCCCTTAACTTTAGATCGTGATGGCAAGATTTCTAGTTGGAGAGCTCGTGGTTTCCAGTTTATATTTCATGCTTTATAATTATTATAGATGGATCATGTAATTTTTTTACCCCTCAATTATATTCGAGGTGGTTGGTTGTATTATGTGACACATTTGTATATACTATCTCATTCGGGGAATGAGTGATGTAATCTTATTTGATGAGTTAATGTTATATGAAATCTTGATGTATTTATTATCTTTAGGATGTAATTTCTTGTATGGAATGTATGATCAGTTATTTCCTTAAGCAGTTAATATTCTATGGATGCTTATGATATATACATATGGGTTTAAATGTAACCTTAGTCTCGTAGCCTTAGAGGTTTTTGGCAATAGGTTGTGAACTTACATGTTTATTATACTTTTAAATTAAAAAAATTATGTGTTTTAGTAGATTATTGAAAATTCCTCTAGGGTTACGTGGTGGGGCATTACAATACTTAATAATTAGTAAAATATTTATTAAGGATCCTCAAATTATAATTTCCTTGTGATTTTTAAATGTATTGCATGAGTGTTTTGTATCTAATTTCAAATTAGCATGATCTAACTCAAAAATTTCACCTAATTGAGTATGTTTAGCATATTTTTTTGACTATAGCAGGATCACCAAAACTAACTCCATCAAGTTCACCATCATAGAACTCGACATTTACTGTGACATCCAACTCCTTCTTATCGAGAGTCACCATGAATTATTCACCAAACAGTAAATAACTAAAAACATAGGTGAAAAGAGATACTAAATTTTTCTTCTAATATGGAACACGCTACTGCATAATTGTTACCATAAAGATATAAAAAAAACATTTATACAACATTTTCAAGCTGAAGAGAATAAACATCTAACAATTTTGTATTTCAATTCAATGGTTACAATTTAGTAAAGTATAATCAAATACTAAAAGAGAGTTAGGTTAGAAATCCTTATCTAAATTCTTTCGACTTCCAAGACTCAACATTTCATCTACAAGAGGGAGAGCATCACCTGGTTGCTTTACCTCCAACCATAGACTTAAGCGGTCCCCCACACACCTTCCTAACTGGAAGGGGCACTCCCTTCAATGAAGGTTTAAGCTAGGAACCCTCTTAGTTCTGCCATCTGAGCTTTGGTGTTGTTCTCTACTTAACTAATACCGTCACACAACTATGGATACCTTCCAACTATGTACAACATCTCTAACTAGCTAAGTATCTGGGTCACAATGAATCAACAAGTGCATGTAGAGACTACTACACTCACTATGGCCATATTATTTGTATCTTTGATACATTTGTTACCAAGAGAAAATTCATATTTTCACCCACCGTGCTCGACTTCGAATACCTTTCTTGACCTAGGGTATACTAGAACTAACTGTTCCACCCAATAAACATTCACAAAGAACTTATAAATCGATATAACTTGTCCTATTAGACATAACTCAACTGAGTTAATAAGATGTTAAATCTTTCTCAAACCCCCAGGTTACTTGGCATAACTATTAGTTCTTGGCACCTACCATTAGTTTAGGATAAACAAAATGCAAGGGGTATTTCCCCACATAGCAGTTTACCTAGCATTTCCTTGCTAATACAAACTACTAACTTGACCAAACTGGTCATAGGCTGACAAGGAAACCTTCCTTAATAGAATACCCTCTACTGAGTGGTAATCGACTCAATACAAAACCCTAGAAGGGTTTGGGACACTTACAAAGAAATATTTTTATATTTCAAGGACATAATTCAATTCACAATTCATTTATCAAAAGGGAATCAAGGATTATATCCTTTTATTGTATGGGAAATCTTGTAACCATAGCACCTAACGTGCTCATTAATTAATTACCTCATCTTTACTCCCATTCTTTATTTATTGACAAAATGTTTAAATATAACTAATAATAGATATTAGTCTTAAGTTGAAGATCACTTATTCCTTTTATAGTCTCGAATGTTCTATGTTTTAGCTTCGTTAAAGAGTCCTTCCTTAGAAAGTGGAGTTTCACATAGTAAATAATTCATCTAGGTTGTTGGTTAATTTTGACTTGAACACCCGAGTTACTTTCATGTAACTTCCTAGGTCTTGGCTACAACCCCTTGCTCGAGTCTTTACCTAAACCCTTAAGAGTGACAACTCTCGTGTTAATACTTTAAGCAATTCCTGTCACAAAATGATATAAAGTATTGAATTTCCCGGTTATTAATTTAGTATGAATATTACATAGACGAGTCCACCTCATAATGGTTAGATCTCTGATAATAACATAACTTCCTTTAGGTTTTAGACCTCCATGCAATTTGGTGCAATCATGTTAACTAAGGGTAACCACAAGTGTAGACCAACTGAACCCGTCTTACAATAAATTTTCATAAGTGTTTACTCACCAAGTTTGTGATATGATAGATTTGGTAAAATACCTCAACATTGAATCTCCTTGTTGCACATTTGCAACAAATAGGGTCTAGACTACTGCCTCTAATTCATGTCGTTTCATGGATCAATTTTTTTTACCTTCTCGCCAACTCTTAGGCTTCTTTAACAATATGAACGACACTAGGTCATCATCTTGACGTACACAAGGTTATTTAAAATTATATAGACATCCTTGACGGATACCTCGCTTGGTGTTATCAATAAGGAACATATCAAGAGATAAAAAGAGATCTTCCTTTCCAAGACCCTCTACAAGTAGTTATTAAAAGAAAAAAAGAATAGCTATACATTACTCGAGTAAGCGTTCCTGATAGAAAAACTAGCACTTAGTTGTGCTTTAGTCATTTCTTCCACCTATTTATATCCCATTTATTCAAGCTTGGTTCTACATCAACCAATGAACTATGGTTTGAAATATCTTTTAGGAATAAAGAGAGGTACTCATATTAATCAGTGGTAGTTTTCTTGAATCATTCCCCGACATAGCTATGCCAAGGAGGGTTTGAGGATAATATATCTTGGTCTATTTTCAAGGGAACTAAATCATTCCAAGCAATCTAAAAATTGATCTTTCTTAGCATGGAGATTTAAATAAATCTAATACAGATTCTTGTTTGAAATGGATTATAAGAAAAACTCCCTCACTACTAGTTTTAATTATCCATATTCATCATAGTGTATACATGTACGCATATAAGGGAAAGACTATATCCCTTGTAAAGAAAAGAAAGAATACTTGTATGATAATTATTAATGCCAATCTTCCCCTATCATCGGTTTCAACAACCATTATCATCTTTCTTACTCAATGATATTACTAGAATGAAGAAGGGAAACTTACATGTAATATTTTCAAGACTAATAAAAGAAATATCAACAAGGAAAGGAGACATGCCTAACCAGCACGAAATATGTGACTTTCCTTCCAAATTGAGCTTCTCTTGCTCTGAACTTAAGCTTTATTGATCCCAAATGAGCAAACTACAATCATCTCCAAAAGAACCAAAAAGATGTTTATGCTTCATATACCATGAAACTCCCTCAACAACCCCTTCACAGACCTTCAAAGTATGCATGGCTTCTAGCACTTTACTTCTTGCAGAAGCACTAATATCCCACCAACATATTATGCATCTTTTGAACCACTTAGATGATGGCCTTTCTTAGAAGGCTTCAGGATAGGCCGTAACCTCCAGCATCGAGACCTTTCAATATTATCTCTGGGTTGCAAACCCCTTGTTGAGGAGGTTTTGATGGATCGTCTTTTTCTGGGAGGGGCTATCGAAACCTCCAATAGAATTAGAGTGTGGAGACGGAATCCGAATCTCCTCTATCATCTAAAATATAGGCTCCTCGTCAGAAGTGTGAGTTCTGAGGAATAGTTACTGCAAGGAGTAATCACTATCCGGAACCTCGTGGTGACCGGGACGTCATTCCTCTATAAGAAACGAGCATTCGAGGGCATGGCTTATCACCAGGTGATACAAGAATGGAGTTCTTTTCTTCCAAGTGAGGAACTCACCCTCTTCCTCCAGGTTTGCAACCTACATTGCTACTTCTATATCTCCTCCACAATCCTGCGTAGCCTCTCTGTCACCTTTCTTCTTCCCAGCGTCTTCTGTCTGCCCCCTCATAATTTGTTAGATTGCCATAATGTTCGTGACCGTTAGTTTTTCCAAGATTCTCCTTTTCTTCTTAGTTAATGTGACGCCTATTTTCTAGGAACTCTGCGTACAAAAATTGAGACTCATCGATACCATTATCCAAAGTGGTTATTCCCAGTTCTTTCACCGTTCTCACCAGATAATCTTTTTTTTCTTTGAACTCAGAAATATAAAACTTCCCTGACTTCCCTATCTACCAAATGGAGTAACGCCATCCTCATGTGGTGGCTAATCACTCGGTCAAAGGTTTCAATTAAAAGTATTTTTTCCTTCAATAAAGAATGGTGTCCATAATATATGGTGAGTGGTTACACTTATTTGCTACTATTTTGGTGTTTTAAACATTTTAACGAGTGCGTAGAGATTAATAGAAACAACTACAAAACCATGCATATTTGTATATATATATACATATATTTACATAAAATATATTCAGATTGATTTAATATAATTATATTAAGGATCGATTTGACTTGATATACTTGTCAAAGTTGGTAAATTGATAAGGAAATTATGAACGACTTCTCTTGTTGAACTATCAACATTACTTAATCGATGAAAATTGACAAGCATAACATATTTGAAAGAAAATACTTTATTATTTTTCTTTTCAGACTTGAGCAAAACTCGGTTCGACTAGGATAAACTTAACCTATTGACAAAACTCAAGTTTTAACTCAAGACGCAACTAAAGACCAAAACTTACTCAATTTCAAAGGTAACCAAAAACCTGGCTTACATAGAGAAATTGAACTCAAATGGCATTATAGAGAATTCCTTAGATTATACCCTTCTCCCAGGTGATACCTCCCCCTTTAATTCTCTTTGGAGGTGTCCAGATCGCTCCTGCAATCCCACTCATGAAAAGAAATAGGTAGTTAGTCTAGAAAACATTATAGCATGATCATATCATTTCATTTACAAAATCAATAGAATAATATCTTTATATTTCATCATATTCATGACATCAAATAACTGTCATCATTCCATAGAATTGCAAAACATAACATTGCATGATCTCATCATAGCATGAACATCTCTCAGAATTTCATAGTCCCAAGATTCATCACATTAATTACTGTAAAGTGAAAACTAATTTTAGAAATCTAGGGTTGGGTGTAACAGTTACACCTACTTTTTCCACAATGTATTTGGATTCTTCTCTCCTAAAAGGAATATCGACAAGTTCACAATTCCTTCTTCATCTACTAGAATGACTAGAAATGTTTCGAAAAAGGTAGGCATGCGACGTATAAAAAACTCATGTCCCTTTTTATCTTTGAAAATAAGGTGTCCTGGCCAACCAATAACAATTCCATCTCCATTGTCCATTGCACCCACCTTGAATAACCCCCCTTTAGCTGGATTATTCCCAATGTAATTGCAAAAAGCAAGTTTTTCAGGAATTTTTGACCAAGCTTATGATAGACTTAGATTTTCAGCTAGACCGACACGAACCTGTCAATCTATTTCTTGTTGGAAGTATCCCCGATCCCACTAGTAACGAGTAGAACAAAATAAATTGATCAGAGTGGTTGCAAAACCATACCACATTGTTTCAGACACAATGAAAGTTGCAAAAAACACAACGACAATACTACTGGACAGGATAGTTTCAATATTCCCCATATGTAATCCTTTGTATAAACGTTGGGGAGGATGAACACTAAGATGGAATAGACCTACTAATGTGCCAAATATACTTGCTCCAATATGATGGGAAGCTATTCCTCTTGGAACAAAACCTGGATCAAAACCTTCAGCTCCCCATGCTGGATTTACAGGTTGTATTTTTCTAGTTAGTCCATAAAGATCAAACACCCATATTCCAGGGCCATACAAACCCGTTACATGAAATGCTCCAAATTTGAAACAAGTTGTTCTTGAGAGGAATAAATGAATTCTAAAAATATTAGGAAAATTTAAAGAAATTTTTTCAGTGCAGGAATTATAAAATATGTCTAGATCCCAATATACGTACATAAGATTACCTACCAATATTCTCAAGTCCACCACGAAGACATTCATAAACTGCTCTACGATAATTCTTGGTAGATAGACCCAATTTTGGTTTGATAGTACATCCCAACAAAGGATGATCATATTTTTTTAATTCATTTCTTTCCACTTGAATACCATGTGTTGGTCCTTGGATTTTTTTTGAATAAGCAAGAGGAATTCATAAATCTTCCAGACGTAGAGCCCATAAGGCTTTGAATCCGAATACATTACCTACAATAAAAGTGAGGCTAGTAACAAAACCTTATTCAAAAAGATCTAAGGGTTAAGCTACATAGACAATAAATTGCTTTTCCTCTCCAGGAACGGGTTCAATATAGTAGCATCGATCCTTGTAATGATCAAGACTAGTAAGTCCATGCGTCTAAATAGTGGTCCACATACTAGTGGAAGATTCAATAGCTAATGTTGCTCTCGCTTCTTCGAGGGGTACTATAAGTTGAGGAGTGACTCAGAATGCTGCCAAGATATTACTATCTTTGGTCACATATTTTGGAGTATAATTAAAGTTAATATGTAATCTTTAACATTGGCTTTGAATTTGACACTTGCTTAAGTCTCTATTCTTGGTGACATAAATAAGTCCCTCCCTATGAGTTATTGGTTAATAACTCTTACAAGAATGAGGTCTACTCGACCTAGGTGTTGAATGTAAAGAATCACTTTTGTATTGATTTTTTTGTTGTACAAAATACACATTTTGTAGCCTTTATTTTCAAAAAGGTTTTTCTTTTAAGTGATATTGTATCATGTTATGTATGTATGACACAACTTGATTTCTTATTTTGAATGACCTGTGAACCTTTCCACAATTCTAATTTATTCTATATTAGAAGTAAATGTATTATACCACTTGTATTTTAGTAGTTGGATTTGGATCAGTTTTTGGAATGCCCCAAATTCTACTTGAGCATCCAAATCTAGATCAATACCAACAAAAACGTCTTGAAATAGAGTTCCAGCACCATGCCAAATATGTCCAAAAAAAAAAAAGAAGAGCACATGTAGCATGCTCGAAAGTAAACCAACCCCTTGGACTACTTTGAAAAACACCATTCGATTTCAAAGTAGCATGATCTAACATATTTGGATCACCAAAACTAACTCCATCAAGTTCAGCACCATAGAACTCAACAGTTACACCTACTTGTTCCACACTATATTTGGATTCTGCTCTCTTAAAAGGAACATTGACTTTCACAATTCCTTCTTCATCTACTAGAATGATTGGAAATGTTTCGAAAAACGTAGGCATATGATGTACAAAAATCTCATGTCTCATTTTATATTTGAAAATAGGGTGTCCTAACCAACCAACAACAATTCCATCTTCATTTTCCATTGCACCCACCCTGAATAACTCCCCTTGAGCTGGATTATTCCCAATGTAATCATAAAAAGTAAGTTTTTCAAGAATTTTTGACCAAGCTTCTAGTAGACTTAGATTTTTAGCCAGATAGGCACAAAATCGTCGATCTATTTCTTGTTGGAAGTATGCTTGATCCCATTGGTAACGAGTAGGATCAAATAATTCGATCAGAGTGGTTGCAGATCCATATCACATTATTTCAACCACAATGAAAGCTACAAAAACCACAACATCAATAGTGCTGGAGAGGACAGTTTCAATATTCCCCATACGTAATCCTTTGTATAAACATTGGGGAGGATGAACACTAAGATGGAATAGACCTACTAATATACCCAATATACCTATTACAATATGATGAGAATCTATTCATCCTAGAATAAATTGATCAAAACCTTTAGCTCCCCATGCCGGATTTATAGGTTGTATTTTTCCAGTTAGTCTAAAAGGATTAGACATAGTTTTTCATAGTTTTTTTTATTTATGTCTTAATTGGTCCTATTTTTCATCCACAAGCCCAACAAACTGCATATTTTTATGGCTAATCTTGACAAACATCAATGGATAAATGATTTAATTTAATGATTTTTTCTCAGTGTCCCTGATTTTTGGGTCGAGACTGAGATGCCACCTAGGGCGTCTTTGTCCCCCAAAGGTCTTGGGCCCTGATTTTAAGGTACCTTAAATTGGCCCCTTTTTGGATTTTGTGCCCCAAGTTTCATGCCTTGGGACTAAGACGCCACCTAGGGCATCGTAGTCCCCCTTAAGGTAATTTTGGGATTTAATTTCAAATTCTGGCGAGAATTAGCCCCCTTCAATTAATGAATTCCTATGTCAGCTTGTTGTGGTGTAATTTCGAGATATCAAGCATGGATAAGTATAAATACAAGGTTCATTCACTCATTTTGATATTTGACCATTCATGAGAGATAACAAACATTCAAGTATTCATTCCTAAAGCAAGTTTATGAGATCAAGAGCAATTCATCAAGCATTTGGAGCCATCATCAAGATTCAAGCATCATATCAAGGATATTGTTGCACCATGTTTGTTATTATGCTAACATTTGTGATGTAGGGTTTATGATTCAAGCAAGTGTTTCATGCAAGATCAACATCATTCAAGAAAGAGTCAAGAATCACATCCATTGCAGCCATTTCAAACATATTTACAACACTTTGTTACAAGGGTTTGGTGAGTTGCAACGTAGTGCCTTGTTCATTCATCATTTCCTTCATCCATTTTATTTCATTTCAAGGTTTAATTACCAACAAGGGGTTTGACAAAGGAAAACCCCCATTCACTAACAATCAACAAGATTTTCCTCTCTTATGTGTTTGTGATTGCAGATTTAGGTTGAAGACTTGAAGATCATTTGAAGTGCAAAGTTACAAAATTGCATTACAAAGTTGTCATCTTCACGAAAACTCACCTACAGGCTAGATCTAAAAGTTTCAAAACTTAAGATCAGAGAAGAAGGAAGTGCAGACATCAAGCCTTAGGATCACATTCAAATATTTCAAAAAATTAGATAGAGACTAAGACAGTAGCAAGGGTGTAGATTAGTCATCCAAGTGGAATTTTACAGAGATTCTTTCGGATCCTATTTCAACATCCTAAGATTTTGTATCTACCCGAAAAATAGCAGCGAGACTAATAAGACAATAACTTGGGTGTCTTAGTCCTCCCTAGCATATTTTGATAGCTTCTTTGCATTTTGAAATCCTCATCACATTTCTAGACTTCTCAGGTACACACATCATAACTTGCTATTGCTTAATTTCATCATTTAGCTTGCATTATTAGGTTTTGTGAGTTGAATGCTTACTTGTATTTTCCAAGCTTTTACTTGGTGGTGAACCACTCAAAGCTTAAAAGAACCCCTCCCAAGTCTTCCTCATTGAGCATTGACTCACCCTTTGGGGTTGATAGTCAATCCAATTTTGGTTCCTCAGACTTTCTTGAATGACAATAGGAGAATAGTGGTATATCCCCAAACCCTATTTTCCTTATTGTTCAATAGGGTGTTACTTTTAATATTGATTAAAGAGTGTTCTTACAAAAGTAAAAACTCTTAAGTTAAGGGAGGATTTGAAAGGAACCATCTCCTATGGAATTGAATTTTCTAGAATAGGAAAATATGATGATAGGAACTTGCATTAAGTTCTTATTAGAATCTAATAATTACTTTTTCCCTATTGGAAAAAAGATTGATCTATATGATACAATGGAATTGTGGCAGGTATAGTTTAGTGGTAAAAGTGTGATTCATTCTATCATTATATTCATAGAGTTGAAGGCTCTCATCTATATTTAAAAAAAATCTATTTCTATAGAGGTTCCAAATCTCTCCTATGAATACCCTAGTTTTAGGAAAGGAATTGTACACATTCTCGTAATTTGGATCTAGAATGATAAAAGGACCATATTTTCCATTTGATCCAAGATAGCAAAATAAAATGTAGAATGTTTTTAAGGATTAGACTGATGTATCTAATCGAATCAATCAAAGATCCATGGATATCAAGAGATTCTTTTTCATTGTAACTAAATGTTCGACTGCTAGAACAACAAAAGTTGGAGTAAAACAACTAGAAAATAGTGACTTTGGTTTACTTGAGTCACCGTTATTCTGTTTGAGCTCGGTGGAATTTGATTTCCTCTAGGATCACAATTAGTAGAAATAAGGAATGAAGTGATTAGAAAGATTATATAGTTATTCCAATATTCATATTTTTGAATCTGATCTTTCTATAGGGATCATCTATCAAGTGAATAGGTATTCTATATTGAAGGTTGTTCACCTAAAGTAAAGAGGGAAGAAAGAACTACAAATAAACTAACATAGATGTTATGGAGTAGATGAAAATTGAATTTTATTTTTTTATTCACAAAAAGATTTATTTTATGTGAATAATCATTTTCATCAACCTCCCTTGTCATGTCCCCTTTTCGATAGCCACCTTGATGAGCATTTAACCTTTATTTATTCCCAGAGATTAAACAGGAGAAATAAATGAGTAAGTATTATATTAACCATTTATAAAGTTATTTCAATAAAGTAAAATTAAAAGATGACTTTATATTTAATTAATTTAATAAAGTAACTTAAAATAAAATATTATATCATAAAGTCACTTAAGGGAATAAAATAATATTATTTCTAGAAGCTTTTTGAAAAGTCAATGAAAAATCTATATAAGGAGTTGTTGGCTTAGCATTTGAACGAGTTTGATTTGGATTTCATTTCTCTTTACCAATTTTGTAAATAAAACTTGAATGCTTTGCTTGCTTGAGGGTTTGAAGACTCTAGAGTGCCACGTTCAATTGTGAAAGATCAACCCTATTTGGAATTGTTGCAATTAATTTGGTGGAAGTTGACAACTGTTGTATTGTTGCAACTTCACTTAGAATTCATTGTTGCTCGTTCATCTTGGCAAAATTTAATGGCCACAGGCCAAATTTTGGTGAAATCGATTTTGTGCTAAGAGCATATTGGAATATTCAGGATTTTGGAGATTAATTTCATTTTTGAAATCATCCCTTACTGGTTCGATTTATTTAAGGAGATATTGGAGACTTCAAAGACTTATTGGAAAATTTTGAATAATCATTTTCAGTTATTGAACATGATGATTTTTATAGAAAAAAATATTTGCAGATTTTGACAATCAGTCCCTGTTTTGGAAGAACTCAATTTTTTGCAATTATCTTTGATAGACAATTCATTTTGCTGGAAAACCATATTTCATCCAACCGCAGCATTTGTTAAAGACAAATCAATATATTGAGGCTCAACATCCAATCCAAATTTTGAAGATGTGTTTAGTCAAGTTTGTCTGGTGCAACAATATACTTGCTAATAATTCGAGTTTGGAGGAATTAGTAAGTTGCTTTGATTTCTTAGTAAGTTGCCATCCTCAGAACTGCTATTCTTAGTTCTGAGGATAAAATTTATTATTGCAATCGATTGGCTTGTTGGAGAAATCATAACTCATTGGCATCCTGCATTTTGTATCACATTGAAGACCTTTCAGTAGAAGGCAACTTATTTTCTGCAAAGTCGCAGCTTTTCAAAATGCCTTAAGGAGAGATGAATATCTTGCTGGCTGCCTGAAGAAGATCGTGGCATTTGATCATTGAAGATAGGCGTCCATCAGGTTCTTTTTGATTATGATGATGTGATTCACGCACCATTTTATAGTGACATGATAAAATAAGTGAATAAAGAAATTCATAATATGAGGGAGAAAGGATAAACTTCAGGACAAGGCTACTGCAAATAATTTGTATTTACAAGTTTAGAGTTTGATTGGAATGTGTTTTTTAAAATGCCTACTGCTGTAACTGAACATTGCATTTAATTTCAGTCATCTATTGCATTGAGAAAATCACAAAAAATTATCTGCACTACATCTTAGTTTCATTTGGAAGTCATTGGCATTGTAGTTAAGTCACTATATGCATTGCTTCATCATCATTCAAAGAGAAAGACAAATTGAAAACACTTACCAGCCAAGGACAAGTTTACAAGCAAACTATTTGACAAAATTCCTAAGTGCCCAAAACAACAAATCAAGTTGAAATTTTTGCAAGGGACGTAACATCCCTTTCTATCTCTCTCCCATGGAGGAGCCAAATGAAATGAAATTTTCATGTTCAGGTCTGAATTAGAGGTGTTAATCAACATTGACTATAACCCCTAGCCTTCCAAACTAATGATGCAGTTTCAATTCCTGCTACCCGCTCATTCATATTATTTATATTCAAAATATTTTTTCATGCCAACTTCTCTCTCATTCACATGAATTTTTCATGTCCATGTTACATATCTATTCTTTCTTTTTCTTTCTTGAATCTTGTTGTGGACAGAGAAAAAATCGTACCTTTTTGTTAACGATAAAGTATTTCAAGCAATAATGAAAATAAAGCATCAATTGTCTAATGGATAGGACAAAGGTCTTCTAAACTTTAGGTATAGGTTCAAATCCTATTGGACATAATAATTCATTGTATTTGTAAATGTTGCAAAGCTCTTCTATACTAGAAAAAAAAGTTGGATATTTTCTTGAATAACTTCTTTTAACAAATCTTTTGCTCATTCTATGAATGTCCCAATAGAACAAATAATTTCTCCCAATTGGGGTTTATTTTTTACTAAATACTCACGCTAATTTAAGGATATTTTTTTTCACTTGTATGATATCTAGTACGTCTAGATATCCATTCGTTCCAATATAAATCATAGCTATTTCTTCTTCCACTGTCAAAGGATCTGATTGAGATTGTTTGAGTAACTCACGTAATTGTTGACCTCTTGCCATTTGATCTTGCGTAGTTTTATCAAGATCAGAAGCGAATTGTGTAAAAACTTCCAACTCTACAAGTTGAGCTAACTCTAATTTTAATATTTTGGCTACTTGTTTCATAGCTTTCATCTGAGTTGTGGATCCTACTCTAGATACAGAAAGATTGACATTAATGGCAGGTTGAATTCATAAATATATAAAAGATAAGACATTTTAATATTTAATTTGATTATGATGTAACAAACATTCTTATATTAATGTATTAGACATTTTACTTTGGTCACATTCTATCGGTGGATATTTTACTCCACTTCTCCTTCCAAACAAACCATCCCTCATCTGAAAGATATTTCGAAGAATTATGCATAAGATCATTCTATGAATCTCATATCTCATTCTATAATTCGTACTTTGTTTAGATTTTGGGTAGAGCTAATCGAGTTTATTAACGATTCACGAATTAGAAGTCACAAAATCTAAAACATTAACTTCTCTACAATATCTTACATGTTTAATAGTATTTGCCTTGGGAAATTTCAATTTCATTACAGAACAATTTGGAATCTTGGGTTACAAATTGGTGGAATACTAGTCAATCAATTTTTTTTTATTATTTACACTTGAAGAAAGCATTGTAGACAAATTTGAGAAAATAAAAGAACTATTCCTATTAGAAATAATGATGGAAGACTATTCAGAATCACATTCACAAGATATTCATGTAGAGATGCAGAAGAAAATGATCCAATTGGTCAAAATATATAATTAAGATTGTATCCAAGTTAAGTCACATGTATTAGAAAATATAATGTTTTTTTATTCTACTTGTTTGTCTCATTCTGGGTAAGAAGAGACTTGGCATTCTCAATTCTTGGATCCAAGAAGTCTTCTACAACTTAAAAGTGATATAATGAAAGATTTTTCTATTCTTTTAGCAAGTGATCTATGTATTGGGTTTCATTTGCCCCATGGTTGGGAACTGATCATCGATTGAATCTTCAAAATTAAGGATTTTCCCATAATGAATGAATAATATATGTTCTTGTTTCGACTTTTCCAGTCATCTTAGACACAATTTTCAAATATTGGATCTTCTATCGTTTGAATCATATATCTCCTTCACTTGTAGTAATTTATCACTTGATGAGTGAATAACAAATGGTCCCCACCTTTTTTACTTTTTTTAGGGCAATACTTCTTATTTTTTTAGATTTAGGTTTAATATAGTAGCAAAATTGCAAGTAGGTAACTATGATAGTTACCTACTATTGTTTATTCTAAATAAAAGAATTGTAACAAAAAATTAAACCATGCAAAATAGAAAACTTATGATGACTAGGTGAAAAAGTGGATAACTCAATCAATATCCATCTTAATAATGATCGATGTAATGACTTGGGTATCTATTGCAAATGCATATCCCATTTTCGCACAACAAAGATATGAAAACCCTTGAGAGCAACTGGACGTATTGTATGTGACAATTGTCATTTGGCTAAAAAACTTGTGGAGATTGAAGTTCCACAGTTCGTGCTTCCTGATTCCATTTTTGAAGCAGTTGTTAAAATACCCAATGATAAGCAAATAAAACAAGTTCTTGATAATGGTAAGAAAGGAACTTTAAATGTAGCAATTTTTTTATTTTACCTAAAGGTTTTGAATTAGCTCCTTTGGATCGTACATATTTATCTTGAGATTAAGGAAAAATAGGTGATCTTTATTTTTAGAAATATCATCCCAATCAAAAAAATATTATAATAATAGGTCTTGTTCTTGGTAAAAAATTAGTGAAATTATGTTTCCCATCCTTTCACCAAATCCCGCTACTAATAAAGCAGCTCACTTCCTAAAATATCCCATATATGTGGGTGGTAATAGAGGAAGAGGACAAATTTATCCTGATGGTAGCAAAAGCAACAATACAATCTACAACACTTCAACAACTTGTAAAGTAAAATTGCACATAAAGGAAAGGGTGGATATCAAATAACTATTGATAATCCATCAAACGGTTGACAAGTGGTTGACTTTGTACCTCCGAGACTGGAACTTGTTTCAGAAGGCGAATTCATCAAGGCGGATTAGTTGTTAACAAATAATCCTAATGCAAGTGGATTTGGTTAGGAAAATGCACAAATAGTACTTTAAGATCCTTTACGTGTTCAAGGTCTTTTATTATTCTTAGCATATGCCATTTTAGCACAGATATTTTTGGTTCTTAAGAAGAAAAAAATTGAGAAAGTATACCTTAACCTCTTCAAATAGATTAATAAAATGAAAAAAATGTATGGCTTCATATTGATTGATTGAGCACAAATAGGTGAGTGATTGATTTGATGTCTATACATTAACCTCTTCAGATAGAATAAATAAGCATAATTGAATCAATTATTGATGTATTCGATAATGGAAAAAGTTACATGGAATTATCTCATAACGCAGATCTTTCGACAATATTCAGTGATCGAGACAATTGGTTAAATCCCTTAAAACTATCTAATCAAAATTCATTGAGAGCTTTTTGCAAAACAAATACATTTTAATTTTTAGATTATTTACACCATCTTCATTTAAATTATAAAAAAAGATTAGCTTCTTACATAAAAGAGATTCATGTATAAAAAATAAGAATATAACATATGGGCAGTTATAAAATTTAGTTCCCAATTTAGTTCCCATTAACAACAATCTGCTTTCTTTGTATATTGTTGAAATAAGAGTTGTGTACTTAGAGAAAGAAACTATCTCACTCATAAAGTCACAAGTCAATATATTTTTGGATAAATATTTACGTGATCAAGCATTAATCCATGGTTCTCATCAATCATCTAATTTACTTCATAAATTGAATTAATTGATTCATAGTAATATAGAAATTTTTTCGATTGAAGATATTTATAAAACTCCTTTAATAGGCCCACAAATTGTCAATTTTGACAAAAAATATTGCTATCTTTTTCAAGTAATTAAGATTTAGAAGAAAAGACCTCTAACAAGTATTTTGAAAATAGTTTTAGTTCAAACATAGATCTTATTCAAATTCAATCTTATCAAGATGATCTATTATCAAAAATATCTTTGCAAATGAATAAAATGGGAGAAAAAGAAAATTTTAATTCAACAAAAAGTTTAAAAAACATAATGGAAGACAAAGCCATAAAAAACCTTTTGAATAAAGAACTCAAGTTTTTAGTTTCTTTTAAGACCCTTCAAATAAATATTCTTTCTGAGAAATGGGGTTTGTTTCAAACATATAGGTCATGGGTATGGTTTTTGACTTCCACGTGGCATAAATATGCTAAAACTATGTTTTTAGCTACTTTTTCGAAAATACCAATAAATAGTAGTGATCAATTGGTATCAATCTCACACAATATTAGGAAAAAATGGAATCAAAATCTAACTATTTTTTTGGCACTTTCTAATCAACTTTAGACACTTCTAAAGTGGGAATTTAGAGAGAAAATTATCTCAAAATTGAATCTTTTGTTATCGCGTTGGTATTGGGATGTTTCCACTTTATTGAAATCAATAAATGTTACAGTAGTTGAGGGAAAGGATACGCCAATATCCTTTGATACATGGAAATATATATTAAATGTTTGGAAACTTATGATATTTTTCTTTGTATCTTCATTAAATTTTTCTTTTGTATGTCCTCCAAAATTCCCTTACAGTTGATTCTTTTTTATAGGAACGTGGAGCTCATCAGAGATTTGTAGTATGAATCCTACTACTTTGAGAGAGTAGGAAGAATGATTACATCTTTTATAATGCTTATAAATTATACTAATTTAAATTGGTATGTTGTTGGGTGCTGGCAAGAAGTTGAGTCCACTTTTTGGCCAAAAAGTGGAAGTGTTTTCCCTGATTTTCAGAGTTTGACATATTTGACCTTAAAATTTGAAGCACTTAGAGATGGAATCTTCAAAAAGTCACTAATCATAAAATGTAGTACTCGGAGTCTAGTTTACAAATATGTAATTTATTTCAATACCCAGATTGTACAAATTGAGTTTCAATAGGCGTTTGTAAAACCACTATTTAAATTTATTTTTTACCATACCATGCATGTATACAACATCCATATTTTGACCTAAATTATCATATTTTTCTAAATCCTTTTGGGAAAATATTTGTGACTCACTGAAACTTGTTTTGGATATTTTTTATTGAATTTTTTTTTTTTGTTAATTTTTTATTAGGCATATTTGTTGTTTTGAAAAATCATCGTGTATGACACGCATAAGATGGCCTAAAGTTATCATTTTTTGATTTTTTTTAAATTGAAAAGAATTATCTGAAGTTTGCTCTCGTGCAATTCGTTCATCAAAATGTTATGTTGATCAAAAGTTATTAAAATAGTAAAAAACCCTGATATTTAAAGTTTATGGACTAGTTTCATCATAAATTAATTAAAAAATATTAAAAAAAATCCAGTTGTAAAAAAAAAACATATTTGGAATCTGCATTGTCACATCTAAAATGGGTTTTGATTTCGTCAAAAAATTCTGCAAAAAAAATCGTCAAACATATGCTCAAAGTCACTATTTTCTTGTGACATTGTTAGGACCTTCAACTTGCATGTCAAACCAGGTCCAAAGCTTAGGTTTGGGTCCCCAAGCCTTTTCCTGAACTGAAAAAAAAACCAAAAATTCAACCAAAATATCAAATTTTAAAAAACGGATTCTCGTTTTTGGCTCGGGGTCTCGAACCTAAACGAGATCCTATTTATTAAAAACGGGATCCCGTTTTGTTGAAGCCGATTTCAATTTTTTTTCTAAGGCAAAAACTTCCACATTTCGTGGACTCATCTTCTTGCATTTACCCTGTTGGCTTACAATTCTCGACTATATCGAGATGGACTCGAAACCTGATGATATCAGATTATCACTACTATTGAAAATTTGGTATGTCAAAAATATTGAATGACATTTACCTTCGAAAAGGAGGCTTTATAGAGATATAAAGTATCGCAAATTTCACTCAATTGTAAAATAGTAAAAATAATTTTGTATGAATGTGACCTGGATGATTTCCTTTCAAATCCTCCTAGCCATTATCCTACTGTGATAGTTCTTGCTAAGAAGAACGCTCATGTTGTGGCGATTCCACCTAGAAGGTAATGAGCTACTCCTACAACACGTCCTTGGACAATACTCAAGGCTCTAGGCTAGATAGCAGGAGCAAATTTCAATTTATTATGGGACCAAACAATAGATTCAATAAGTTTTTTCCAATATCCACGGCTAGAAAATAGGAACATTAAGCTAAAGGCCCAAATGAAATGAGCACCTAAGAATAAAAGACCATATGCAGATAGTGGAGAACTATAAGATTGGATTACTTGAGAAGCTTGTTCCCATAGAAAGTCATGGAGACACCCATTAATTATAATGGAACTCTGTGCAAAGTTTCCTCCTATAATATGAGTTACTACTCCCTGATCACTTATATTGTACCCCAAATATCGAACTACATTTTCTAGCTAAAATGGAATATTACTATCAAAATTGCATTGTACATCCAAAATAACCCTAGGAAGACATGATCCCAGGTAGATACTTGTCATGTTCCTCCTCTACCAAGCCCATCGCAAGGAAAACAAAAACCAATAATGACTTTATCGAATATTAGATGAGAACTGCGAGCAAATAAAACACCTTTAAGTAATATTAATACAATCACATGGATAGTAAATGCATGAATATGGTGTACTAAAAAATCAACAGTTCCTAATTGAATAGGTAAAATATCTACTTTGGCACCTACTGCTACCAAATCACCACCTCCCCAGGTTAATTTGGTGCTTGTTGTTGCATTAGGAGTTGTAAAACCGGGTGCTAAAGCATGTGTATTTTGTATCCATTGTATGTATATATTATGTTTTGTACAGGAAAACCTTCTTTAGATTTTCCTAAGATTTTTGGAATTCATTTCTTCCTCTCAAGAGCAGCTTGTTTTGGATTCAGAGCATTTCATGTAACAGGTTTGTATGGCCCTGAAATATGGGTGTCTAATCCTTATGGACTAACTAGAAAAATACAACTTGTAAATCTGGCATAGAGATGAAGGTTTTGATCATTTAGTTGCTATCTCCATATCTTGTTTAATACAAGTTAATTAGAACTCAACCAATACTATTGTTTTTATGGCTACACAAACCATTGATGATGCTTTCAGAATTGGATGAATATGAACTATTGTAGGAAATTATTTAAAACCACTTAATACAGAATCTAGTAAAGTTGCTCCCGAATGGGGAATTACTCCTTTTATGGGTATTGCAATGGCTCTATTTGTAGTATTCTTATGCATTATTTTGGAGATTTATAATTATTCCATTTTATTAGATGGAGTTCCTGTTAGCTGGGGCTACAAAAACTAGAAAATCCACTCGGATCCCGAGTTCATCCAAAAGAGAATAATTAAGAAAGAATTTTTTTTGAATAGCTTTCATTTTAAGGTTATTACGTTCTAGTAGTTTGATCATGTAATTAATTTTATCTAAGGATTTTTGGAATTATGGGTGTGCAACTTGTTAAAATTGATCTCTATTCTAGTATAGAAAACCGGTCTATTGTCTTCATAAAATAAATATGGTCCTTCTACCTTGTTATATGTTTCTCTAATAATTAATATCTGGAGCACGAGGTAATATATTCAAGAAAATTTGAACTATGGTTTATGCCTATTTTTGAGACCTCATGACCAAGCTTCTCAATAACTGGAAAAAACTATGATAATAAATTTAGGGATCTCTCTTCCTTTTTATACCGATGCTGACTGAATAATGAGATATTATTTCATTTTCTTTAGTCTATTTCATTAAGTAAGAATGAAATGGAAAGGTTATAACCCATAAAACCTTTCAAGTATTCAAAAAATCATCAAGGTGCAATGAAAATCTTAGGTTTAGATTTATTCATCTATTGTGATCTCAACAAGATAATTCGTATTCATCATCCATACTAATTATTTTCTAGGTGATTTATATCATGAATAGGATAAAATATCGTTCAAAAGGTCTATAGTGATTTATTTTGCATAATAATGAGCCAACTTGAAATTTGAGCATTATCACTATAAAGTTTAGTAAGGAAATCATGGGTTATTGTGAATCCTCTTCCTTCATACAAAGAAATGAAATAGCAAGTATTTTTGTATTTTACAAACCATGTACTTTGTTTGAAAAAGTATTTAGGTGTTCTTGTTTAAGCCGTATGAAATGAAATTTTCATATATACGGTTTTTAGAGGGGGAATTTGAGTTTGCCTATCTCAATAAAGTATACGATTGGTTCAAAGAGCGTCTTGAGATTCAAGTGATTGCAAATGATATCATATCATGGTGTGAACAAAATACGAGCAATAATGCTAAAAGAAATGCCCTTTTCAACACAAATAACGAAATGTGTGATTCAATTATTTGAGGAAAACATAATATGAGCAATAATGCTAAAAACAAGTGCCATGTAGTGGCGAGTACCTGCCTTTGTAGCTATTGCTATAGTAGTAGAAAATGCATTTTGATAATATAAATAATAATATATTAAATATTTTTACTATGCAATATTTTATTTAATAAATCAATATATGTTTAATAACATAAATAACTTTTTTTATAATTTAAAATACAACTATGATTAGGATTATAATATTCTATTATAAATATCACAAAAATAATATTTTATCATAAATATCATAAAAATAATATTTTATTATAAATATGACAAAAATAATATTTTATTATAAATATCGTAAAAATAATAATATTATTATTTTTATAATTTAAAATATAACTGTGTTTCAGACTATAGTATTATGAATATATTTATTTATTAAATAATTTATAATAATCTATATTTATTAATTATTTAATCAATAAAATAATTAATCATTATTGATTAAAACTAATACATTAATATTAATAATTATATGAATTTTATATTATAAATAAATATATAAATAATTAATATATTTTTATTAATATTATTATTGCAATATATAATAATTATTATTATATATACAATGTATTATTAATATGAATATATAATAATTCACTATTATGTTAATAATAATACATTATTAACAAAGTGAAATATAAATAAATTTATTGGAAAAAACACTTGCAAAAATATATATTAAATTACAATATTATTTTATTCATAAATATAAAATTTGAAAAACATAAAATAAATTGAGGAAGAATTGCATTTAAAATATAATTGCCATTACGACTAGTACAATAATTATATATTATATATTATTACTTAGTAATATGATTATATATTCCAAAATATTTGCAAGTGCGTGCTCTTTTTTACAGGCCTATGAAAGAATTAAGCACACCATAGGCCAAAGATGTTCACACCAAGGGGGCAGGTGTCAGCAGTGTGTAAGGTGAATGCAAGATAGATTTGTGAAATGTAGGAGATTCGTAAAATGTCACCATGTGATTGGTGGGCCTGACAAGGTCAAAAGTTCTAGTTGCTCGAGAAGCATTCCCTTCTAATAAATAAAAAAACATTAGCTCGTACTCTTATTTCTAAAAAAAATTGTTAATTTTTTTTTTTTTTAAATCATTAAATAATTCTTCTTGCTTTTCATCTTAACGTGATTGCGAACCACATGGAGGCTTAGCGGGAAAGCACACATCAAAAGGACCCTGTCTTCACTCTGCTAATGCGCCTGGTTGAAATTTTCAACTCTTATGCAAGGTCTGAATCTAGAACCGTTTCTTCAACAATTGGATTTGGAACTGGAACATAATTATCCTCAATATGTTAGAACAATATTTTATCTTATAGTTAGATCTATTGTTTTTGTCAGTCTATTTGCCAGTTTGGGTCACACCGATTGAGTTGCCGGGGAGCTCAATGAAGAGGAAGAGGAATTGGAAGAAAGGATGAAGCTTAGCTTGTGGCAATCCAATCTAGAGGATTAAATCAAGTCATAATTGTAGTTGAAGCTCTTTGTCGCTATGCCCAAAATGTTGCCCTCCTCTGCTTGAAATTTACAACATTCATTGTTTTCAACTTCTATATAATAGGCTTATGATTGATACTACAAGAGCTTGTAGAGAATGATCCAAGATAACTATGAGCATAAGATCATGGCTGCAAATGTTTTTTTTCAGAGTGTGCAATAGTTGCCCCCACCACTTTAGAAGAGACCCATAATTACAAGGAGGACCCAAAACAAATGATCCAAAAAGTAGTTGATAGGTTCAATGGACTTGACTGAGTAACAGAGTAAATGCAATCAAGCTATCATATGAATAGGAATCCTGATTACAATTTGGGCTAGGAAGGTAATTCCAAATTTTTGACAATTTGGAGAGATTCTAACTTCTTAATCAATTTCTTCTCTCCACCCCCCCTCTCTCTCTTCTCTCAATATCTATGTATCTAAATTTGTCTCTTTCTCTCATTCTCTATCTTTTGAGTTTCTTTCTCTTTATTAGCTAATAGGCTATATATTGTGTGAGATTTGAGCATGAAGCAAGTTTCACACCTGAAAACCACTATTGAGTCATTGGAAAACAAGTTTCAACTGCCATTTAATGTTAAACTAGTTGTAGTTTAATGGTAAAATCTTCTAAAATATCAAGTAAAAGCCTCCAAATCTCACTTATCACATAAAAGCCATATAAATATTGATTTGACAACTAGATGGGAACATTTTATTTCAATTTGCAATATTTTTTACCAATTTGATGGCAACTTTCTTTGTTCATTTGCATTGGTTTATGTTTTAAATATGTATGCAAATATTTCATAATCAAATAAGGCTTAATTTCTTTTAAGAAAAAATCTAGAATTGTCTAAATTTATTTCATTCCTTTATTTAGCACCTATTATTAATTGATTAATGTAGCCACATGCAACTAGAATTGGCAGCACATCCATGCGCAAACACATACTCTCTAACATATTAACATACATATAGTTTTCTATCAACGTAATCCTTGAATCTCCTTTAGGTGCAAGTGCTAATATACATACCTCTCTCTATATAGAATTGGCTCCCCCTCTATCTCTCTGTATTTTTCCTAATCTCTCCAAAGATCAATTAAACTATCAATTTTTTTATATATTAATTTAATATGTTCTATATAAAAATATATTAATTATTAATTATAATAATTTTTATTATAGAATATAATAAATAATAATAATATAACTTATATATACTATTATATATAATAGTAAATATAATTATATTATATATAATTTATTATGTATTATATAAAATATATATAATATATTAATTATTAATTATAATAATTTTATATATGTATGTAATAGTTTTGTTAAAGAATATAATATATAATAATAATAATATAATTATATTATTTATAATTTTATTTTTAAACCTTCTTTTTCATCTTTCTTGAGGTTGCCTAGTGGTGAACTTGTACCCTTGAAAGGGAGGTCACAAGTTTCAAATCTTGCAGGGGATAAGTTCAAATCTTGTGGAGAGGAGTCCAAATCACCTCGTATTGTAGACTATAAAAAGACCTTTCCTTTTCCTTACGCTCGTACGCCAGCCCTCCATGTGGCACAACATCGCATGCTTTCCATAGAGACCCACAGACTCATATCCGCGAACAAGCAGTAGCTCGACACGTGGGTGGGCTTTTCCAGTTCTACCATTTTTGTATCTCTATACTCTTCATCCGGTTTCTTTAGTCGTCTTTTGTCAGCAACCCCTGATTATTTTCCAAGGTATGCTCTTATAGCAGAAATTTTGTAAGTTGTATACATATATGATAAAAAATTATCTGGAAAATTACATGTTTTAGAGTTGCATCTGAATACAGTGCAAAAGAACAACTTACAAATACTTCAAACTGATAAAGGATTATATGATAATGCAGGGGCGTGAATGTGGGAAGGCCTGGTTGGATGTGCTTAGCACTGATTCCAATGCCTCCATTCTTTTACTTGGTGACAACAGATTCTGCTGTCTCTCTTTATTTGAGCACTGCAATAATAGGACTGCTCCGGATTTATCATTGCAACTGCAGTGTCTACAACTCCTGAACTATTTGGGACAAATAGTTTTGAGTGAATCAGAATGTTTTGGTGGCCAATATACCATTAGGATCTGTACTATTTGGTTATATGGTTGCGTTGATTTATGATTACAGTGCTCAAGAAAATGATTTAGAAAATAAACTAGGTATAATGGTACTTTGCATGGGAGTAAAATGTTACAAGCTCACATTTATGATATGGGGCTGTATCGGCGTTGTAGCTTTGATGTTAAACTTCATCCACTTTATAAGATCACAGAGGCTATACAAGAATTGATGTGGTAGAGAAAAAGGAAAAAGACACTACATTCGACAAAGCTTTCCAGTAAGAACTTTCTAAAGAGATTCTTAACAAGGACATGTTGGATCCCTCAAAATAGGTTGAAAGAATGACGCAAAAGAAAGTGCCCCCTTCAACAACGCAGTGTCTTAACATGCACATTGGCATGAAATCATGAGACTTGAATGCTAGTTCTTCTGTGCAAATATATTTAAGCATAGCCAGATTGCCCCTAAGATGGTTCTAGAAGAAGAATTTGATCTACCATATTTAAATGCTAGTTTAACATTCTGTCATTGACAACAAGAAAAAGTGTTGAAGGACTCCAGACATGCGTATCAGTTGGATGGTGATTTTATAAAGGGAAAAATGCTATTTATATTATAATAGCAATAATATCATAGCTTTTGTTGGTCTTTATAAAGCTTCTGATGGTCAATGATGGTTTCGTCCTTCTATACCTGCATATACCAGTTTCTAGTATAGAAATAACATATAAATCGCTGATTAGTCTAAAGCTACCTTTTAGAACAAAACTGATATTAAGATGGGTTTGAGAGAAAAAGAAATATACTTATTATTTACCCAGGACCTTTCATGAGAGAAACTCAGATTTTAAATGATCCATCTTGTCATCCGCATCTTTCACAGTTTCTAAATCTAATCAAATTTCAGATGATCACATTGACGATATGCATTCACCTTCAATAGCACTCGTCGCCCATACCTGGGCATAATGTGTAACTACTAAACAGAGGCCAAAACAGGGTCAGAGGGGAATTCAGGTGTTCCTCGTAGATTGAAATAAACTGACATCTTAAAATCATCTCATTCCTACGAGTGACTTGTCAGTGGTGCAATATTTTATATTTATGCAAAGACTGGTGTTTGCAGTCATACCCATAGTAAACTACTAAAGAGGCCACAATGGGGTCAGGAGAATTCAAGTGTCCCTAGTATTGTTGAATATTTTAAAATTATCTCATTCCTACCAGTGACTTGCCAGTGATGCAATATTCTTTATTTATACAGAAGACTGGTGTTTGCAGTCATACCCATAGTAAACTATTAAACAGAGGCCACAATAGGGTCAGAGGGGAATTCAAGTGTTCCTCGTAAACTTTGACATCTTAAAATCATCTCATTTCTACCAGTGACTTTCCAGTGGTGCAATATTTTTTATTTATGCAAAGATTGGTGTTTGCAGTCATACCCATAATAAACTACTAAGAAAAGGTTACAATTAGGTCAGAGGGGAATTCAAATGTTCCTCGTAGATTGAAATAGACTTTGACATTCTTAAATCATCTCATTCCTACCAGTGATTTGCCAGTGGTGCAAATATACTTTATTTATGCAAAGACTGGTGTTTGCCCTACTGACAAGGTTCCTCAATACTGGCTTGGTAAGATACAAACTTTAACACTTGTACAGTAAGGTCTTTCACTTTTTGGCAAATCTAGACTAACCCAAGGATGAACTATGACTCGACCATAAATGTTTTTAGCTTATAAGTTATTCTGCAGAAGTTCTTTTTGTATCTAATAATTCCTTGTCATATGAATACTGGGAGGATTTTAATTTGTTAAATAGTCCTTATAAAGACTCTACCACACACAGTTAGTGATTTTCTTCACAAGCCATTTAAAGTCCCTAGGAAGTTTCAAGTGCATTATCAGGGTCGCTCCAAAGGAAAATTTGGGCGCCTACATTAGTATTTGTTTCTAGATGAACCTAGATAAGTCACTTCGTTAGATAGTGTTTTTGAAGTCCAAGATAACCAATGGATGTGGAAGGGGGACTATAACATCCTTTTTGACGCCTTCATTGTCATAAATTATACTTCATGGAAGGAAACTACAAGAGAATCTGTGGTTTGCAATGTGGTATCTCAAGATCCAGCAATTGCAGGGGTTTTATGAAACCAAAACATTCCCACAGAGAATTAATTAGTAATCTGGTTGCTAAAGATGCGGTAATGAAGCATGAGCGTTCTTGCAGAAAATAAAATATAAACACTATGTAAAAAGATTAAAACAATTTGTCAATACAAACTAACCCACCAAACCAGAACAAAGAGTTGACAAATTCTCTATGCAGCACCACAAACAGGACACAAGTACTTCGAAACTCTAGAAACAAGAGATTTGGAAACAAAGATGGCTAGGGTAAGTAAATGGAAAAGCAAGGAAATGATCGAAAACAACATCAGGCAGAGAAGAAAACAGCCTTTGAATCTGGGCAGAATAATAACAGAAATGAAGGTTGAAATATCATCCATCTTCCCCCAGATACATTTCCATCTGGGCTGAATATGCTTTCAGAATATCATCCATGAGATTATGCTTCAGAATTTTCCACATAGAAACAATTTCATTGAATGTACATTGTAAATGGGTAAATTTTGCTATTTATTGAACAAATTTGTTAATATAGTTACCAAACATTCAAAGAAAATCAACTTCACTACAATATTAAAACTGAAATTTTATGCAATTTCAATTAAGTCGAAAACAGAATTTCAATTAAGTCGGAAAACAGTCTGTATTAGAGAATTTGCTTTTTTTATCTCAAATATCTTAGCTTTTAGAAAGGTATATGGAATTGAAAAGCCATGCTTAAGTTATATATATTACGGCAAGCCTGTAGCTCAGTTCTGTTTGTGGAACCCCCTTGAAAGCTCAAAGTCCTCTACGACATGCAGCCATGCTCTAACATGTCTGGCCTTCTTCAACAATGCCAGTCAAATTCGAATTTCCTGGTGCTAGCTCCCAATCTTCAAATAGACCTTAAGAGTCTTTCCCAGCTTGAGTGGGCATCCTCAAAGTTTTTAAATGATTTCTTGGCCCATTTAAACAATGAACAAATTATTTTTTCAACAGTATGCATATTGGTAAATATCATAATACTTTTAACTTTTCCATTTAAACATTAGACAATGTTAACAAACTTTCAGGTGCCAATTTATCTGATTTGAAACTTCCTGACATATCATCTGATTATACCCAAAAGACCTCTATTCTATAGAAGGCTCAAAAACATTCAATAATTTTTTGGTACTATACACCTACCTACAAACATTTCATTTTTAGAGATCTTATATACACTCCTACAAGTATTTCATTCATGTAGATCTTTTATAGACTCATAAAATTTGAACGAGAAGTTTCTCTTTAGTAGTGATCAGCTAGAAGTTAAAAACATTTTTATTATAGGACGGCAGCACATGTACAATATCAAAATCAACTATGATCTTAAAATTGGGAGTGATCAAGAGTATCACTGGGACGACTCGCTTCAGCGATCGGCTCTTCGCTTTAAAATGCATTTAAGATCAGTGCAGTACGCTTTAAAATGCATTTAACATCAGTGCAGTAGGTCAGTGCAGTAGTCACCGTATCACAGAGGGTTCAGAGAAATTCCTAATGTACCGATTTTTCCTTCTCACTGCCACTGGAGTTAGAGTTGCCCTTCATCGATGGATTATTACTGTGAGGACTCCGAGGGGCTCTTCCATTTTCTTTTTTTTTCCAATACGACCTTTACCTATAAATAAATTTCAAATCTATTTTCTACGCGACTTAATCTTCTAAAATTCGACAGAAATAGAAACAACAAAAACATAGCTGTAGCAATAACTAATACAGAACAAACTGCAGCCATAAAACAACTACATCAACAAGAGCTACAACAAATACATAACATAGAGTTGTAACTGCAGTTAACAAAACAGTTGCAGCAGTCTAAAGACAAGATCAACAGCAAAACAGCTGCTAGTAATTACAGTAACAGCAGACTGGTAACTACATGATGATAATAACATGAACAGCAGCTATACAAAACCCCATGAAGTACCAGCAATGTGAAACACGGGCAGAAATGTGAATCAATCTTGAAATAAGACTTTTGGCCTTTCGTCTCTTATTTATAGCATAAAACGGCATGGCATGCCTTCTGTGTGTTCTCTCTTGAGAAAGTCACGAGTTTGGTGTGTTTATATAAATGATTATAGGGTTGTAGAACATGCAGAAAGCATGAGAGATGTTTTAGGATTGTAATAAATGATCATAAAACATCTCTCATAAAACATGTTTCCACTATGGTGCTTTATGGTTATAATAAATCAGCCAAAAAGGAATGATAAATAGAATTGGGTATTCTACACTATCACTGACATACCATTTTAGAGAAACCCCAATGCACTATCCGCCAGCTTTAGATATGAAGTTGAAGGTTTTGTTAAATACAAAAAAATGACCTTGGACAAACACATTAAATTAGATTAGAGTCTGGGTTACCCATGCTTAAAGAAAAGAATAAATCAATGATGGGAATCCTCGGTACTTTGAAATCATGCCAGATGACTGACCACTGAAAGTTAATCATAGCTGACATTCAATAGTTCCCATGATGGAAATAGGGTATATGCACTATGGAGCCACACATTCGTGGCACGAGTAGAGTGTAAGGATTCTTTTATTTTTATTTTTAAGATATGGTAGATGAAATAAACATACTTTACAATCTATAACATCTCTCATGCTTTTGCATGTTCTAAAACAACACACCATAATGATCATTATTACAACCCTAAAACATCATCTATAATATTGTGTGAGATTGATATCAATTGATCACTACTATTTAATGGTATTTTTTTGAAAAAGTAGTTAAAAACATATTTTTAACATATTTTCACCCGTGGAAGTCAAAAATTATAACCATGGTCTATATGTTTGAAATAAACCCCATTTCTCAAAAAGAATATTTATTTGAAGGTTTTCAAAGAAACATAAAAATTGAGTTGTTCTTTATTCAAAAGGTAATCTATGGCTTTGTCTTCAATTATGTTTTTTAAACTTTTTGTTGAACTAGAATTTTCTTTTTCTCCCAATTTATTCATTCGCAAAGATATTTCAGATAGTAGATCATCTTGATAAGATTGAGTTTGAATAAGATCTATGTTTGAACTAAAACTGTTTTTAGAATACTGGTTAGATGTATTTTCTTCTCAATCTGAATTACTTAAAAAAGGATAGCAAGAGTTTTTCTCAAAATTGACAATTTGTAGGCTTATTAAAGAAGTTTTACAAATATCTTCAATCGAAATTTTTTCTATATTACTATGAATCAATGAATTCAATTTATGAAGTAAATTAGACGATTGATGAGAATCATGGATTAACGCTTGGTCACATAAATATTTATCCAATAATATATTGACTTGTGACTTTGTGAGTGAGATAGTTTCTTTCTTTGAATACATATCTCTTATTTCAACAATATACAAAGAAAGCAGATTGTTATGAATGAGAACTCAATTTAATAATTTTCCATATGCTATGTTCTTATTTTTATATGAACCCTTTCTATGTAATAATCTAATCTTTTTTTATAATTTAAACGAGGATGGTGTAAATAAAGTAAAAATTCAAATGTATTTGCTTTGCAAAAAAAAGCTCTCGATGAATTTTGATTATATAGTTTTAGGGGATTTAACCAATTGTCTTGATCAATGAATATTTCCGAAAGACCTACATTATTAGATACTTCCATGTATCTTTTTCCATTGTCGAATACATCAATAATCAATCCAATTATCAGTTTCTCATTCAAACCTAATGGTGCTATTGTTTGTTCATCGATCAAGGATTCAAGATTAGGAATTGATTTAGATACTCTTTCATTTTCAAGCGGATTGATAATCTCGTCCTAGATATTCTTATAAATTTTATTCTCAATTTTTGTTTATTGGGATTTCCAAACCAACCCCAATATTGAGTAGTCCATAATTTAATTGGATTGAACGCTCTATTTTTTAAATTGTTTTGTTTGGAAATGGACAAAAGATATTCTAAACTTTTTTTAAAGTATTTGATTTGAATGGACAATACAAGTGTTATTCTTTTTCTTGTCAAAACTTCAAAGAATAGAACAATTCAACATTTGTTTTTGGCATATTCTCCAACTTGATGAATGTTGGGTAATTGCATCTTGCGTTACATTATTCAGTTTTATCCAATTTGTTCAAATTGGATCTTTTAAATTGTGTCTCGATGTTTTGATTAAACAGATTCTATCTAATATTATTGAATAGAGGGTATTCTTGTTTGAGCCGTATGAAAGGAAATTTTCATATATGATTTTCGGAGGGGGTATTTGAGTTTACCTATCTCAATAAAGTATATGATTGGTTCGAAGAGCATCTTGATATTTAAGCAATTGTGGATGATATCATTAGTAAATATGTTCCTCCTCATGTGAATATATTTTATTGCCTTGGGGGAATCATATAGACTTCTTTTTTAGTACAAGTAGCTATCGATTTTGCTGACTTTTTACTATCGTCCCACCGTTCTAGAAGCTTTCGCCTCTATTCAATACATGTAATGACTAAAGTGAACTTTGGTTGGCTAATCTGATCGATCCATTAGTGGTCAACAAGTATAATGGTTTTAATTATGATCTTACATGCATTTCACGACTATTTAACAGGTGGATTCAAAAAACCTTGTGAATTAACTTGGGTTATAGGTGTAATTCTAGTTGTATTAACCATATCTTTCGGTGTAACTGGCTATTATTTTCCTTGGGATCAAATTGGTTATTGGGAAGTCAAAATTGTGACCAGTGTGTTGAGGCCATTCTATTAATAGGAACTCCTTTGGTAGAGTTATTACGCGGAAGTGTTAGTGTGGGTCAATCTACCTTGACTCATTTTTATAGTTTAAACACTTTCATATTACCCCTTCTTACTATTGTATTTAAGTTAATTCACTTTTTAATGATCCACAATCAAGGTATTTCAAGTCCTTTATAGAAAGGAAATATACATTTTGAATCAGTATTCAAAACCTATTATTTTATGATGTATCATTGTCGTGAATATTTCTTATCGAAAATAGGGAAATAAGAATACGTCTAGATCCTAATAATATTCAGGTAAGGTCAAACCCTTTTTTATTTTTCTTTTTATTATGGACGTGTTTGACTTGTTTCAAAATTTTGGTATGCTGGTCTATATTAGGTATTATATAGAGGTTTTCATTCTATTTTTTGGAAGAATGAATATGAAGTTAACAATGGCAAAATATTGACTAATATTTTTGTTTCCTAGGATATTCGTACAACAGAAGATCCTGAATTTGAGACTTTTTATACAAAAAATATTCTTTTGAACGAAGGTATTTGTGCTTGGATGGTGGCCTAGGATTAACTTCATGAAAACCTTATATTCCCTGAGGAGGTTCTACCCTGTGGAAACATTTTTTAATGGAACTCTACTGATATTTCACTCTATTCTATTCCACTTTCTCATTCAAAAAACACAAGGGGTGATATTACATATGATAAAATATATAATCAATTATAAAATTAATAACCAATTAACTTATAAAATATGAGGTTGTTTATGGTGACTGCTTTAGTTGCTTTTGTATTGTCGTGGATAGAAGTCATGTTTCGGTAATATTGTTTGGGTTATATTATGGTTTCTTAGTGATATTGCCAATTGGTCTAGCTCAGATGTATTATGTTAGGTCAATATTATTGCAAGATCGAATAGTTGACAAGAATAATAATAATAAAATTATTCCTACAAGAAAATTGATTCTTAGTGGTTCTTTTGTGGGGAAATTTATAGTCTTTTCATCGATTTATCTTTCCCCTATTTATACAGTGTTATTTAAACCTCACGCAATGACTCTAATGTTTGTGTCAATCTTCTTATTTCTTTTTATTAGAATAATCTTCTTTAATCTATTGTTCCCTTGGATTAATAATCATGCAATAGAGGTTTTTCTTGGAGTAGTTTTCCAATCATTTAATCTTTCCCTTTTCAGTAAATTGGTGTTTTCAAGATTAGTGAACATGATGTTGTTTAGGTATAACGGAAACCTCTTATTTCTGCTAAGTACTGCAGCTGGATGGTTGAGCGGACAAATTCTATTTTTCAAAATGACAAAAATCTTTTATTCATGTGGCAAAGGAAATACACCTTTAAAATTAGGAAAGAAAGGGCATTTGTTCGCTTTCACTTTCCAAGTTCTTTTCTTTGGTTACTTTATGCTGAAATGTTATGGGAGATGTCCATCATTGGTCCTGACTAAAATGGAATGTCCAAAGATCCTTTATTCAGGATCCTCTACAAGAGATAAAACAACACGAAAGAACACAATGCTAAAAAAAAGAAAAATTTCAATGCAAAAAAACAACAATGGATAGACTTAAAAAAGTTTCTAAGAGAAATAAATCTCCTAAACAATTTTATTAATGAAGAACCGTTTCTATTCCTTCTCTTTCTAAGAAACTATTCGGAGTTTTGTCCTTAAAAGACTTGGATAAGGACATTAAAACATAATCGGTTTTATCAAACCTATTGATAAAACCATGGCCATTAATATTTTTTTATATGTTGTTTCGTATACCCAATAACCTAGTAATCTCACAAACTATATCATGATCAATATGACTTTTGGATCATCTTATTCCTTGTAATCTATGTTCATCTCGACTGCCATAATTTTTTTTGCATACAAGGTATTGACCTGTTACTAGTCTTGGCTTTTTCTTTCTTTAGACCCCTTATTTTACTCCAATAGCATACCCTATTGAAGTGCAAGGGAAATGCATGTATTTTCATATTGTGAGAAGGAAAGGAAAATTAAAGTAATAAACTGGACTTATGAATGCTATTACTATTCCTTGGATCTCACAGAGCTTAATTCGAATTCAATCATAAAAATAACTCTCTTGGAACACAACAAAGTGCTCGCCTTTTACCCATGTTCTAAACTTCGTATTTTTGGAAAGAAAATTGGGACAAAGACACATTTCACGATGAATCTTTATATGGAAGATCCTAAAATTTATCTGCACGACCTAATCAATAGTTCAAATCACACACTCCCATAATCCATTTTCTCCATCTGAGATGAGTATCTACTTTATTTTTTTGTATTAAATAAAAAATACTTCAAAATTGAGGTGCTAATGATTCAACAACTATCTTCATAGCTTTAGAATGTTTAAGTCTATGTTCTTACCTATTATTTGGATATACCAAAAGAGATGCATGGTCTAATGAGGCTATTATGAAATATTTACTTATGGGTGGAACAAGTTCTTCCATTCTTGTTTATGGTATTTCTTGGCTACATGGTCTATCTGGAGGAGAGATTGAACTTCAAGAAATAGCCAATGGTCTTATCATTACACAAATGTATAACTCTCTAGGAATTTGGATTGCACTACTATCTATAATGGTAGGAATTGCATTCAAGCTTTCTCTAGTTCCTTTTCATCAATGGATCCCTGATGTATATGAAGGAGTGTGATTCATTTTACAAATTATTACATTTCTAAATCTCTTTTTTAGAGATGTTTCTATTTATAAAAACTCTATAGACATGTGGAAGAAAATAGTGTTATTCCCACTTCAACTAAGACATCACTTTTACCAAAAATTGAATTGAATTAAGGTAAAGCAAAGTAATAAACAAACTAAATTGTTTGATTGAATAAACAAATAACTTTTACAAGTTAGTTATTACGAGTAGTTTTTACAAAGGATCAGATTAATGACGTGTACAATATTTTTATTCTTAGCGTAGATGCTACATAGTAAATTTTCATTCTTCAAATACTACGAGTGTAAAAAAAAGGCATCCGTCAACAAAAAGATTACCCTAAGATGAACATCTCATGACTATTCAGAACAAATTAAATCAGATGGTTTTATTTTTTCTTTTTAAGTCTTTCACATCCGAAATTTAAAAATAAGAAAAAAATAATTACCATAATAACCATTGAGTAAGGATTCCTTAGAAAGTTAAGGATTAATGATTCTTTCTATCAATTGAATAGATTCAATCTTATACATACACGAGGAAGGTAATAAAAAAGAAAGAATCAAATGATTATGATAATCTTTTTTATCACTTAGGAGTTGTGCAAGAAGAAAGTCTCATCCATGGTTCTGAATGAGAGAAAAGAGGGAGAATTCCTCTTTTCGACTCTAACTCCCCCACTTGAGCCGTTGCTTTTAATTTTTTTATTTCAAAAGTAGCTACTTTAGCTTTAGCCACTAGAATTTTTTATTTCTCATTGAATGAATGGCATCTTCTTTTAGAAATATTACCTATTCTTAGCATGATATTAGGGAATTTAATTACTATTACTTAAACAAGCATAAAACGTATGCTTGCATATTCATCGATAAGCCAAATTGGATACATCCTTATTAGAATAATTGATAGAGACTCAAATAATGGATATACAAGTATGATAACTTATATGTTGCTCTAGATATTTTTTATGAATTTAGGAAATTTTTCTTGTATTGTATTATTCAGTCTATGTACAGGAACAAACAACATTCAGGATTATGTAGGATTATATATGAAAGAACTTTTTTCAGCTTTGTCTTTATCTTTATGTTTGCTATCTCTAGGAGGTATCCCTTCGTTAGCAAGTTTTTTGGAAAACTTTATCTATTTTGATGTGGATGGCAAGCAGGCTCCTATTTATTGGTTTTGATAGGACTCTTTATGAGTGTTATTTCAATATATTATTATTTGAAAATAATTAAGTTATCAATTATTGAACAAAACAAAGAAATAACTCCCCACGTGCAAGATTATATATTGGGTAAGTGCACCAAGATGGTTCCCAAAAGGGGGCTTAAGTGACCACTTTTTTTTTGAAATTAGGAATACTGACCTTGGACGTTAAATTGAGGATACTTACACTCAAAATTTTGAGATGGAACAAAAAGAAGGATTCAATTGCTTCGAGTCTACTTTCTAAACTACTAATTTATTTTGAAAATGGTTGAGATTAAGGGGTTCAAACGAGGGATGTACACAAATTGGTGTTGTTTTTGTCATAAAACATAAAATAGAAACTCTTGTACGACCCTCACACGGTGAACGTTTTTTTAGTATTTTTAAAGTCACTACGGTCAGAAGTTAGCTAACAATATGTAGTTGATGCATGATTTTTTTGATAATTTTTTAATGAATATTTTATTTTTTACTAATTTTCAAAGTGGACACTTCCTAAAAAATAGAATTTTGGCTATACTACCCTACAAATTTTGGAAACTAATTGATTTTATTTTTTTAATTTTTAGAATGGAGTCTAGTTTCTAAAAAAGTAATTTATTTGAAAATTCGATGAACGGTTAATTTATAACAAAAAAAAGCCAAACATTGTTTTTTGTCAAAAAAGAGACATACAAACAAAAGAAATTATGGATGAACGACTTATCATTGTCAAAAAGTGAAAAACATTACATCGTTAGATAGCTAAGAGAGAACCTATCATTACCCAGATGTTCGATTTGTTTGATATTGAACCACATGCAATCCTGACGGTGAGCACAAACCCGATTATGTGAAATATTGTAGAAATTGCAAAAACACGTCTCTGGTCGTTGGGAATGCCCTCCAAGCCTTTCATTTCGTATTCCAAGGAAAATACCAATCCCAAGGCTTGGGGATTCCCAAATAAAGATATAACGCAAGCGCGTGATAACGCGCTCATGTTATAAGTCAGTTTTGACATGTTTTTTTTGTTTATGGGAAGCATGTCTAGCAAGACCTAAAGTGAGCGTGGTATAACACGCTTGTGCTATGTATTGCTTTATGTTAAATGCATATTGAATGTATTTTTATATATTTGTATGCACATGTATTCTTGTATGCCATGTATGTATGTATGGATCAATGCATGTATATTGTATGTATGTAATATTGTATGTATATATTTATTATTCTTGTACGTATGTATTTATGTATGTCTTTAGAGGGAGGGAGAATTTTAAGAGAGAGAGAGAGAGAGAGAGAGAGAGAGAGAGAGAGAGAGAGAGAGAGAGAGAGAGAGAGAGAGA